>OX595842.1:2354200-2864200 GCA_951392215.1 Epirrita christyi | reverse complement strand
CGTTATTGTAAAATAAGTGCTGTGCTTGCTACAACATAAATAATTTCTAATAAGTAAATAAACCTATTCTACTAAGAATACCTACTATCACCTACTTACTTGATACTATTTAGTAAGTAAATAAAAATAAATAAATAAAAATCTTTTAACTATACTTAGTTCTTATCAAGAACTATAGTTAGTATGCAGTTCGTATAATAAGGCAGCTTACTGATGAAGCTAGAGCTAGGCTTGTTTATTTTAGCTACTTCCATAGTGTTATGTCATATGGTATCATACTGTGGGGTAAAGCAGCAGATATCCAAGCTATTTTTGTCTTACAAAAACGGGCAATACGTGCCATTTATAAAATGAAGTCGCGTGACTCCTTGAGGGAGCGTTTCAAAGAAATCAATATTCTTACAGTAATATCGCAATATATCTATGAAATATTATTACATACACATAAACACTTGGATAGTTTTATGATAAAAAGTGACGTGCATGGTATTAACACGAGAAATAAACACAAACTAAATATACCAAAATTTCGATTAAAGAAAGTAAGTGGGTCTTTTATGGGGAATTCTGTACGGTTCTATAATAAACTTCCAGAAGGTGCATTTAAACTTCCTATTCGAAGATTTAAATCCTACATAAAGATGAATCTAATTAAGAAAGCGTATTACACTTTTGATGACTATATTAATGATAAAGCCGCGTGGCCTGATGTCGCTCTGCCCCTCGACTGCTAAAATGGAAATTTGCAATATCTGTACTTACCTACACTCAAGAGCAATGAATCCGGGTCACTAAAGAATGTTAAAAATCTCGGAAACTAAAAATGATAGATTAATGCAATAAATTGTATTTAATAGACAATGTAATACTCCTTAAATGAAGGTAAAAAAAATATGAGTCACCATACATTTTATTAACACAAAATTACATAAAGAAAAAAACTGCTGATCTCTCCTTAAAACAAAAATAGGAAACATGAAATTTTTGAACTTTATTACGATTTTCTTGAATTTTAATACTTCGTATTGCCTCCTCGTGCTTCCATTACTGCGTTTACGCAGAAAAAAAACAACAAAAAAACAGAAATCAAACAATGATAAATGACAGATTACAAACAAAAGCAAAACCAAATGCTGTAATTTCGTAGTTCCATCTTCGAAAGTGGCCCTTTTTCAAATTTGATTTTTTTATGATATAACTTTACAATAACTAAGAAGTTTTAATACCTTCATTTAAGGAGTATTACATTGTCTATTAAATACAATTTATTGCATTAACCTAGCATTTTTAGTTTCCGAGATTTTTAGGATTCTTTAAGTGACCCGGATTCATTGCTCTCGAGTGTATTTACATGTTTGTATTAGATTATTATTTATAAGTATAACAAGCGTAGCGTGTGCTGTCTTGCATTTTTTTGCTGATGTTTATTTACTTTTGACTACCTTCCTAAGGTTTTTAAGTTCTCATTTACTATGTATCAGCAACTCCTTGCTCCGAGGCACCACACAGGCGCTTCTCACCTAGTGGTAAGACGGACCATTTATGTTAGCCAAGCCGAGTTTGTTGCCTGATTCTTCTAGGCTTGGTCGCGTTGGAACAGGAGTAATTTAATTTTATATAAGACGATTCAAAATGATCCTTGTGATTTCAATGAATAAAGTTCTTTTTGACTTTGACTTTGACTTTGAGTTAAAAGATAGTTAATAGAATATATGGAATAGTTAAAAACAGTTCCAACGAATATTCAATTTTTTTTCAACATTATTGGCTCAGTAGTTTCCGAGATAGCCCCCCCCCATCTAAAGGTTGGGGGGAATGGTAGTTGCTCAGAATAATGACTAATTTAATTTGAATTGAATGGAAATTTTCGCATATTTTCTTTAATATCTTTTAAACTAAGCATTTAAACCTATACAAAAATATAATGTTTGTCTTTCTCATTTTCATTTGATATGTCACATGCAAGGAATTTTTATAAGGAACCTATTATATCCATGGTCACATGATGCATTTGGCACAAGTTTTTTTAAAATTTTCTAGTTTGCCCCCCAAAATTATCCTAAATTAATTCAATACACATATTTACGTGTAGTGTACTTAGTAATAGCAGTAATCCTAAATAATAAATAAATAAATAAATAAATGCTGAACATTTCACACAACATTATCTAGCTCCAAGCTAAGCAGAGCTTGTGTTATGGGTACAATACATTACATAGATGTATATTTTTTATTGTACATAGAAAAATACCCAGAACACTCTGAACAAATATCTGCAGATTGTACAAATATTTGTTCCGTGGCGAGAATCGAACCCGCAACCTCCTGCATCGCAGGCGAACCTTCACCCACCGCGCCACAGAGGTCGTCAATTATACTAAATAAAAATAACATGTCTACAATTATTAGCAGCTGTAAAAGAGCATTGTCAATACAACATTTATGCACTTGCATGTCAAATTAGAAGTAAACATTGAAATGAAAATAACTAGGTAAATCAAAGTTCTACGGCGTAGAGCCTGTGCTACAATGCTGTACGGTATCTATCGGCTGTAGTTTGCTCGCATTCTGCTAGTGGAATTGAGTATGTTTCAGAAGTGGTGTCTATAGATAATACAAAAACTTTAGCAGCCAACTTTATCTTCATTGTTGGGAGGCTGTTTGTGAAGAGGTCGTGTGATGATATAGGCATGTGTCTTTTAAATACAGTACCGATATATCAGAAAATTTGAATCATGGGCGTAAATACCTATAGCGGCAGCTTTTTCCAGCATCGTTGATTGCGACTTAGTGGAAGTAGCTAGATGTTTTTGAATTATAGACTTTCCTGAATCATCTTATCACTATAGATACATAAGTTTTTTTATTACAGATTAATGATTAATTATAACATAGTGGAAATTCTTATTTGACCGTAAGAAGGTCATTTACCTAAGTAGTTATATATATTCGTAAAAACTAAGGAGACTTTCCTGATCTCATCAAACATAGTAAATTTATTCCTTTGTTCAAGTCTGGAAAAGGAAGAGATCCAGCTAATTAAAGGCTGATTACTTGCTCCCATCGGTTTTGGTCAGTGATATCAGAGACTAGTAAATAATATATAATAAATATAATAATATTATTTACTAGTCTCTGGTGATATGGAGAGCCGCGAATCTAGATGTCCTAGATGACTATATTAATAATAAAGCCGTGTGGCCTGATGTCACCCTGCTGATTTCTAAAATGTAAATTTGCAATATCTGCACCTACCTGAATGATATTATTGGCTCGTTATATCAAGCGTAGCGTGTGCTGTCATATGAACTTTTGCTGATTCTCTTTGCATTTTACTTTTGACTACCTACCTAAGGTTTTTAAGTTATATTTTTCTATGTGTCAGCATTCTCCTTCTCGAGGCAACACATAGACGCTTCCCACAACATTATCTAGCTCCAAGCTAAGCAGAGCTTGTGTTATGGGTAGTATACATAACTGATATACTTAATACAATACATTACATAGATATTTTTTTTTTATTATACATAGAAATATACCCAGAACACCCTGAACAAATATCTGCAGAACGTACAAATATATGTTTTTTTTATATATTTTTGTATTTTTTTAGAACTAAGTTTGATGTACATTTTAATGTATTTTTGACGTTTGTTACTGAATAAACTTATTATTATTATTATAAATATTTGTTCCAAGGCGGGAATCGAACCCGCAACCTCCTGCGTCGCAGGCGAACCTTCGCCCGCCGCGTCACAGAGGTCGTCAATAAATAGCCTTCCCACCCTTTTACCACGGCTTGTGCATGCATTGCACAATATCTACTCCTCATAAGATTCTTTCTTCTATCTGCTTTTGTTTCCGCCGCGAGGTAATCTTATGCTGTCGGGTTTTTGAGTCACAACGTGTTACGTGATCAAAATTTGTTCGTTGGAATCTTGCATGTCAGCACGTTTCAAAATAATTTAAAATTCTGTATTAATTTGTTGTGCTGCTTGATCATAGCATTGAAATTATCGTGGCTTGGTATCACTGTACATATACACGTTCACCATGACCCCACCACGACCATGGCGTACTGGTACCTACACATGAGCATTGAGCACCAACTGCGACCACGCTCGCAGGTAGTGAGACGGGAAACCAAAGAAAGGACCTCTAAATGGTCAACGAAAAGTCAGCTAGAGAATAGTAGAGTACGTGGACTATAGTCGTAGTTTTTCTAAAGTGCTGCTTGATTTTTGGTATATTATTGTAATATTTTATTATAATATGGAATATTATGTCCAGTCCTTCGAGCAACACGGAAGGGAGTAGCCATTCGCAGCGTTCCCCTCTGTCAAACAACAAGCGAAAGTAGGCATAATTATGCGTTTAATAAAACTAGTTGTTATTCTGTGCAAGGTTTGTTAGTATGAGTGTCGTCAATACAGTGTTGTATTTGGATGTGTATATGCGGAATTGCGCTTGTGTGCACATTTCCCCCCGCAAAAAATGACAGAACTATTTGAATGGTAATACATCGCTAAGGCTACTCCCTTCCGGCCCGCGCGGAAGTCCGTGTTGCTCGAAGTATCCAGTCGATAGTTTGACTAATCGCCGCACAATTTTGAAATAATAAAAAATAAATATATATTTTTTAATATTCATTTGAATTTGTACCGTTTTGCGAAAGGGTATTTCTCGTTTTGTTTTTCAATGAAGCATAATTTTTATATTGTGACGTTTTGATACCTCGGGATGATACGTCTGCTAGCCGTAGAGTATGGAAGAAAGCATAAATACACCGTAGAGGTAAGTAGTGAATTTCCCGAGTTGCATAGAGCCATAAAAAGCGTGAACGAAATTGCTCTTATGCGGCAAGAGGGTGTGCAAAAAGGCACTTAACTAGAAGTCATGCTGTAAATTCTGCCGGTAAACGCAAGACGTCACGGGTCGTTGGATGACCCAATTCGCAAGGTTCGAAGGTCACAGTTTCCCTTCCTCTAAACTCGACCGTATTCGATTAACGTGCCTGTCTAAGTTTTTGCTTGGTCTTTGGTCTTGCATCATTACTTGCCTGTCCATCCCGCATCTAGGTGGTGAAACAATTTCCTGAGAATTGTTGCTAAGCCTTCATTGAAGCTTAACAACATAGTGGGCTCTACCTTTTGATTCAAATAGAAACGAAATGATTGTGAACTTAGTGATAAAATTAAAACAACATTAAGATGAAGTCGACGCCCTTAGGGTTATTGGTTACCCAAAGTCACGGATAGATAAAAGCTTGGAAAAGCTAAAAATATATAACTTTTCTACCAAACCAAAAGCTTACCAATTCCAATAAATCTCTACCGCGTCTCAGCCAACAGCCAATAAAAACGAAATCGTACCGAATGAATTCCTGAAATACTCCATTGGTATAGCGATTGTTCGAAGTCCACTTAATATCCGGAAGACTGGCCCCGCCCGCGACTCCGCCTGCCGGCCTGCCGCTGATTATCATATAAATAGGAGAACGATCGGTTTCCTCCAGGGACGACCCAAGATGTTATCACGCTTGTGGTTTAAAAACCGGATAAGATGGCTTGAAGACAAATCGCTCGTGAATTTTATGACTGCTAAGTTGGGAACAGGGAAAAAGGTGAGTTGAGTAACAGTTCCATATACCTTTCTAACATACTGTAAAGTTAGAAACGTACTAGATAAGAAGTTAAAATGTTTATTGACACCAATTGTTTATTGAGGCCAATTCACACCGGATGCGTATGCAGCAACGTAACGTAGACACGCGCGTCACTTTGTATGCACACGCTTGCGTGCACATCACGCAAGCGGTGTGCCATATCTCCTAAAGTTCCATACATTACAACGTCATGGTACGACGACGTGCTCGACGACGCCTACGCGCAGGCAGCCGGTGTGCTGCAGCCTTTAAACACATTAAATACAGTTTACATAAACGCTATGGGTGTTATTATAAAAAATGCCCTTAGTCTGGGTTTAAACCAGGACTACCAATCTAGGCTTAAATATCGACCTAGGGTATATACGACTGTAACACAAAAGCAGATGGTATGTTTTCCAGAAGCAACTTTCGATAATTATAGCAATATTCCGCGCTTATGCCAAAAATGACATAAGCTTGGACTATCTCTGGTTTATCTAAAACCAGGCAGCCCCCTAGTTTAGCAAAGGTCTAAATTGACAGTTGATTACTTGTTAGAGGTAAGAATTTGGACATTTCAATTGTGATGTGACACAATCCATCAGTTTGATACATTAGAAATTTGCGAAGTAGCGCGAGAATTTATTTCGGAAAACAAACCATCTGCTTTCGTATTTAAAGTCGCATATGCCTAATGTCGATATTTAATCCTAGACTAGTACGGCTGGACTAAATTCAGATTTAGTCCATGTTCTGTAATAAGGCCGTATGGATTCCGCACTAAGGCTAGCCTGTATCGTGGGTATCGCGGACTTATTATACCAAATAACATTGAATACGCAGAAAACATGTGAGAAAATATCTCATTTTCTAATATCAAAAGATAGCAATGCTTAAAATATTGCCATCCCTAACTGGTGCTTACTGTCAAACCGTGACAGGATTATTTTTAAGGAATGCCTAAATTTAAACAACATTAGTGAGATACACAACAAAACCACAAAAATGTATACTTAACATTTATTTTATTGAAAGGTCCACGCGGTTATCTATCTAACTAAAGGGTGTGTGTATGTGTAAATTTGTGTGTGATGTATGTAGTGTGAGTGTGTATGTGATGATGAGTAAGTGAGATACGCATAGTAGGTACCTATGTTTCACCATGAGTAGAGAAAGTCACTTCTTCTCCCATTGATCAGTGATTTTAGAGCTGTGAAGGATAGTAAGCTACACAATTACAATGCCTCTGAACAGAGCATACAATCTCTATCAATGTGATCATGCCAGCAAGCAATAGACTATTGCTTCTTGAGACTTGGGTTTTTTCACATGTTCAATTCCTACCAAAAATAAAAGAAAAAAAAAGGCGTGTGTGTAAAGTACTGTTGGATCTGGTGCTGAAGTTGGCCTTCACGAAGCGAATAAACAAATTAGATCATAAAAAAATCTGTTGCACTGCTAATGGATAACTTCAGTGCGCCATTGGTAGAACTGTATGTGTTGTTCGATTATTTTCAACTGGGATAAATTTACAGTGATAAGAAAAAAAAAGAAAAGAAAGTAAGTACCTGAGTGAAAAACAAGTACCAAAGTAAAATATCAGAAAGACATTTAAAAATAATAAGTTTGACTTCACCACAAAATTGCTTTTCATTTTATGATAAACGACAAAGTCTCTTTTCTAAACAATAAATTAAGTCAAGAATTGTTACATTGAACGGAGAATCGTCGGAGCCAGAGAGTAGATCCCTTAATCCCGGAGGAACAGAGCTGCCAGCCTGAGATATGAGCCACGCAATCCCACCAACTCTCCAGGAAAACGGAACTTTTAAACATAATTCGATTTAGGGTATACCTACTATTCGAAATCTAGAAACATTCTCTAATAAAACTTACGTTTGTTTAGTAGTTTTGGTATTCGTGCCAAATAAACGTTTTTATTTCTTTCTTTACATACAAGTTAGAGCTTAGGTCTATATAGTAACAACTATAAGTAGGTAAGTAGAAAAGTATATTGACCCTGTAGGGCGCTGCAATTTTATAAAAGTCTTAGGATAACTTTATCATTACACAAACATAAGGTTTAAATAACCAAGGAATGTCAAAACAATGAAACAATGAATTACAATGTCAAAGATTTCATATGATATCAATTATTAGCAATATAATAAAAATAACATAATTTAAAAAATAAATAATTGAAAGTACACATTGTACACATTACTTTTTTACCTAGTTATAGGAAATTCACTATGAAGTTATAGTTAAATTATCCTAGTAAATAAAATCGGGATCCATTCAAAGAAACTAGATTTCAACTATTCAAAAGTATTTCAATTTGGAAGACATTACCTATCGTACCCCTCGATATCTGGGTCAATTTCAGCTTTTTATTGTCTGCACAAATTGGGAATTGGAGCGACTACGAATAACTCTAAACCAGGTTTAAAATATTTATTAAGTGGAGGAATCCCGCGGAGTAGACGAGATTAACATTTTCAATTTTACCTGACCTAATATTTTGTTTACTGTTTGTACAAAGGAAAATAATTTTAGGAAGAATTTAATAAAGGCAAGTCTGTGCTACTTACTTGCAGTCAATACTCGCCATTAAACCCGCAAATGAAATACTTGAGCGAAATACCTTTGAATTTATCTCATCTTATTTTAAAGCAAAGTTATTATGATGGTAGACAGTGATTCAAACTTCATTTAAAAAATAATGGCATGTTTCTAGATGGATTGTCAGTCCACTAGCAGCTACTCTACCTTAGGCGCTCATCGTGATTTTGAATATGTTCTACTATTCTACTTAAGCTGCGTCCCCAGTAAAGGCAAACTGTTCGCCACCGACTAAGTGAGCCGCAAATTTGTGGCGAACTAAAATTCGAGTCAGCAGCGGCACACTCAGACGAACTAAAACAATTTCGCTGCCAACTGGAACCGGGTTTCCTGTGAGTCGGCCGCCAACTGAGACAGTAGGCGCGTGACGGAGTATATTAATTAACGTGTGGTTCATTACAGATAATGCTTACAGATTTAATTACAATGCCTTTCCGAACCACAGATCATGTTTCCAAATGGAAATCATGATCTGTGGTAAAATGTATAAAATTTATTTATTTTTACATTGCTTTACGCTAAATTGCGTAACGCTGCAAACTGCGTAGAGTTAACTTTTGAAACTATCATGGTTATTAACATAATTATCACTAGAAACGGGATATTTACCATGATTTTTGAGTTTTGTTGATTCCCGATATTTCGGCACAGTTTCATGGCGCATGAAACTGTGCCGAAATCGTGATCATGGCGCATGAAACTGTGCCGAAATATCGGGAATCAACAAAACTCAAAAATCATGGTAAATATCCCGTTTCTAGTGATAATTATGCGTAGAGTTAGTGCAAAACTAGCAAACAGTGAACACTCCATTATACATTCCAATATATGGAAGGGCGTACTATACCGATACGCCGCTAACTCAGTCGGCGGCGAACAGTTTGCCTACTGGGGACGCAGCCTTAGAGCACCGATGGAAAATATGAATCGGTGCTCTCGGAGCTCTTCAAATCGGTGCTCTTAGTGGAACGCTTCGTCAATCTGGTAAACTTATCTCAAATACATTTGTTACGTAATACAAACTATACGCTACTTTACTGCTAGCACATAACGTGTCAGAATGAAGTACTATCTACTGTATAGGTATACCCGTTTTCATGTAAAGCTAGTAACAAAACAACTGGAGATGCCTCGCGCTCTTGACTTGGAATTTGGTTCGGAATGCACGCTTTGAACCAGCATGTGCGGTCGGAACACTTGACAGCAACAAAGCATTGCGAGGGAGGATAGAATATTAGGCAACGGTTCTTGAAGAGTTTAGTGAAGAGATTTGTCAGTAAACTAGTGGTTCGCCCCGAACTGAGACCTCGCGATGACACCTTTATCAGCCCGACTAATTTAAGAGGGGAAGAAAGGGTTTTATATTTAACGGCTATGTAAGAATGTTTGTATGTATCAAAAGTCTAAAACTACCGAGTCAATTTCTCTAAAATGAGAAAGATTTTGTGAAGCAAAAAAAAAAGTTTTTTTTAAATTAAGCAGTGCCATCTAGTTGTAGTTTTGCTACCTAAGTTGTAAAGATTTACGTTTTCTACGCTAAAAATGGTTATTACAAAGAAAAAATCCTCAATGTGCGACTTCACCTCGTAAGTAGAACAAAATAATATACTTACCCAGAGAACTTGAAGTATCTTCGAGATATTTTTTGCATATTTTACTTTCTTTACCCTTCTAACCAATTTCTAAGAACATTTACTGAGAAAAAAATTTAACCTCTAGGTAATTTCCTACACATCATCGAAATAGCCTTTGAATAGGACTAAGTAACAGGTCGTAAATACTAGGTACATACTTGTTAATATTTAAAGTACTTGACGAATTAATTGATAACGTCATTTTGACGAATGTCATAGAACTCTAATGTCATTCAAATTCCTAGGAATGGGGGGTCAACAATGGATGTTATATTGGTTATTTTTTTTAAGGTTCAAGTTTCTAATTTCTTCAATTTCAGACTTTTCCCTGTAGTTGTGACACAAAAACTACAAGCATACCAAATTTCATCATTGTTGGATTGCTAGAAGTACCCTAGAATTTTTGATTTTTACGTTTTAGATTTTCTCTAATATCTCAGAAACTACTAAGTCTAAATACTAATTAGGAACAGTTTTAAAATTTCTAGCTAAAGCGCTTTCATTAGACACCCCACTTGATCCGACTTTCTGACTTTTATTTTTTTTATCCCCTCTAGTTTTCATCGGACAAACATACATACATACATACATACATACATACAAACGCTGATTCTTCCAAGTTGACAAGAAGAACTCGCTTCGCTCGTTCAAAAATGTTTTGGAAGAGCGCCAGGGGACAGATTTCGGAGCGTAGAGTTGAGGACCACGCCTATCTTCGACAAACAATAAACTTAATGATATAAATATTGAATGACAAGGGATCCCATGACTTCGTTCGCGTGGCTTTTTTTCCATACAAACTGCAATACACTAGGTCGCCCCTTTACGGGGTGAATTTCAGAAGTTTCTTTCTTAATAGACCCTTAGACCATAAAATAAATACATCTCCAAATTTTAGGTCTCTAGGACTTTAGGCAGTGGGTTGATCAGTCAGTCAGTAGTCAGTCACGTTAAGATTTAATATAATATGTTGATGATTTACGCCTCAATTTTTGTGGTTCTGTATTTAAATGTAATTTTTTGTATAAAATGGAAATCCTTTATTAGGTTTGCTTCATAAGAATGTTCTGTTTTAAATCAAGGGCTGTAGATTTTGTTCAATAAATAAAATAAAATTAAAACATTTAATTTTACGTTGGTTATTAAATTTTACTTTCAACTTACCATCCTTTGTTAAACGGCTTGTCCGAATAAATTGTCCTATTTGCAGTTGACATAACACTAATTAGGAGAACAATGGTGGGTGTCCGCGACGTCGACCACATTGTTTTATAATTATTAAACCCCACAAAGCCACAACTCCAATCTAAAGCCAACTGCTTCGTATAAGTGCCCAGTGTGCTTTTTTGTATATTTAGAGCCGAGAATATGTTCATAAAAATTTGGGTCAATTCATGAAATCTTTCAGGTAGGTAGAGTCTGTTCAGAAAGAGACCCGTCGTGGGATTTGAGTAGCTAAGCTTTATTACCTTTTTTGTTTAGCGGGCAAGACAATAGCGCGTCTGTTCCGTTTTGATCCCATTACAGCCGTTATTATTGCTTTAGTTTATGATTCAAAATGCCGACAAAAAGAAACCAGGAGGGCGATTACGTAATTCTGTTGCTATTGATTACAATCGATTTCAATGTTGTTGTTATTTGAAATTACGTTAGTGCGATTACCTAATTTGCGCAGCCTTCTTGCAATTAACCTCTGTAAGCAAAATGCGTAAGTTGTGTAGTCGCAAGAGCGTCATTTCGAATAGAAACAGCATTGATATCGATTGAAATCATTAGCAACAGAGTTACGTAATCGCACCACAGCTCCTAATTGTGGATGTATTAAGAAGTTCACAACGTTAGTTCCCAATTTGGCCACGACGGCTCTCTTTTTAAACAGGCTTTAACTAATAGTCCAGGAAAATTTATCAAATTAGGGCAAGAATCTCGGAATGAGAGATAGTGCTATAAAGTTGTATAAACCTTTATTTTGGCACCCTAAAACTTGTCTCAAAACCTACTTAGGTACCTATGTTATGTTTTGCTTCTGCAGTTAATCTAGAAGCCAAAAGAAAAAGCGGTGACTCATATCTTCAGATCTTCTAAAACTATAAAGCCTACAATCATGAAATTTCGCATGGACTTGGGTTTTACGTTTCTAACTAAAAAAGGATTTTACGAAATTCAACTCCTAAGGAGAAAAGGGGTAGTTTAAAGTTTGTATGAAAAAAGTTATTCTCTGCTCAAATTAGAAATTTGAGTTGCGGGCCGATGCAATTTTGAGGCAACAAAAAAAAAACTCGTTGTTGGTGTTGCCACTGTGCGGGGACAGCTAGTAATGTTAATAGCCATGATACGTCAAGAATTTGACTACATTAATCTTAGAATAGTGCTTTAGTCCTTATTCTAAGGCGTTAATATCATATCGTGTGATTTGGCTGTATTCAGAATATATTCCACACCGAAATGAAAGTCTTAGTGGTAATTTAAATTTAAAAAAATCATAGCCTTAATGAGTTTGGCAGGTTTAGTGTAAGACCGCATTCACGTAGAAGGCTGTATTCACGTAGAAAACAGATGACTAAGGTATATTTACCGGCAGTGCCATTAATATGAGTTCAAGTACACATAACATAACAGCCAACAGATACATAATCCTGATCCTACACTAGGATTCTCTGTGTGTGGGTATCAGGAACTACGATTACCATGGTAGCACAACACCCAGACCCGGAACAAATATTTGCAGATCATGCAAACATTTGTGCCGTAGCGGTAATCGGACCCGCAACCTCTTGCGTGTCAGCCGACTACTCATCTTCTGCGCCACGCAGGTCGAAAACCCCCCCGCGAAAACATACCCGCGAGTTTAACACCAATAAGCAGACAGGCGCCGGCCACCCTGCTTGTTACTCTACGTAGCTACTACATAACTTGCTACGGCGTAGCCGGGGGCTACGGCACCTAAGCCATGAACGCCTAACGGGCGGGTGCCGATTATAATTCTTCGGAACAATTTTTTTTATATTTCTCTGTATTGTAAGAAGACATAAGAAGACCTATAAGAAGACATATAAGAAGCCATATAAGAAGACATATAAGAAGACATACAAGAAGACATATAAGAAGGCATATAAGAAGACATATAAGAAGACATATAATTTGAGCGTTATTTAAACGAATTTTTCTTTTATTTTTACAAGCTTTTAATCTATTACAATCGGAGGCGGAAATACTTCGGCCCGCCGAAAATCGAACTTTTAATGGTAAAGTTAGGTTATAGTATAGATTGTATTGATTATGTAGGTAGGTTTAGAATTTTAGCGAAATTATCAATTTTTAGAGGATTAAAGATTTAAATATGGCCGTGAATAATACTGGTTGTAACAGTTCGCCCAACCTTACATTTGATAATATTTGATAATAAGATTAAAGTACTAGGTAGGTACAATACCTATTTTAAAACAAAAAAACTCTGATCATCGGTTTTTGTCATATATGGATCATAGATGGAGCTAAATGAAATATGTTTGTTATTAATCTTCGTTTCAACAAGGTAGGTACAAGTAGAACCTACTTACCTATCCATTCAACTGTAAAAAAGGATTTTATTTTGTTCCAGGTGATCTGTGTCGGTAGTGGACGGCCGCGCAACCACACATGCTGACGATATGGTATGTACATATTGTACATACATACATACATAAACACACGCCTTTTTCCCCGAAGGGGTGGGCAGAGCCTCAAAGGCCCTCTTTTCACCGTGGGTTGGACAGTTGCAAGAATATAAACGTGACAAGTGGTGGCCTCATCGCTGCCATTGCTTTCCACGACCAACTCGGCTAACGCTTTCTTCTAGTAATAACACACTCCTAAATAAGCCAGCAACCACAAATTTGATACCATACATCCTATCCTATCCTACTAATATTATAAACGCGAAAGTTTGTGAGTATGGATGGATGTTTGTTACTCTTTCACGTAAAAACTACTGAATGGATTTGAGTGAAATTTGGAATGGAGATACTTTACGCCCTGGATTAACACATAGGCTACTTTTCATCATCATCATCATCATCATCATCAATTTTCATCATTATTCACGCGGGTGAAACCGCGGGGCGCAACTAGTACATACATTAAATCACGCCTGTTTCCCGGAGGGGTAAGCAGAGACCACGGATTTCTTATACCACCGAAAATTGTATTAGTAGGATGTTAATTTTTTGAGTCCGGCCTAAGAATAGTCACTCCGACTCCGTCGTAGATATTATAAAAGCTGACTATGGGATAACACCAGGGGATGGGCAGCAGCATCCACCTGATAGTTCTCAATACTAATATTCTTTTATGTATCTATTGCACTAGAGACAGTTACAGTTAAAACTTTCTGGTGAAATACTATTGAGATTTGTAAAAATATATAAAACAAATAATTCCATCTCTTTCATGAAAAATTGCTCTGTCTATTTATGTGTGAATAATAAAAATTGTATTAGCTTCATTGACTTATATATTACTAGCGTATCAATGCTTTCTGTTCTTGATGAAGTTGAACCTGTAAAAAAGTAGTTGCAAGCGTATCTACTGTAAAAAAAAATCATGTAATGAATAAATAGTTATTTGTTATACAAGAGTGCAAAGTTGCTTTTTAACCGCGTGCTCAGTTTTGATGACCGAGCAAGCAATGGATTCTAAATAATTAGAATCCTGAGCGTTAGCGAGGGAATCAAAAGAGCACGAGGTGAAAAATCTTTGCACTCGAGTGCAACACGTAACTTTTAATCCCACCTCAGCGAGGAAATGACTTAATGCAAAAAAATAAACACTTACAAGTCACATGATACTTTTGCGCATTTTCAACAGTTTCAGTCAATTCTGTTAGCTTCAAATAAACTTCTTCGTCGCTAGAATCACTCATTTTAGGGTTTACTTGTTTTCAAGTTTCTTGTTTTTAACCTAAGGTTTTAACAATATGACGTGAAGAAAATGGCGCGCGTAAAGCAAATTAATTAAATAGTAATACACTAAGAAGGTTCCGAGTCTAAGTTTTTAACAAATTAAAAAAGGTAGTATGATAAATGGAGGACCATGGAAATACGATGGAGGTAAAAGTAAATAGGTTTAATGATGTTTTGAATTCACAAACTTAGTGCACACGATGTTCTAAATTCAATTTTACTTTATCCTCTAGAGGATAAAAACGGCTTTTACACTCAGATATCGAATAGCAAAAATACTCTTTCCGAGATGGTGGGATGAAAAAAATCTTTTCCTTGCCCCTATTGTCGTAGACATCGATACTAGCGCCATCTCTGATTCTCTTCACGCTGGTACCATCTTATTTTTTTTCACTGCCAGCGCCATCTAGTGTGTGGATGTCATATTACTAGGTAGAGCTCAGTGCGGAAACAAACGAAGGGTTGTTTAATAAGCAGTTTCTTAGCCACCCGATAGATGGCGTTACCATGACTTAACTAAAGCTAAATACGAATCTCCACAAAAATTCTAACCATACCAACCGTGTTGCGGCGCCGGTGAGCTGCCTAAAGGTGTGGGTTTGATTGCCGTAGCAGGACAAATGTTTGCATGATCTGCAAATATTTGTTCCAGGCCAGGGTGTTGTGGTAGCATGGTACTCGTTGTTCCTGATACCCGCGATACAGGGAATCAAAGAGTCCGTTCTGGACTACGTCTAAAGACTAAGGGTGGGTTGTTTTAATAATTATTTACATCGTCAACCCTTATTTAGGTGGATACTTACAAGCAACACTGTCCATTTTTACCACTGTGTATTTTTATTTTACTAATGCAAGCAAACAAGCATACGGCCCACCTGATGGAAAGTATAACCGTAGCCTATGGATGCCTGCAACACCAGAGGCATCACATGCGCGCTGCTAACCCTGAGACAGAAGGATGAAAAGTCTCATGTGCCTGTAATTTCACCGGCACCCGTACCCTTCAAACCGAAACGCAGCAATGCGAGCAACACTGCTTGGTGACAGAAACAGGTACGATGTTAGTACTTCCCCGGACGAACTCTTTCACAAGTTCTACTGCTAACAAAATTTTTAATTGATTTGAGCTGGTTCTTACAATATAAAAAAGAATAAGAAGCATTTATTGTTAACTGTGTAAAAACATCGTACAGGTAATGTGGTATCAACAGTCTGCCCATTTCGTTCGTATAATAGGTACTGTAGGTATGTTTATTAGTAGTACTACTAATGACAATAATATGTACTATTTAGTAGTATTCTATCGGTGAGAAGCATGAATATTTGAATGTTTGTATTGTCCAGGGTGCAGTATGGCCGCGGCACACTGGCTCAACTCGCTCGGATGTCTGTCTCTGTCGCTGCTATGCCTCTTCGCTACTACTCTTCAAGTAACAAGCGGTAAGTAGGTACCATTATTTTTATAAACGGAGGTTAAATAATAGTAGTTTATTGTAATACCTTTTAGATTTCGCCGGTAAGAGGTTAATTTGTTCGTTGCAGCTTCGAGAATGTCCGGTGGTGTAAAATTTTCTTCAGTATCGCTACTGTCGTTTTCAGACATTTTTTAAAACAAAAACTAATTTGACAATGAAATTTGCGTAAAATTACAGCTTATATTTGCAATTTTGCATTTATTTGTAAACGTTTAGCGCCAAAATCCAAACGCGCGAGCGTGTCGCGCCGCGTCCACAGATTATACATAGAAAAACTGTATTGCAACCTCCTTCGTCCAAGTGAAGTTGTATCGTAATGGAAAAAAGTTATATTATGATACAGTTGTTCATAAAAGAGCTGTATCGTAATGTAATTTTTTAAATTTATTTCGATATATGCATGTGTGCATAAAGACTGTAATGTTTTTTGTAATGTAAGTTTTTTAATTATTTCAGTATGAGAGTAGATAAAATGATTTTCAAGGTTTGCAAGTCTTGGACCACGCGGCCGAATTCACAAAACAAAAGAAAAACTATTGTTATACTTAATTGTGTCTTGAAGTGGTCCTAAGAAAATTATTTGTAGGCCATCATCATCACCAGCGCGTGTTTGACGTCCACTGCTGGACAAAGCCTCCCCCATTAAATACAATGGTGGGAATTGCCGCAGTATTAGTGTTGAGTAGGTACTCAGTTGGATACTGCTGCCCATCCCCTGGTGTAATCTCTAGTCGGCATTTGCGACATCCACGGGAGCAGATGGAGGGGTCTATTGTGAGGATGGACACACCACTTATTTGTAGGTAGAAGCCAGGTTGAGTCAAACTCGCGCGCTAGGGTCAACAAAATGTATTTTTTTTATAATTACTTTACTAATTTTAGATGCACAAGTTTGGATGTTTTTTTGACTGGTCAACGACGTAAGATTCAAGTTATGTCGCACACACTCACACATACACACCCACACACAAACATACACAAAAACCCACACCCACACAGATTCTGTATTCGGTGTACACAGATCATACATGATAGATTAATGACAGATTGGGTTATGGCTTGCTATTCGTTATTCTGAGGCTTGTTACCTGCGATGGCAAGTGGATTCAATACAATAAACGAAAGCGTTTATCACAGTTGTATAATCTTTGTAGTTCAATACAATAAAGAAGTTCTCATAAATTATCATCAGGACTTTTAGTCATCTATTAATCGAGGGTCAATTAAACATTATATATCTTAATAAAAGAAATAAAGAATATTTTTATTTATATCAAACGTCTGTTACATATTTACTAGGTATAAGGATAAATATCTAAAAACTTCTATTACATAATAGAATGAGGGGTTTTCACGGCCGTTTCATATCATGCTTTCAGCGTTGAAAATAGATGGCGCTGCTCTGTTACGTAAATT
Organism: Epirrita christyi; assembly: GCA_951392215.1. Taxonomy (NCBI): domain Eukaryota; kingdom Metazoa; phylum Arthropoda; class Insecta; order Lepidoptera; family Geometridae; genus Epirrita; species Epirrita christyi. The sequence continues at coordinate 2,846,466 of OX595842.1, read as the reverse complement.
CAAGTGTCAAAATAAAGTTAAATGTCAACATCAACAACGTAGATATATTATTTTCGTTTCGTGGTATTTATTTTTGCTTACTTCTAAAAACATCACGAAATCACTAGCGCACACTCAAGAAGCAGACACAAACAGAATATCATGACTAATAGCCTCAGATTAGTTAGATAATAGCTTAGTACGCGTACACCACAGATAATACATTTGTCAATCTTGGCATTTACAGTTGAGTCAGCGCCATCTATCGAAACAATTTGAACTAAGTACTTTTTTTTAAAATCGAAGTTGTGAAGCCCTCATTGAAGTTATCGTGGCTTGGTATTCTATTACATAGTAGTTATTTATGGAAAAACATGATTGAGATCCACAATAGGATCCACATACCTGTGTTATGGTTTTTGATACCTTCCTTCGGTTGTCGCTTATTCATAATGTTAATTTTTAAAGACATTACTATTGTTTTTTATACTCTATTTAAATCTACTCGTTTCCATCAAGTCCCGATAAAGCAAAGGTATAGGTACAACGCTAAGAGGGTCCAAAATCGGGTTACGGGTCTCCAATATACGCTACAGTTATCGCTAGCATACACCCCGAGAACAATCTCCGCCTCGCTCTAGCATGTGGGGGAATTGCGGGAGAACTGTAGCTGTCCCTTTCGAGTCGTGCAGAGCCGATCAATATGGGTGTAGTCGCGAAGAAGATACCGCTGGGCCTAGGTCGAGATCTAATGATGGTTTATGAGTGTATATGGAGCTTATTTTTGCACGTTTCTGAGAATTGCTTACCGTTATACGACGGCCGTAATTAAACGGTGAACTCAATTCCCATCAACCTTAAGTCAAAGACATTATTGATGTTTGCATCATCTCTGCTATATTACGGCCGAAGCTAGGCTCTACAAGAAGTTTAATTACTATCGTCATATGACGGTTGTATCTTCACAGGAAGCCAATGCTTTTTAGGTAGTAAATAGCTAGAGGCATAATATGCTATCTGCTATATCTATGCTGAAACAAACGGGTTTTTATGAGTTTGCTTATCGAGATTTACTTATAAAAAACCGGTCAAGTGCGCGTTGGACTCGCGTGTAGAGTGTTCCGCATGAGTAGGCTAAAATAGTAATCACTAGGCCAATTGAAATAATTGAAGTCTTTCAGCAATTATAAACATTTTCTGTTAATTTTAAAGATTTTCGTTTTTGGAAAGTATTTTCTTTAATATCTTTTAAACTAGGTATGTACTCTAAAATTACATAAAAAGTGTGTTTCTCATAACGATTCATTCGATTTTATACTTGGCATGAGTTTAAAAAAAAACCTTAGCTATAAAAAAAATGAGCCCCCAAAATTTTTATTTTTTTATTTACGCTCTACACCCGTGATTGTCTCACCAAAGGAGTTGTTTCACAATGTATGGAACCTAGCCCTTGTCTGTGTTCACTTGTATACACGAGGCTAAATATATGTAAAACCTTTTCCCACTGTTTTTTTTATTATTTCGCTGCATTTAATGCAATTTCCTAAAATATCTTTGTCACGGAGAGCAACACAAAACATAACAAAATGGCGGGGCGGATACAATATACTCTGCGGTAAAATGCTTCGACAGCAGTTGACAACTCTAAAGAGTATAGAAACACTACGTTTTTGAACACAACTACCAACAAATAAATGAAGCAAGCAACCAGAGGCCCAATTCTCCAATTTTAAAACACTCCAGTCACAATATAATCTTAATCTTAGCTTTTCTTGCGAAGAATATGTAATAGTTACTATACGAGACAGTGCGACTGACACGAGATTATACTGCTAATTGAATGTTTTAAAATTAGAGAATTGGGCCTCAGAGCAATAAACGCGACATTTACTGTCATGGCTGCCCTGGAAAATATGTTATCATTGTAAAAATTCTTCAAACATTTTTATGCAGAAATTTAAGTTTCAAATTAGAGTAAGAGTATTTTTCGAAAATGACTGTTTTTTTCGCAATTCTCTGTCTAGTGACATAGGCCATTTTGGAACAACTCCTTTCAACATTTTTCGTCTCTTACATTCGATCATTATAGTTCTACATTAAAAAACCTTTTGGACAATCAGACAAAACAAATCGTGGATTTATTTATCGTAACCTACAATTTTCACGTCTATAGTTTCCAAGGCCAATTGAAAGTTCATAAAGTTTCTTCACATTTCGCTTGCCTTTGTCACTACCATTAGCGTTATTACGGCCCTTTCATAAGAAAGCGATGTTTCAGAAATGGTGTCACTGAGTTTGTGATGGAAAACTGCCAAGCTGCATTATTTTGCTAGCTAACAATGCATACATCATACATAAACCCGCGTTATGTATTATACGTTTTTTTAAAAGTACCTTGAGGTACCTAGGTACATTAAGGAAGGCTTACATAATAAAATGTTATTATAGTACAGTCAAATTAGGTGATTTTTTGCAAAAGTGTGGAACTAATTAGATGTAGTCATGAAAGCTTTTCTAATTGTTTTGTATGGCTTAAAAATCACCTCTAATAATAAGCATCAGTAATTTCACCCTCCGGAACAGGGTGAAATAGGGTGAAAACCTTATAATATCCGTAACTTAATGGGGGAAATAGAAGTAGTCGGTGCAATTTGGCATAGACTTTGAATCGTTATGATCTACATTTGCACTAAGTATTTTTTTAATCCGACATACGGAACATACAAAAAAAAACATTTACAAAAAAAACTTTTTGTGGTTATTACGGCTCCGGGAAAAGTAAGGTAGTCGGTGCAAATTGATAGACTTATCAGAAAAATGTTCGAAATACATTATCAGGTTTGCACCTTGGTGCGTCTCACGGAAGGCACATTTCCATATTTTATTGTCGCTCTACTTCGGGGAAAATTAATGTAGTTCTGGAAATTGACTTAAACTTATTCATTTAATTAGTACTACATCCGCCGGAAGTTTTATACTGGTTTTTTTTTACGGAAGATGCATTTGTTCAACACTGTGTTCCCTACATGCACGTGGTTTTTATTAAAATCATAATGCACTAAGACAGTCTCTCTCTATACGTAATTTAACTTGCATCAAGTAATTTCTTTCTATTTTAAATTTTACGGCCTTTTTAAGTTTGTACCTAATATTTAAAAGCCTTCCGTAAGCGCCAGAAATGGTGCAAACCTAGGATAAGCTTCTTTTCGTGTCATCTAACGTTTCCATAAGAATCCACGACTACACGACTTAGGTCCACACTTTTTGCTAATTTGCCTGTACTGTTAATCATATATGAAAACCTGATTATATGTTCGTAAAAATATAAACTTATTTACTAAAAACACCGACATAATACGTTTGACGACCTCTGTGGCGCGGCGGGCGAAGGTTTGCCTGCGACGCAGGAGGTTGCGGGTGCGATTCCCGCTGCGGGACAAATGTTTGCATGATCTGCAAATATTTGTTCCCGGTCTGGATGTTATATTATAGTACCATAGTACTTGTAGATCCTGATACCCACAACACAGGGAATCCTAGTGTGGGATCATGACAACGTATGTGACTGTTGGGTGTTATGTTATGTTGTAAAATGTAACTTTATTTAAGATAAATTCGTCGTTCTATTACCTTCTACAGATTTTCCAATCGAAACCATATCTCTTAAGCCACAAGGTCGCGAATGAGATGATTCTTTCACTTCTTTCGGTCAAAGCGCTGGGAATTTCAAGCTTGTTGCTTAAGGCATAAGGCTGGATTTCAGACTGGTTGTAGGTTTGCTTTAAAGGTTGGGCCACATCTGCGCGCTAAATCGCAGTTTCCTATAACTCCCTCTTTCTATTTTTATCGCGCCAGATTCCGCCCAGGGCGAGTGCCGCTGTTTGCTCCGAGGTCCGCGCCCACAGTAGCGCGTCAGCAATCCTCAGTCTGCCGCGCGCAACGTCACCTAAATGCGTTAGTCGCTGCAAATACAGACTTTCATGTACTTATTTGCAGATAGATGGGCAAAAATCGAGGAATATTGTATGCGCTATTGTGAGAAACCTAGCTCACTAGTACCGTGGTAGACGGATTCATAATAGGTCTCTGTACTAATTCGTTGATGTTAAAAATGACGATACGGCTTATTTAATTTTTTATTTTATTTGTTTTCAATTTAGTTATGGCAGTGTTCATTAATTTTGTAGTTAGGTCTAAATATGTTTGTATTAGTAATATAATAGCTTAATAGATGTAACGCATTGGATGTTTATGTATCTGCAGTGGTGGGTTTATACTAGGGGCAGTTGGGGCTAGTGCCCAGGGCGGCAAATTTTCTAGGGCGGCAAAATTTGGAATGTGAGAAAAAAAATTCTATACAATATATAATTAACTGATTCTTTTAAATAAACATTTTATCTTTCAAGAAATATAATTCAAGTATTATGTATCACATTAAAATTTTGTATATTATTTAATATAAATAAAACATAATGTATAATAAATGCTATATAATACATAATAAATATCCTGCAATCAATTAGTTATTCTAATTCTTAAAAAATAAGATATCAAAGCTATTAAAATAAAATTTAAGTCATAGGGCGGCATTTTCGTGCCCCAGGGCGGCACAAATTTAAATCCGGCCCTGTGTATCTGTGATGTTACTCTGTTTTTGTGAATAAATAATTTGTAAATTGTATCGCTCAGACACATTGTTTGCTAGAGCGAGAAAGATTGCTGGCCTACTAGCGTCAGCATCGGCTCCGATTCCGTTCTACACAGGATACCTACGTTAAGAACTCCTTTCAGACATAAATGCAGTTGGGTGCAAATACCGAATTAAGTGAGGGGAGCGCTGCGCAGATCACATTCGTCCTGAACAAGACCCTTGATTCGGGCTGAAACCTGTTGGTGGCAATATTTCGGTACGTGATTTTTATTCGTTTTTCATTAATGAACTAAAGTTTCTTTAGTAAAATATTGATGTTACATTCTTTTTTGTCCAGTAACGGACTTTTACAGGTTGATGATGATTAGCTGTCAATATTGACACAATTGGTGTTATTATAAAAAATGCCCTTAGTCTGGGTTTAAACCAGGACTACCAGTCTAGGCTTAAATATCGACCTAGGGTATATACGACTGTAATACAAAAGCAGATGGTTTGTTTTCCAGAAGCAACTTCCGAGCTAGATATGCCAAAAATGACATAAGCTTGAACTATCTCTGGTTTATCTAAAACCAGGCAGCCCCCTAGTTTAGCAATGGTCTATAAATTGACAGTTGATTGCTTGTTAGAGGTAAGAATTTGGACATCTCAATTGTGATGTGACACAATTCGTCAGTTTGATACTTTGGAAATTTGCGAAGTAGCGCGAGAATTGATTTCGGAAAACAAACCATCTGCTTTCGTATTTAAAGTCGCATATGCCTATTGTCGATATTTAATCTAGACTAGTACGCTTGGACTAAATTCAGATTTAGTCCATGTCCATGTTTTATAAGGCCGAATTCGTTAGACGATAAAACATCAAAATGGCGTTCTAAACGTATCTTTCGGTATCGGGCGATGTGGCAGAGTGATAGAAATGGATAGAGTTATGAAATAGCGATTCAGCGCGGGCAGATGTGGCCTAACCTTAAGGGTACGTTTGGTTATACAGGTTGAATATTGGAGAGGTTCGGAAATAGATTACGTTCTGTGCCCTCGCTCTTGATTCCGACGTACTGCAACTTGTATTTACTTACTGAGATGTTTGTGTTCCTGATAAATATTTATTTAAAGTATACTTTTATGATATTTATAGTGAAACAGTGTGGTTGACATAGTCAATTTACACCACTTTTACTATTTACAGTACTTACCAGTTATTCCCCCTCCTCACCCCTCCCCCCTTCTCCCGATGGACCAAGGACATAAAAGGTAAGCAGGAAGTCGGTTGAGGTGGCTCAAGACCACTCGTGGCATTCAGTGGGGGAGGCCTATGTCCACCAGTGGACTTCTACAGGCTAATGATGATAATGATTTAACCTGTTCATGTCGAAAAGAAAAAGGTATTGAAAAAAAAAACAAAATGGATATATAGATTGTTGAGAGTTGCGATCTGCTTCTGCTAGTGTACGTGTGTACTTCTCCTAGCAAGCAGCACGTGGTGTGGTGATAGGTTATGCTACCGGGGGTCGGTTCATTGAAGATGAAATAAAGAACACGGCCAGTATATTGTTCCTATTTATTCTTATGATAACTGGTAACAATCATGTAATGTTATATAACGTGTATACTTCTCCTAGCAAGCAGCACGTGGTGTGGTGATAGGTTATGCTACCGGGGGTCGGTTCATTGAAGATGAAATAAAGAACACGGCCAGTATATTGTTCCTATTTATTCTTATGATAACTGGTAACAATCATGTAATGTTTAAACGTATTAAATCAAGAATTATATATTATACCATGCTTCCATTGTGCGATCCAAAAAACAAGAAGGCGAGCTGTCAACGAAAGCTAACGTTGACAGTGAAGTCTAGAATGATATGTGATGGATTACATAATGTTGCCATTTTTCAACAAAGATATGCCCTCATTCTCAATTTACGTGTCCACTATTCAACGCGTTCAAAGGAAATGATCAGACACGACTGATAATATCTGAATATAAAATTCTACAACTATGATAAAAATGGTAACAGAAAGACATCCTTTATAAGGCAGGTAGCACACCAAATATACATATTACAAGATTCCCCTTGTTAGGTTGGTCTCTGTAGTAAACTTACACTCGAGAAGCATCAAATTGCATTAAAATCATCAACATCAGCCTGTAGAAGTCCACCGCTGGGCATAGGCCAAAAATTACGTATGTAGTTCTATTTCCGTGTGCGGTTACCGAGTCATTAAATAAATAAATAAATGCTGGACATTTCACACAACATTATCTAGCCCCAAGCTAAGCAGAGCTTGTGTTATGGGAACTGTTATTTTTATTATACATAGAAAAATACCCAGAACACCCTGAACAAATATCTGCAGAACGTACAAATATTTGTTCCGAGGCGGGAATCGAACCTGCGACCTTCGCCCGCCGCGCTACAGAGGTCGTCACATTTACATTATTATCATCATCATCAGCATGCCACTGCTGGACATAGGCCTCCCCCCTAGAATGCCACGACGAACGGTCTTGAGCCGCTTCCATCCACCGACTTCCTGTGACGTTTATAGTGTCTTTAGTCCATCGTGTGGAGGGCCTTCCTCTACCGCGTACCACGTGCGTGTAGTATATACAGCAATGTTTTTTTTTAAATTATGTGTTAATTACAGACTCATGACAATTTTCATCTTTATGTCTCAGGGTGACGAACGCAATGCAATGTCATATAGAACGTGTCCTAGGTGGACGTGACCTAAGAGGTATTACATTTGTTATGGGCTGGGGTTCATGCCACGTTATTAACTCATAAAATAAAACAGTTTACACTAGCGGGGCGGCATCACCCGTGTTATTTTCCTGAGGGAACTGAATTTTGGGCTAAAATGTGCTATGTGTAATCCAGGTTAATCTATATGTGTTCCAAATTTCATCAGAATTGGCCCAGCCGTTTAGCGTGAAAGCATGACAAACATCCAACATCAGTATTGTTAAGTTCAGTTATAAATAAATAAATGCTGGACATTTCACACAACATTATCTTGCTCCAAGCTGCTTAGCTTAGACCTTTTGTTATGTGTACTAGATAACTGATATACTTAATACATTACATAGAATATATATATTAGTAGTACATAATATTTTTATCTGAAGCATTTGTTCAAAATCCATGTGCACAATATTGGTTGCTTCTATGTGCGACCTTATTTCGTAGCTCGTAGACGATCATAACCGCCTACGCGCTGAAGTGCTACGCCGTAGCTGCTATCGGATTTTATACCTGCACACTACTTCAAAGGATTTTTATCTCACGCATTTACTTTAGTTTCTTTACACAATCCACGGTTGATTTTTACCTACAGCAAACCAAGGGGAGGGTTATGGTTTTAGCTGTCTACGTATGTATGCATGTATGTTTGTATGTATGTAGATTTGTTCATTTGTTCCTTAGTAGCTCCAAAACTACTTGAATGAGTTTGAGATATCCTGTGAAGCGCCTTAGCTTCAGAATAATTATTCTAAGGTCTTAGCGTTCCTCGTGTCGAAGGCACACGTGTCACATTACACATGCATTACACTAAATTAAATATGGCGGAAAAAAACCCAATTTTCTAACCTCGAAACAAATATAATGGCTTTGGTATCAAATGAAAGGGCTTGATGAGTACATTTCAAAAACATATCACACAAATATTAACTTCTCTACTAAAAAGTTGTAAAAAGGTTATAAACGAATACCTGGAGTACACCATTTTTTTATACTACTTGGCAAGCAAACAAGCATACGGTCCATCTGATTGAAAGTAGTTACCGTAGTCTATGGACGCCTGCAACACCAGAGGCATCACACGCGCTCTGCCGACCCTGAGACATAAAGATTAAAAGTCTCATGTGCCTGTAATTTCACCAGTACCCGTACCCTAACTGAAACACAGCAATGCGAGCACTACTGCTTATGGCGGCAGAAATAGGTCCGGTGGTAGTACTTCCCCGGATGAACTCTTTCACAAGATGTTCTACTACTAACAGATTGACAATTGATTAAGTTGAAGACCTTTACTATAGGATCGTGGATTTGGCTTTCCTTTTGATAGCTGTTTTCAGCTTTTGCGTAGATCGGATTAAGGCTGGTTTTAGAGTCACGCTGACCGTTCGCTGACCGTCAGTGCTGACAACCGAAACGTATTCTAGGAAGCTTTTTAGAATAACTCTACTAATGCTAAGAATGCTACAATAGGATATTTTTCTACTTTTATACTGCCACTGTACAGACTATAGCTATTTTTTCAGTTGTAGGATCACCTGTGAACCTTTATAAGTGTTTACAAATGCTTAAAGTACACATGAACACTAAAAGTAGACAGCATAACAGCAACTTGTGCTACTTGGGACGTAGCAGATGCGGTAATATACGAAAATGATACATTCACGCGGAAAAAAACTTATCGCATCTGAAGGTATCACACACGTAGCAAATACGATAATATTCGAAAATTATACATTCACGCGGAAACCTTCAAACTGTATTGTATTTAAATTTGTATACACAGATATCATCTGTCCATCTTTTAATATATGTCGGTGCCTACAGATGCTTGACGGTAAAATATAAGTGATCTGCTACGTGTGTGTTGCTCCTTGAGTTTAGTATAGAGAGCGATATGGACAGATACGTACCGCATCTGCAACGTGTGTGACACACATATCGCGTAGCAATCAGCGCAAAATTTTTTAGACAAGCTACGCGCTGAGCTGTCAGCACTGATGGGCAGCGTGCGGCCAGTGTGACTCTTAAACCAGCCTTAGTTATTAAACATTATTTTTTACAATAACTTATTGGGTAAAACTTGTTTGAAGTTACTCGATGCTAGAGTGATTCTGTCCAATTGGATGTGAGGTACTGGACCGAACTTTAATTTGAGTGACTTCGTGTTTGAAGTTACTCCAGTTACGAGTCCTGTCCAATTGGACAAAATAACTCAGGCATCGAGTAACTTCAAAGTTGTTGTTACAATTGCTTATTTATATAAAGTTACAAACCACTATTACTGAGTTCGCATGTATAGTATTTTCTAAAACTGTACTTCTTCCAAATTAGTTTCTAATCGGTGGTACATTTCGATAATGTGCGAATATTTTTGTGATGGTATCCCGTGACAAGGGTTTGACCTCAATGTTGATAAATTCACATTCTTCTAGAGAGCTCATGTTATTTTTGGGGTTCCAAACCAAGAGTGAATTTGGCTTCATTTATAATGAATGTCTAAAATGGATCCACAAAAGGTCTCTTGGTAATATCGCTCAATCTATATCTGGGGCTCGGTTTTAGCTTAATTTATTACTTTAGGGATTGCTGCTACCCACAGTGGTAATTTCGTAAAAATATAAATAAATGTACTCATTTAGAAGATTTTTACTTGAGCAAGCATTCCTATTGTATGTTAGTTAGTATGTTACTGTTATGTTATAAATAGTTTAAGCTATATGTTTTCTCATGTAAGTGACATACTTTTTTTTTTGTCTTTTTGAGAATAAATTTCTTTACACTTACACGGTTGTACAAAGAAAAACATCCGACAATACAAAACGTTTTTCTTTTGTACAAGGAGAGTTTTTCTGTGAAAGTATTGTCTGACTATAAGTAAGGCGATGAAAGTGAAGATAAGCTACATTACCCAATTGTTTTTTTCAAATCGGAGTTGCCCAGCATTGGGGATAAACGGGTTTTAAAAATACATGATGATGATAATGTTACCTTTCTTAGTCGAATGAATATATTATTATTGTATGTTTTAACATGCTCTTCAAAATAGCAAAGTGTGGCCTTTGAAAAGAGCTTTGTTATTCTTCACACGTTTAAATAAAGACTCACGTTGGTTCTAACTAAATCCATTATTTTGGGTCAATGACTGGTCTGGAAAAGTAGCCATCAATTCAACGCAAGTCGGTGGCCTACTGTGAAACTTTTTTAAAACTTACCATTACAAGGAAAATAGGTTTTTTTTGAGTTTAAGATTTTTTTGGTAAAGTTGGACAAACACTGGGTGGCCCGCGAGTTCATATGGTGCTTCAGGAAGAACCATTAAAGGATTATAAATAACATGCCGTGTTGCGTCCAGCCTAAGAATGGACCACTCCATCTCCTCTTGTGGATATTGTGAAAGCTGACTAAGAGATTACATCAGGGGATGGACAGCATCAGACTCAACACTGATACTGCGATCACCAATCCGCCTACCAAGCGTGGTGATTATAGCAAATCCCATTGCATTCTATGTATTCTATCGGGGACAGTGACGGATTAAGACTACTTGATGCCCTAAGCAATCCACGCCTGTGGGCCCCCCTATCCGTATGTCAACTAGAATACGGTCTTTAAACCTTTACCCCCTAAAATCATTAGTTGTTTGTAAAATAAGATGATGAGAACCTACCTTAGAAGTGGAGTATTATGATTGTGAAGTGGGAAGTAGATTTGCGGGGGCGACAGGCGTGGAGCCCGCGGGAAAGGGGTGGTTTGTGACTAGCTGATCGCAATTCCGGTGTATTCGATTGTCGAATGCACTAGCGGGCAGCGAGTAGGCATGCGGGAGCGGGGTTATGACTCTAGGTCGGACTCTAATGTCAACTTAAAACACGCGAATTTTCAAATTAGTCCTAGAAACTTTTTTTGGTCTGGTTTTTGGTGACGTGACAGTGAGACGTGATGACCTAAGGATGGATTTTTTTGTGCTTCTTCTGGTGCCCCCCCAGATGTGATGCCCTAGGCAATTGCTTAATTTGATTAAGGGTTAATTCGTCACTGATCGGGGAGGGAGGCCTCATCCAGCAGTGGACTTCAAAAGGCTGCTGATGATGATGAATACTGCCAACTCTTTGTATTTTATTTGTATGAGTAATTCACAGAACTAGCTGATTACCACTTAACATCAGGTGGATCTTTATAAGTATCTCTTTCCCATTAAAACTGCAATATCAAGTGCCGTTTACCTAGAACGTACCCTAAGTGGTATTGCACTGCACCTACCACCCTGAGATATTCTTTATTCTTTATTTACACACATATATACATAATATGAACATAAGACAGAATGAAAGGACATGTACAAAGGTGAGCTTAACCGTAAAAGGAGTTTTCTTCCAGCAAATCTCTGAGGCGAGAGTGGTTTTCATAGAGGTAGATTCGTGTAATTATATTTGTTAAATTATAATCGTGATATTAAGATGAAAAGTCTCATCAGCCTGTAATTTCTATTTCTATTTTTCTTCTTTTTTTTTTGATAATCTGTGTAATTTTAAGTAGTTTAGGACCTTGCTTGACATTGTTTTTCTGATTGATTGTCTTATTTGTTCAACTTTTTTAGGTAGGCACGATTTTTATATAATTTGATTTTATTACTTATAATATTAAAATTGCAGCGCCCTACAGGGTACACGTACTTTTATAACCTACTCTTAGACCTAAGCTATAAATTATGTACATGTTGACAATTAATAAACAATTATCCAATTTCACCGACACCCATACCTTTCAAACAGGAATATGACAGCAATGCGAGTATTTTTATTTAGCGGCAGAAATAGATATGTATAGTATTTACCCAGGACGAATTCTTTCAAAGCTCTACACTACTAAACTTGTATAGTAGCTCCCCCATAGAGGGCGCGACATTAATTTCCGCTCTCGGCTTATCCGCTGTCTACTCCATTGCACTGGCCATACATTCCCTATAAGTATTTCCAACTTCCGAACAATAGTTGTTAATCTCTTGCAAATGGGTTGTACCCAGTCGGAGGTGAAGATCTTACTTGAATCCAAGGAAAGTTAAAGTTTTGGTGAATTAAGCTCAATAAAATTTGCTGTGGTGTGTCCGGCCTAAAAATAGACTCCTCCGTCTCCTCTCGTGGATGTAGTAAGTCTTCTAAGTGATTACACCGGGCAGCAGCATCCACCTGAGATCTCAACACCAAATTGGGATCACTAATCCGCCTGCCAAGCGTGGTGATTATGGCAAATTCCCTCCTATTGTGTTCAATGGGGGAGGCCTCGTCCCGTAGTGGATGTAACCAAGCTGGTGATGAAGATTTGTAACATTAGGTTTGACTGCAATTTAGACAAATCATCTAGTTCTTATTTCTAGTTCTTTCAGAACTGACAACCGTTGGGCAATATAGGTTTTCGAGTGGCGAACACAAATCGGACGATGCGGTTCTGATGGACTAAAGACATTATAAACGTCGCAGGAAGTCATGAAATCCTATGGGGAGGCCTATGTCCAGCAGTAGACTTCTATAGGTAGATAATGATGATGATGGTGAAGTTCTTGTATCTTAAAAGGTATTTAAAATTGTGATAGTGATAGGAGAAATAAGCTTGCTCGAGCTCTGTAGTGTCGAGGTCATAGCTAGTAATTGGAACATATTTTTTTGCATCTACGAGGCTCACTGAATTTTTCACCACAAGTTCTTTCAGCATTGGTCTTCCTCATCAGCCGGTAGTCATCCATTGCTGGATGAGGCCTCCCCCATAGCATACATAGAATGCAATGGGGGGATTTGCCATAATCACCACGCTTGACATGCGAATTAGTGATCGGTGTTTGGTGTTCCGTACTCAGTTGGATGCAGCTGCCCATCCCCTGGAGTTAATCCTTAGACGGATTTTACGACGTTGACAGGAGTAGATGGACACGCTAAGGAAGGCTCGAATCAACTTTAGTAAATAAAATTACGTTGCATAACCACAGTACAGAGTTTCGAAGCACGCCCACGCTCTGCACACAGCTTAATCTCGGCAGGACAAGCGCAGTTTCATTAATTTGCGGAACGAATATTGTTTCCCCGGGACATGCCTAGATTACCGGAACATGCCCAGCTTACGGGGACACTGCGCAAACATACCGGGACGACATCGCCGAAAACAATTTCTTACAATACTTATTCAGCACGGTAAAAATTACTGGAGTACGCAAAATGTGAAGAAGGAAAACGCTCGCAGAAAGTGTGTTTGCTTGTGGACTTTTGTTTTTTCGCGTGCGCTAATAATTTGTAAGGCTACATTATTACAAGGGGTTATAAAACCTTTGTTTTGTGTTTCCCTATACACATTCTGAATAGAAACCTAGTTACAATTTTTCAAGGAAGCTCAAATATTTGCTACTGTTAATCTTCAGAATTTTCATTGATCAGCTATAGAGATAATTATATGCTTCTGCTACATGATCGCGTCAACAATGTTGTTATCAAATAATAAGCCAAGTGTGAGTCGGACTCGCGCACTGACTTGACTTGGTAGTAGAACTTCTTGTGAAAGAGTTCGTCCATGGAAGTACTACGGACTTCTGCCGCCCAGCAATAGTGCTCGCATTGCGGTTTGAAGGGCACGGGTGCCGGTGAAATTACAGGCACATGACATCTTTATGTCTCAGGGTTGGCAGCGCGTGTGATGCCTTTTGTATTGCAGAGGTCCACAGGCTACGGTAACATACTTTCCATCAGGTGGGTCGTATGCTTGTTTGAATGGAATATGGGGGAAAAAAAAGTCACGGTTCCATTTACTAATATTTAGTAAAAAATTGTATATTCACTTTAATGAGTATAATTATCATTTATGTGTATCGTTTTATTAACAAGCGAAATTTGAAATAAATACCTGAGTACTACTATTTTGAAGTTACAGTTGGAATAATGAAATTCAATTTTGTGGTAATCTTGTTAGAGGTATTTTTGTTATTTGCCTAGAGTCATAATACAACAGCACATAATCTGTGAAAATTTCAACCAGCTACTTCTTAGCGCTACTAAGACTTATCTCTGTGCGACAGTCTGTCTGGGGAGATAAACCGACGGACAGCGTAGCCCTTGTAATAGAGTCCTGAGGCCGTAGACAAAGTAACATTCTAATAGCGAGGTCGCCAGTAGAAAAGTCCAAAATGTATGGGATTGACGTTAGCTATCGATATGTCATGTGGTCTTTTGTATTGAATTACGACTGTAGAAATGGAATCGCTTCCAAGCGAATGCCGTTTGGCTAGGCCCTCTGTTGGCTGGCATCCTTTGGGTACATAACCATAAAAACGATTAACAAATTGTTTTTGCTCGACTCTTCTATATTTGTCGATAGGAATCGATGTAAATTATAAGATGACTAATTATAGGAACTGCCAAAAGGAACTAAAAGGGAATAAATCACTCAAAATACGGTTAGTAAAATAGTCCTTATTCTAAGTTAGTCAAATTACATGAAGGTTATCAAACTTAAAGACGAATAAGTATTTTATTTATCAAAGCACAGGAATAATAAATATCTTTTAGTTACAATTCTATTGTCTTTATTAAATTTATTTTCTTTATTTCCTTCATCTTTATGTAATTTTTTTAACCATGATTTCTGATATTATTACCCTCTTTTGCGTTACCTACGGGTGATCCAGGATCATGACGGCCGGAAGGGTAAATTGTAATTTATCTTTTTTTAAATTTGCTGACTATTACGACTCGTGTAATCTTAGACAGGAACACAAAGGGGAGTTGGCAGGTAGACCCGAAACGTGACCGGATGAGATGCAACAACGTGCTTGTTTACAAAGATTATTTCATCATCATCATCAGCAGCCTTAAGACGTCCACTGCTGGACGAGGCCTCCTCCATAAAATACAACGTGACGACCTCTGTGGCGCGGCGGGAGAGTAGCCAGCTGAGATGCGGGAGGTTGCGGGTTCAATTCTGTGCTGCGCTGTGGGACAAATGTTTGTATGATCTACAAATATTGGTTCTAGGTCTGGGTGTTATCGTAGTTCCTGATACCCAAGATACAGGGAATCCTAGTTATGTGACTGTTGGGTGTTATACCGGGAGTAAAAAGACTACTCCCGAAAACTGAAACAGTGTATTCAGACCATAATTCTGAAAATATTTAAGCAGAAAAAACACGAAAAAAAATGCTTACATTTGGTCCGCTTTTTTCGTGTTTTCTTTATAAATATCCATAAAATATCGTTAAAGGAACACAAAAACCTATTTTCCATCATTAAAAACACGCTAATAAATAAAAACGTCAAAAAAAGCAATGAAAAGCACATGAGAAATATTGGCCCCACGGGTCGATCAGCTGACCGGGAGCGTTGAACTCGCGTGGCCGGAATAAATGCGTACATTGCTGGCTGACAAATACGATACGAAACGAAAAAAAAGTTTTTCTCCGGTATGAATCACCTCTCAGGCGAAAGCTATTTTATATAGCTATGATATAGGTAGCTTTACCGGTATTCGGGAGCTGTCTTTTTACACCCCGTGTAATTGTCATAATCACCACGCTTAACAGGCGGATTGGTGATCGCAGTATTATGTATGTATATTAATGTTGAGCACTCAGGTGGATGCTTCCGCCCATCCGCCCATCCGCTGGTGTAATCCCTTAGTCGGCTTTTACGACATCCACGGAAGGAGATAGAGCGATCTTTTTTAGTTTGGTCACACCACGGCTAAAGATTATTTACAGATATAATAGTTTTTTTTAAATTACAATACAAAGTAAGCTATCTAAAAATACCCCACATAATTGCGTATGTGCAATGTATTTTTACATACCTCGCAATTTTTTTTAATTTCACTAATTACACCATTTTATAGCGGTTCATAGAACTTTCAGTTTTAATTTATTTTGTGCCAATAATCTTCGACTAAAATCTCTATGATATATGTACGGACAGACGGACAAGATTAAATTTTAAGGGTTCTGTTTTAAATTATTTAGCCAGGGAACCCTAAAAAGGAACTTCAATTAGCTCTAGGTGCCTACTTATTGGCCTACGTTTGAGTTGCCTACCAAATTTCAGCAATTTCACGCATCAAGTTTCGTAACGTTCCTAAGCAGTGAAGTTAACTCATAAAACAATCAAGGGAAATTCCCACTGTCTCTAACTTTTAACAAAGTTTCCCCTAAATTCTACATCATCATTTTATGAGCTGAAAGTGGATCTCCTTTTAAAGTACGGACCTTTAAAGTGTGCCAGTTTAAGGCAGGGTATGATCCTGAAATCCAAACATCCAAAACTCGAAAATGTTTATCCAAACGGCTTTGCTTAAAGTTGAAAATCGCATGTCATATTTGAGGATAAAACTGGTTTGCACTTTAGACTGTATTAATTTCGAGGGTTTTTTTTTAACTAATCGTTATATACAAAAATACTAAATCATAGATAATAAATAATAACAATAAATGCTGGACATTTCACACAACATTATCTAGCCCCAAGCTAAGCAGAGCTTGTGTTATGGGTACTAGATAACTGATATACTTAATACAATACATTACATAGATAGATATTTTTTATTATGCATAGAAAAATACCCAGACCACCCTGAACAAATAACTGCAGATCGTACAAATATTTGTTCCGAGGCGGGAATCGAACCCGCAACCTCCTGCGTCGCAGGTGAACCTTCGCCCGCCGTGCCACAGAGGTCGTCAATAAGAAATACGC
Organism: Epirrita christyi; assembly: GCA_951392215.1. Classification (NCBI taxonomy): domain Eukaryota; kingdom Metazoa; phylum Arthropoda; class Insecta; order Lepidoptera; family Geometridae; genus Epirrita; species Epirrita christyi. The sequence goes on along the minus strand of OX595842.1, from coordinate 2,829,371 downwards.
GGTTAGAACTTTAAAATACAAGTCTAGCTATTTAATTCGTAAAAAAAATTGTTCTTTGGCAAATTGGCATTTGAATGCCAAAGCTTTTTTAGAGTGGTCATTTGTGCGATTTTTATTTGCAAAATCAGACTTAAATTCTGTATTATTAGTATATTTTTGTACCTACACGATTTTTTGTATCTCATTATATAATCCTGTCACGTCACACTGGGCGTTCAAAATACTACTTTTGAGATCAGTCCTCGCCTTAAAGTACAAGCGCTTGTTACCTAGTACACAAGTAGCAAATAGAAGTACCTACGTAATAAGTTTCAGAAACGTTAAGCTAAGGTTGCACGTGCAAGGTAATCCGTCTATCTTTGGATTTGCTCGTTAAAAGCGTTCGCAAATAGGTGTTTTTCCTAATACATTTACGGACAGATGTCCGGGTTGATTGAGAGCCTCTCCCTCCAAGCCTTCACAGAGTATGTACTGGCTTCAGCAGTCCACGACCGCGCGTGGTCCGTGCCGCACGTCCCAACTCGGATCAAAAAAAATATTTTTGATAATATTGCACCGTTATTTTGAATACATTTCAAATTTTGCAACGTTATATTAGAAAGTTGGAAAGATTTTACCTAGTTCAAAAAATATTTTAGGTGTTATTGTGGTGGTTTTAATAGTTGTAGTGTTAAATATTGTCGTTAATTAGTGTATGGTAGGTAATTAGATTAATTTAATTAAGCTTTATTGCCCTTGTGGGTTTGAAAACAATTAATTATCTACGAAGAATTTTTTTAACAATTTGGGCACACCATTATATGTTAAAACAAAATTATCTTAAAACAAATCTTAAACACAAAGTTTAACACTTTCACTGCGGACCGTTTTCCGTGATTTCGTGTGTATATACGGTTTTTTGAATTGAAACATAGTCTTGTGTGAGCCGCACACGTCAAACACAAAAGTCTCATATGAGTCTAAATGCAATCACCCAAAAACCAAAAACACAGACAGGGATTTTTAGTTTATTCAAATTAAATAACACGTTTTACTCCAATCACTTTCAAACGACTCCGCATTTCGTAGCAAGTTTATGAGATTAAAAAATCAAAGAACAAAGGCCAGCGATGGCATTAGAGCTATTGGTTCGGAAAGAGATTAAACGGGCTCACGACCCGGACTGAAATACATTTTTTTCGGATTATGTGAATAACTCCATCGACAGAACATCTTCCATTAATATAACTTTGATCCTTAATGTGTGTTTATGTGGGTGAAGATTTTGTTTGCATGAAATTGTGAATTATTTCACATTTTCTTAAAATGTTTTGCCTTATTTTGGCGTGGATGGTGTTTATTTAGGTACCTATATCATCATCATCATCAGCCGCCTGTAGATGTCCACTGCTGGACTGCCTAGACCTAACCCTTAGAATGCCATGACGAACAGTGTTGAGCCACCTTTACCCACCGACTTCCTGCGACGTTTATAATGTCTTTAGTCCATCGAGTGGAGGGCCTTCCTCTACCGCGTCGTCCGGTTTGTGGTTGCTACTCGAGAACCTTTGTTCCCCAACGGTTATCAGTTCTTCGAGCTAGGCCTAGAGGGGAGGCTTATGTTCAGCAGTTGACTTCTATAGGCTGATCATGATTGTGGGGATAAGTTTGAAAAACCCTACACTCCGAATCCTCCGAAGTTTGAGACTGCATCTCGGCGGGTAGTGTGCCTCTCGCTCGATCACCATTTATGTTACTAAAGTTGTTGAGACAGAAGATGATGCTGTCATCGCTAGTTTAGTAACTTATACACAAAATATACTTAGCTAAGTATACAATTATATCTACTTTTCAGGAAGTTTATTGTACGATTTCTTTTATACGAAGAAGACTATCAGAAAATATTACTGCGTAACTATACTCTGATTTTGAATCTTAGACATTTTTTGTGAACAAATGTGATACCAAAGCAAAAAATATAAGTTCAGGTAGTAGGTTACTAAATTTTTCCAAAAAAAAATAGATAGGGTTTTTCCTAGCCAAAACCCAATAGAATATACAATCAGAATAATTTTAACGTATTCATTATTGCGTAAATTGAATTTTTGACAAAGTTATATGAAAAATAAATATTTTTCAGGAGTACATATTTTAAGACACTGGTAGCACATATATATATTTATACACATATGATACACATACATGAAACATACACACACAGTGGCATAACTTGATTCAAAATCAGAGTGTAGTAAACGTTACGGAGCTATGAAGTAATCGATCACATACTTATTATAATTTGGTGATCCAGCTAGAGTTGTCGGTCAACGGTTTTGAATGTATGTCAACCCTTCTCAATGCAAAATATGTTTATGGAAACTAACGGATAGGGCTGAGGGTTTTGTATAACAGGGGCCAGTGTAAGTGAATGCCGACAACTCGGCTTACCCAAGAGCGGATCAAGGATTTTTATCTGGGAGGGGCACAAGGGGCGGACGGGCAAAAAATCAACAACAAAGAAATAAATTTCAAGTACTTAAAGTTTATTTCTGCAAGTTCAAGTATGTATACGAAGGTTTATGAAAGTGTCAAAACAATAGAAAAATTAAACAACTCTGATAGGTTGATTTGCTTCTAAGTATGTACTGTGATGGAATCTCCAGGGGGAGCACGTGTCCCCGTGCCCCCCCCTTAAGTCCACCCTTGGGCTTACCTATAGTTTCAGAGATCTGTTTCACGCGAAAAGCATTCACTTTCCACCTGATCTTAGTGACCTTGTGAGGAATAAGCTTAGTGTAAGCCTAGATTAAATGAGGTAGACTAGGAACCCTAAACCTTTCACTTGAAATGAGTTTAGTAGTAGGTGTAGGTTTACAAAATTTAATTGGTTCCTAGTTACATCTGGCTCGCACAGCTTTTGTAAAGTTTCCACTTTTTTTTAACAACCTTTTGTTTAAGTTAACCTGCCTCCTTATTCGTTATTACCAAACGTAACATAATGCGGGCTCGTTACGATATCTGCGTGAAATCATCGCTAAATCGTATGGGTGACGTCACACGTTATTGACAAGGAATCTCTTAGGTCATAGCGAATAACCACGCTTACGAATAACTTTAAGATGCGGTGTAGTCCTTGACCATTAGTGATTTAATTTTATTTTGGTTTAACTTGCGAGTCTTTTTTAAAGTCTTCTTTACCCCCTAGCCCCCTGTACTCCTCCCCTAGTTACAGCCCTGGTAACTCTAGTCCTAACAACAAAACTAAACCCAACGATTTGGTACAAAGCACTCAAGTCTCCTTTTGTCTTCCTATTCCATTCTTTCCTAACGAGGTCTGGTTCTCAACAAATACGGCTCCTTATTGCACCTACTCAAATATTATTATATTATGGTGTTATTCCGTAAATGTTCATGCTTATTTACTCTGCGTTTGTTTTTGTATTATTTCTATTAATTTCGCTTACACACGCCTACTATAAAAACAAGGTGAGACAAAAAAAATATCACATTATGACATTTAAAAAAAAAAACAAAATAGGACACAATTTCGTCCAATTCCTGGAGCCTAATTAAGGGTTAACATTTTGCCATAGTACATAAGATGCTTATGTTTCCTATTTGATATGCCAGACTGTGCAGGAAACCATTTTCTCACCCTAATCTAGAAAAGTGTGTAAAATATTTAGTTACATAATACAACACAGAGTTTTTGCGTGAAAGAGTAACAAAAATACATTTGCCGCGCACTTTTTGAATTTGGAACATCTTAGTGTTCAGCGCCAAAGAAATCGAACGCAAATATTGTTTGAATAAATACTGGCTGGTACGACAGCCTATAGTGGCACCGCCGGCTGAATAAAAAAAAAACAAATTAAAAATGCGCGAACTACAGCCCGCGTTTTTTGTAAATTTTCACGGATTATTAGAAATTCATGGTTTTGTTTTGAAATAAAATATGAGGTGCCTTTTGTTTGTGATGAAAAGTAGAGTGTATCACTCGAGCGCAATAGTTATTTGTTATACAAGAGTGCAAAGTTGCTTTTTAACCGCGTGCTCAGTTTTGATGACCGAGCAAGCGAAGGATTCTAAAATATAATCACGAGCGTAACGAGTGATTTAATAATTAGAATCCTGAGCGTTAGCGAGGGAATCAAAAGAGCACGAGGTGAAAAATCTTTGCACTCGAGTGCAACACGTAACTTTTCATCCCACCTCAGCGAGGAAATTACTTAATGCAAAAAATAAACACTTACAATCACAAGATACTTTTGCGCAATTCAACAGTTTCAGTCAATTCTGTTGGCGTCAAATAAACTTCCTCGTCGCTAGAATCATGCACTCATTTTAGGGTTTTCACTTGTTTTCAAGTTTCTTGTTCATTAAACCTAAGGTTTTAACAATATAATGTGAAAGAAAATGGCGCGCGTAAAGCAAATTAATAAAATAGTAATACACCAAGAAGGTTCAGAGTCTAAGTTTTTAACAAATTAAAAAAGGTAGTATGATAAACTCGGCACCATGGAGGTAAAAGTAAATAGGTTTAATGATGTTTTGAATTCACAAACTTAGTGCACACGATGTTCTAAATTCAAATTTACTTTATCCTCTAGTGGATAAAAACGGCTTTTACACTCAGATATCGAAGAGTAAAAATACTCTTTCCGAGATGGTGGGATGAAAAATATATTTTTGTGTCGGGCGACGTACTTTGAATCAGAATCTCTCGCTACGCTCGGGATTCTAAAAAAGCGCCCTCGCCGTATGAATATTATTTTGGTCGCTTATGATACAATTTACTATTATCCATCCATCCACCCATCCTCACAAACTTTTACATTTTTATTATTATAGTAGGATAAGTTGGATTACCGGTATTACAAACCCGACTACTACTCGTTAACTAGTAAAGCTTACTTAGCTGTGATAATTTTCCTTGTAATCACATTGTTATATTCGAGATATTTTTCATGACGACTATAAGAGTTTTTGTTTGCCTTCGGAACCCTAAAAAACAAATCATCGTCGGACTCTTCATCATCATCATCATCAGCCTGTAGAAGTCCACTGCTGGACATCATAGGCCTTCCCCTTAGAATGCCACGACGAACGGTCTTGAGCCGCCTCCATCCACCGACTTCCTGCGACGTTTATAATGTGACTCCATCGAGTGGAGGACCTCCCTCTATCGCGTCGTCCGGTTTGTGGTCGCCACTCGAGAACCTTCGTTGGACTCTTTATTCTTAGTAAATTAAACCGGCGCAAAAATTTCCTACGTCAAACTGCGCTGCACCCTTATTAAGGTAGCTAAGATTAGTGTGACCTCAGGGAACATCAAACAAGTACGCTGAGCCTGTCAGTATACAAGTACGTAACTTTTTACATAAAACGCTACCCAAGCAGGAATGCTTTGTAAAACGAAAACACAGCAAAACTTCCTAATTTAGATTCCACGGGTATAATGTTGGAAAATACCGCGGAGAGTTGTTTATGAGAAAATAATTTGAAGGAATTTCCCACGCTCTTTATTTTTAGCTGCCTTATTAAAGTTTAATATCCATTTATAGTAAACGATAAAATACAGTAGAAATATAGATACCTATAGATAGAAAATGCTTTATTGCGCAAGATAAAAAAGTACAATGACGGACTTAATGCTAATAAGCATTATCTTTAAGCTAACCTTTGTGTAATGTAGAGTGCGTAGGGAAGTGCTATAAGGAATAATTATAGGTCGAGATTATAAAGTTAACATAATTCATTACCTACTTAGAATAAGTAGATAGTACCTGGGAGACTGAACTTTGCTCGGAAAACGGGTTTTCCCAGAGATGAAATCTATAGCTAGATCGTTTTTTTGCACCGAAAAATATCAAATTTCATCGAATTCGTTACAGCCGTTTTTGAGATCTCAAAACATATACATATATACAAATATTGCTTGTTTAATAGTATAGGATAAACCTTATACATTATAATATATATTATAGCATACCATAAACATAAAACATACTTAAAAGAAATCAAATAAATAACGTAAGCGCTCAACTATAGTAGCAAGTTAGTTCAAAAGTTTTCAGATCAATTCATAATAATCTTATCTCAGACTCGAACAACAATGGATTATGCCTCTCGAACAACAAACCGACACAGTATTATTTGGTGCGTTAGTTCTAAAAGTTACCTAAATTATCATCGATTATTCAATTATTTAATTGAATAATTTACAAACTTGCGATGCGTATGGACGCGTGACGTAACATTTTTAAAACATCGATTGTTATCGTATCTTGTATCAATAATAATTTGATGTATCATCATATAGAAGTCCCTGGACAGGTCTACCTCATAGAATGCCTAAAATGGTTCTGGGCCGCCTCCATCCACCGACTTCTTGCTACTTTTATAATGTCTTTGGTTCATCGGGAGAGGGGTCTTCCTAAACAGATAATAATTTGATAGGCCAGTATCATATCATCATCATATCGACAGAAGCTGTGTGGCTACTCTTGACGCTCTACTCTAATCCTAATTCAGGATTTAGTGTCATTTATCGTCAGAGAGTACTAGATTTCTTGGGCATTTAGTACTCTTGAATTCAATACTAGCACACAATTTGGAATGAAGATTGGTGGAATTTTATGGAACTAAAAGTGAAATCGACTTTCTGTCTCTGTTGTTCTTCACGAGTCAACACGCGTGCAAATCTCGATTTGATACTCGATTTGGTTCAAGAGTGCCAAACAAGCGTTATTAGGATTGAAACTGGATTGCGATTAGAATTGTTTTCAAGAGTAGCCCTGCAGGACAGGTCTTCTCCATAGAATGCCACAACAAACGGTCCCGGGTCGCCTCCATCCACTGAATGATCCAAAAAGAGAGGCGTCTAGAAACACTGCGACGTCCGCTTTATGATCGCCACTCGAGAAGCTTTATTCCCTAACAGTTGTTAATTCTGCGAGCTATATGGCCTACCCATTGCCACTTCATCTTGCTAATTCTGAGACGGTACCATATAAAACGGGTTAAAAATCTTACTAATATACAGGTACATATTTAGAAGCCACATTAGAAAGAGGAATAACCTGATCCTTGAACATTGAACACAATGTAAAAATAAATAAATAGTAGGAAAATAGTAAATAGTGCGAGTCATGGAAGTGTGAGTAACCAACATAAATCTACCTTGATGTAGGTGGTTACAACAAAACTATTAATAACTGTAATGTATTGTACCTTTTTATATGAATAAAAGTATCTTATTCATAAAACGGACCATCGGTCTGTAAGTATATGACAGATGCCCTCCCTCACTTATAAACACCCACACACTCACTTACATAATTACACATGAGGGCTCTAAAGTACCTATTTTAATTGTAATTTACCTTAGGAAGATTATTGGGCTTTAAATAGCATAAGTTATATTTAACAATTAAACTGTATTTGCTGTTGATCTTCTAATAAACAAAATAAATAAATAAATAGGTAGTTAGCAATCTATCTACTATATACTCCTAGACCAATGGTTTATAATCACAGAATGTTTAAGATACCCAGGTGAGTACCTGTACAAGGAATTCTGTCGTCGTAACCTAATTTACTCTTACGCTCCATTTAGCTTCGGATTTCCTGAATAATATTTGACCTGTCACATCACTTATCTTATCACGCCATCTTAGGTAGCGTGCATAGCATAAACGTTGTATGTGATTTGGGTATAGGGTCGTGGTCTTGTAGGTTGCCCCTATATTTGTTTTGGGTACTAAATTACTGTATAGTTGAATTTTGGGAAATGTAGAGTGAATTTGAATATTTATTTATAGGTTAGATTAAATATCCCCCTTATTCATAATCATTTTTTTAAACCTATTTTAGTTAAAATAGCTTTTGTTTTGTTTTCTCTGATGTAAAATGACATACGCCAAAACAACACAAATGCTATTTTAGCTAGCTAAGGTTTAAAAATTAATTATGAATAAGAAAGTAGATCTATAATGTACACCATTACTACACACAAAAAAATAATAAGGAAACAACAATCTAAATTAGAGATACAATATCAACAAAGTTTTATCGATTGTGAGCGATATCTTCCAGACTTATGAAACATGCATATATACAGTTTTATGATTATTTATTTAATAATAATTAATATGAATAATTTAATTTAAATCGTTTTCATCAATGCATCACACACATGCTCTGAAATCAGTAATATCACTAAAATACTTTGATTTTCGTCACATTAATTTTGGTGCGAAACGACAATTAGTTTAGCGTACTAATGGGCTAAAATTAGTTCCATTATCGGCCGGCTGATCCGTTCGGTTAGTGTGGAGAGCTCTCAGCGTGACCTACATACCTAATGCCTTTGTTATGGGATTATCCGAAGTTGTTTCCTTCTTGACTTATGTGGAATTTGAAATTAAAGTAACTAAACATCAACAATTTCTTCTTTCTAGGGTAATTCTATCAGATTTTAACCAAACGCAATTGTTTATAACCGTAGTAATTCATCCATGCAATAATAAATAAATGTTTGTTGGTAAAATAAGCACAAATTGTGTCTTTATGAGAGATCTGCTTCAAAAGTAAAAAGAAAATAACTAAGTAAGCAACTGGAAAAGTAATTAGCTACGGACTTAAGGGACGCTATAACACAGAAAGCAGAAGTAGTCGTTATCTAAAGGAAATCAAATAAAGTAGTTTGACCATTATATAAAGATGATGATACTACAAAAAAGGTTCTGACATCGTATGGGCTCAAAACTAGTCGCGCATTGACACTTTATTCATGACTCGACCATGAAACGAGAAACCAGATGTTTGAAAAATGTTGATTACCGACAATTTTCAGAATAGGATCTCCAAATTTTACCTGTGTTCATTTTTAAAAAACTTCCTAATCATATTTTAAAGTTAAATAGTACTAAGCACAATATGACCACGCGCATAAAAGCTATATTTCCTATTCTCAATAAGAGTAAAGATTTAGAAACTCCCGCACTGAAATATTATGAAACGCTGACATTGCTTGAAATGTGAATAGAATCTTTTTTCCGTTCCGTCCCCCAAAGGAATTTCCCAATCTTTTGTGTGCCAATCGTGCTGTAGATCTTAATTTGTAAAAGCTGGTTTTGCGTAGAGGTGCTACGAGAGCTGCTACGAAGCGCTGTTGAATTTTTTTGAACGCAGTGTTTTGTCTTATTTGTTTTAAATTATATAGAAATGGTATCCTCTGTTGGCGTGATTATAATCAAAAATGGGACCAATCTGGAAGTATATCCATTCTAATTTAAAAAGATTATTCTAAATCGGTTTATAAACGAAAGAGATATGAGGTACATAAAAAAACCCAACCGAATTGAGAACCTCCTCCTTTTTTTTAAGTCGGTTAAAAATAGGTAGGTATAGTCTGTATATTATAATCTGAAGTTTTTAAAAACAAAATAGGGGCTTATTTCAATCAACACAAATCCGTCAACATATTGTCAACAAATGGAAAACGTAAAAAGGAAATCGTATTTTTAACTCGTAATAACTGGTAATCCTGTAGCAGGCTTTCATGAACTGTTCGCGTGGATGAATACGAACTTGTCAGCAGGGCTGTAGCCAGGGAGGAAAATAGGTCAAAACCCAGACTACACAGGAAATTAAGGCTCAGAACGCTAGTGCGGTGATTTCAGTCAGACTTTATTTTAAACGATGACGTAGGTAACAAATTAATATATGTGTTTATTACACTATATTCTATTTTGTGTATATTTTTTATGTATGAAATTTTTTAGAATAAAAAATCGAAATTATCTACATAAAAATGACATCAAAACTTTCTACACATTTAACTGAATCAAAATATCATCGTAGAATTGTAATAAAAAATTATAATTCTGCGCTTTGAAAAAACCCCGAAACTTTAGCATCCAAAAAGGATAAAAGTTTGGTTTAGAAGTTTTTTATTAGTCACTCTAATCCTGATTACAGCCCTGTTTGTAAGAGTTGGATGCTGAGTTCATTGTTATGCGCGGTAACGTGTCTGCGTTGTGGATCGACTTGTTTTATAACCCTTTTAAACATTTTATTTCCGCAAATACTTTTTTGTTATGTGCATGTTAGATTAAATACAAAGGTCGTGGTCTGACACAATGCGAATAAAATTAACGTGGTAAATTAAATGTGGTTGGATTTGGTAAATATTATTTATTTGTACTCCGATACAGTTTTCCCAGGGATAGGTCCAGGGGATGGGCAGCAGCATCCACCTGAGTACTCAAAACCGATACTTCGATCACCAATCCGCCTGCTAAGCGTGGTGATTATGGCAATTCCCCCCATTGTGTTCTATGGGGGTGGCCTCGTCCAGCAGTGGACGTCTAAAGGCTGGATAATGATGATGATGATGAGAATATTTTTTGACAGTTTTCTATAAAAATTAATAATTTCAAACCGATTTAACTGTTGCATAATTTCAGTTTGATTCGGGACAATGTTGCATAAAAAAACTACCTGAATATGCCTTGCTCCAAAAAACAATTCAATTCGATCTTTATTTATCAAGTCAAAAGTACACTTTTGAACATTAGTAGGTACAAATAATTACACATTTTGTAAAGAAAATAAAACAAACAATATCACAAATAATTCTGTTTTAGATTAAATTAATTCAATCCAGCTCTAACCCATTAATATATATTATATTCTTAAGTTTAACTCAATGCTATAACCGCTTAATTACAAACTTTAAAAGCACTTCTACTAATCGCGTCTCAGGGAGAAATTACAGTGTCATACGCAGTCTTTTGTCTCTGACAGCTTTGCCGCTAGTTGTGACGTAAATACCGATTTATTAATTCTACTATTAGATACGCTTAGATACGAAACTCTTTCATAAATTCCCCGTGCCACTAAGTACGGCCGATAAAACAAGGCTGTTCTGATGTTGACCGTTTGAAAAGTTCTAAAAAAACATCAGCCAAAACGATGGTCTAGCTAAATCGGTAGTACTCTACAACACTGCGTGATGCGTCAGACATTCCTGGTGGCAGCTTCTGAGAGCATTCAAATTCGTATGATTAGTTTCTGTTTTATAATGGAGTTTCACTTCTAGTGGGTGATGATAAAAACGTCGTGACGCGGATGACGAAGACAGTGCGCGTGACGTGATGAATGTAACTGTGTTCAATGCTGTGATTATCGTTAACCTCCATTTGTGTTTTGTGACCTGGAAATACGATAAGACATTTATAGCATCAATGGTTATGTTGTTGCTTTATTATTTGTGTTAAGGAACAGAGAATAACCATTGTTTTTATTATAACATAACACCCAAGAGTCAGGGTTATTTCTGGGATTTTTTTTCCCGAAATCCCTTTTGAAGCTGCAAGTTCAAAATCAAGGAGATTTTGGAAATAAAATAAAATATTTAATACAATTCCCAAAATCCCCTTTATTGAGTTTATAAGCAAAATATCATCTCGAATGACAAATCTCGCATAATCGGTGACGTCTGAAATATCTCGAATGAAAAATCTAAAATAAAGCTCTAAATTAACATTTTGTAAAAAAACCCTAAATAAAAAGTTTTTGCTTTATTTTCACATATACATAGTTCTGATCCCACACTAGGATTCCCTGTGTCGTGGGAGCTACGAGTGCCATGGTACCGCAACACCCAGACCCGGAACAAATACGGCTACTCGCCCACCGCCCCACTGAGGTCGTTATTATGGTTGGAAAGATAAATATTTGACTTATTATCATCATCATTAGCCTGTAGAGTCCACTGCTGGACCTAGAATGCCACAACGAATGGTTATGAGCTACCTCCATCCACCGACTGCCTGCGTTTATAATGTCTTTAGTCCACCGAGTGGAGGGCCTTCCTCTACCGCGTCGTTTAGTACAATATTTGTCTACGTTGAACTAATTAGGATATTTTTGTCCAATAAGTTCAAATGGTTGAACTAATAGTTGAACTTATTAGAATAGTTCACATTTGGTTTATATCTGTTGGCCTGATACTTCGCGTTTTTGGAAAACGAATATTCGAGTAACTAAGAAATTTTTAACCTTGTCGCAAAGACATCGACTCATTTAAACCGTCAAGCGTCTGGTTCAAAGCATCCTACCGCGATTTAAAAGATCCCCGGATACCACCCTAATCTCCCCAGGCTATTTGTCTCAGCTATTTGTCAAACGCAGCTGCCTTATTGATTTCCATCGGCTCCAGAATAATCCCGAACCAGGAAAAAACATTCAAACTGCCCGTATTAACATAGAATGGCGGCCTGGAGACGCCAGATTGGACCCTCCCTACCGTAAATGGGAAAACAGAAGCTCATGATTTCGCTGTACCATTTTCATTTCACAATTCGAAGGACTTTTATTTCTTTTTTGTTTACAGTCCGGTTTCGAACAATGAGCGCTAAGGGCACAAAAGGTTGCGGAAGGTTGCGGGGGTGAAAGGTCTGATTGCGAACCACCAGTAGAAGCTTTACAACACAAGTGACTAATACCAACGTTAAAATGATAATGAGATTCAACCGTCAAAAAATCAATACGTCATGTAACTCGTCGGAAAATTAAACATAAGTGTATTGCGTGTCTTTTCAAATGGATGCAAATTGTCCATCAATATTTTAGTAAAACTTACACTGCTTTACTAACACATAACAAGTGATTTATTGGTAATTAAAATTATATGCCGAAAATTTGTAAAGCTGTATTTGGTCATTGTGTTTTAAGGCTGCAGCACACCGCCTGCGTACGCGTAGACGTTGTCGTGCACGTCGTCGTTCCATGACGTTGTTATGTATGGAACTCTATGAGACATGGCACACCGCTTGCGTGACGTACACGACGACGTAGATGCAACGCGCGTAGTTACGCATACGGCTGGGTACGCATCAGACCGGCTGCGTTGTTATCCAGCACGTATGCGTCGACGTATGCGTAACCCGGTGCATCAGGGGTCTACGCCGTAGAGGCGCGCGTGTCTACGCCGTAGAGAAGTTACGTGCTGCATATGCATTCGGTGTGCTGTAGCTTTTAAAGTTATTTCTGACGTAGATGATCTTAACGCGAGTGTTTTGTTAAAGATTGCTGATATTTTAGGGACGTAAATTTTTCGGTTTTGCACAGCTTAATTGGAGTTGTGAATAATAGGCAACAGTCCGCGCTCGCTAATGGGACACGAAATCGAGAGACGCTCACCGCATTCTAATTTTGAGGCGACATTATTGAATAACGATCTCTTATTTTTAACAAGACAGATTTTAAACGAAACGACATTTACATTCCAATTGGATGGTCATAATGATGCGCCCAAATTGTCCTAATCTAGGCAGCTAAATAATTGTTTGAATAAAAATGTCGAGACATTTAATTAGATCCGGAGGTTGCTTGAAGCACTGATAAAAGTGTTCGGCGAATACAATAGTTAACTTATATGAATATAAATATTATCAAAAATTTAATTAACCTCCTAAAATAAGTGTCGTAAGCTTCATAATTACGAAACAAAATGTGGCAAATTTTGACATAATTTTGGTGAATTGTTGTTTAATTAATCTTGTGTAATAGACGTAAACCATATTGTAAACCCAGTGAATATTTTGCAAACCCAGTGCATATTTCGTAAAGCCAGTGTATATTCCGTAAACCTAGTGTATATTTGAAAAATATAGTCAACAAAGTGTATTTTTAGTTTTAAAATACAATACCGGCGCAATAAGTGCCCATTTAGTAGCGGCGACTCTGACAGCGGCGCAGTTTCGCGCTGCACAGAGCGCCGCCACGCTGGGTGAGCACGGAGCGATGCTGGCAGTGGCCATATGCTGCATACTGGTCTTACTGCTGGTGTTTATAGTGCTGATCATCGTGGTTGGCCAGAACACGGAGGGCAAGGGTGGCTCATAGCGGAGGCGAGGTAAGTAAACATAAACATATCATAACATAAAAACCCAACAGTCACGTACATAGTCCTGAATCCACACTAGTATTCCATGTGTCTTGGGTATCAAGGAACTACGAGTGCGATGGTACTACAACACCCAGACCCGGAACAATTATTTGCAGATCATTCAAACATTTGTCCCGCAGCCGGCATCGAACCCGCAACCTCTCGCATCTCATCACTCATTAATTAATTCATTCATTAATTCATCCATTCATTCATTCATTCATTCATTCATTCTCAGTTGGCTGGTCGACCGCCGCGCCACAGAGGATGTCAAAGAAAAACAAAAGAAGAAGGAAAGTTATTTACACCACACTATCTTCTGACAGGCTTCATGGAGACGTAAATACCTCGGCAGGAATAAAATAGGTGGCATGTAAAAAAACCTAGATATTGCGTTAGGACCGATAACTACTGACGTAAGAATACTCATCTCCATTACGCCCCAGTTTTGGTTTATATTAGCCTTTATTCGCCGTTGAAAAAACGTAACTGTTCTAGGTGCAAACAGTAACCACCTTAAAAACCCGCGTTAAAGCTCCAGCCACACCAACGGTGCATTGAAGCGAGACGATTAAATTCTCGGTCTAGTGGTAAAACGTTTAGCTAAATTATTCAACGTGCAACTGCGAAAAAGTTTATTATTGAAACCAGAGAATGTTATACATTTTTTGAAAGTGCTTTTCTGAAAATACTTGTGTTGTGTTACTGTACATAATTTGATATAAAAAAGCATCTCTATGCAGAGAGATTGCTGCATTTTTTACAGGAACTACCACTGCCTAAAAAAATCACATTTATAGTTTAAATTGGTGGTTAGTTTTACAATCGTATTCATCTATCTATAGAAAGGTTTTGTCGTGTGAAAAATACGTGTCACGATCATAATCGCAGTTTGAGGGGTATTGACATCATTGATCCATATTTCCCACTCCTCCCCTCACTCTCGTAATGCGATAGTGGGTATAATGATTTAGGGCACATGCGTTGAATACATTACCGACACTAATATGGTAAATTCTTCATAAAGTGATAAACTTCGGTGAGATATGGCTTTATTGAAGTAGATAGTCAGATAATCCTTGTTTATTGCACAAAAGTATGGGTACCTACGTATTACGTACGATTTATACGATAATTTAAGGGGTAGGGGAAGGATGAACTGCCCATGCAAACGTAATACCAAAATCATTTGTAATTCGACCATATTTCCACCATATTATGCTATTATTCGGATTCGGATAGTATTTATCTAGGTTCCTATTGTTGGTTTTTCTTATTTGGTTTTCAAAAATTAACCTATGTTCTGTACAAAAAGTTATTATGTCAAATATGTGAAAGAACACCTTCATTGATCTCATCTCTCTGGTTTTTGACGTGTCCATGGTGTCAGTAAAAATATAATATTTTCCAGTATTTATAAAAGGATAATAAATTATTTAACATCTTGGAATCCTTAAAAAAACGTTTTTATTTCATCTACAACTCATATTTCCAATACCTATATAGTTTTTGTTTCAAAATACTTACCTAAAACGAAATAAAAGCGAATTCCATTTTGTATATTTTTACGACTTTTACGACATGTTTTCATCTTATTTGTTTCGCATTAAAAACAACGTACTTTCTAGTATTCTGTGTTTAGGAACCATAGCATATATTGTCAAGTTACAGAATAACAACAAGATATGAAAAAACATTAAGTTTTTAATCATAATTTATGGTATTACGGAACACGACCTAATTTGATACAAATTCTGAACGGCTCGTACACCCATCGCGCAAACAGGAGGAGAAGCCCCGGTGCCAAACAGGGATAGCTGATTTTGACACTCGCTTCAAATTGAATTTGCTTGCAGCCTTCGCAGGCCCCTTAAGATATAGCTTAACTTTGACAAACGTATCCCTTTTAGTTTTATATGGCCACTTAGTTGTTTTAAGGTGAGTTTAACTATAAAACAAGGAGGACCAGTTTCCCTAGAGCTATCTAATATATAGGAGAAACAAGGAATCATCGCTAAATTTGTGCAACATAAATGTATCATTTGTAAAAGCTTTTATTTAACTTGCAATGTATGTATGTTTGTCCGGGCGGAATCTTGCAAATTAATTTTAAATCAGTTATCTTTATCAGATTGAGCTGAATTTTTTTATACCTGTCAAGTTCAGATGACAATACAATATTATGGTGACAGCGAGCTTATGTGATGATGGAGACGGAAGGTGGACAACGGAACTACTCGATGATTAATAGTAGCCTGGCAGTATTAGGGCTCATGTTGGTCAGCTCACAGTTCCGATCACTAATTTAATAAAAGCTTGTTATGAAAAATAAATTTTTCAAAATCTTTTAATTGAAAGTTAGGTTTACTTCCGTTATCGGGTCCGTCAAACAGCCGTCACTAAGAACTTAAAAGCACATTTACCGATATACGAACGTCATATGACGGTACCGGTATAGGAAACATTAACATAACATAACAACCCAATAGTCACATACATAGTCCTGATCCTACACTAGGTTTCTCTGTATCATGGATATCAGGAACTACGAGTACTATGGTACCGTAACACCCAGACCCGGAACAAATATTTGCAGATCATACAAACATTAATCCCGCAGCGGGAATCGAACCCCCACCTCTTGCGTCTCAGCCCGCTACTTGCCCGGCGCGCCACAGAGGTCGTCATTGATCTGCAGTCCGTGTAGGAGACAGAAACCTTCAAAGTCAAACCAACCTAGGGCCTCATACCTACCCCATAAGCCCTAAAGGCCGTGGCCCTAAAGGAAGCACCCGTATAAGTACAGGCAAAATTGCTTCTGACTGAATATTAAGGGGCCCAGTCCCTAAGCTAGCAGTTCCAACAGCTATAAGGGAAACTACAGCACAAAACTGCGCAGACAAGACCAAGTGAAACAGTCGTCGTCCTCAACACTAATTGGTTCACACACAGTTCAGAGTGTTCTGTGGTTGAGTGAGCAATGTTCTGAAACTGTTATGTTTGTTAACTCTGGGCATGCAGGCAGAACTCGCGGCCAACTTGGTGTCTTTAGGACTGACTACATGGAGATACGTTTATGCTTGAATATTTGCAGTTTAAATTACGTGTTTCAATGCTCCAAAGCGTGTGAGCTCGTGTGAGTTATCTGTTGCTGTTATAATGAGCAACGTCCAAGTTTTAACAAAACTTTCTGTTTCTAATAATTTATGAATGAATGAATGAATGATTTAATTATATATTTGCTTAGAATGTAGGTACATTACAAAACATAGATGAAAAGTATAAATTATAGTCTCCAGGACATTCTGCCGTAAGCAGTCTTTACAAACTGTTTTGATATAAGTAGTTATAACCTGTGGTTTGGTATTCTGATATTTTGGAGTTAACAACTCCAAAAAACTCCATGTTTGTTTATTCCTATATTTCGGGCATCTGAATGGTTTGTAATATAAGTTTATTCGTTTTTCTACTCCGCTCTTAGGGTTCCCTCGTATATCTCACTGAGCTTTTTGAACTAGCTGAATACGCTTCAACACTCAAACAATTTTCAGGTCTCAAAAATCTATAGCATTTTCGTACCTTGATAAGTTTTATCCAATTATAATATATCTACGTAGTGTTATCGATTCTAGAAATGGAATTGTTCTTCCCACAGTGACTAGAACAAGTCTGTATCATTAAAAAAGTTCATATGCTATGTGTGGACAAATATTTAACATAATTCCCAGTGGGATTAAAGACATGTCAACAGGGTTATTTATAAGAAAGCTAAAATTATGGCTGGTTAACAGAACCTTTTACAATGTTAACGAATTTATAATTGTTTTTTTTTTTTTTTTTTTTAACATTATTTCTTGTAAGAACGTTGAACCATGTTTCTGGCAAAATTCATAAATAAATGTACCCAATATATGTGTAATTTAATTTACTTACTCAAAACTACTATTTTGTTTGTTTCTTTGAGCAGGGTTTTTTCACATTGGTATGTCTTACTTACCTACTTATTTTATAAAAACTTCTTATAGACCCTCTAGCTGCATCATTATGTAATCATGTATAAAACTAACACGCAGATAGCGTTGTGGACTACATTATTAACAAGTCTTACATACTTAAATTTATGTACTAACACAGATTGTACCTAAAATATATAATGTAGTTGTTTGTTGTCTCAAATAAATAAAATAAAATAAAATACCCGAAAAAAATTATGCGTAATTCAGCCGAAATTTTCGACAAGGTTTACGGGGTTTAAGTGCTAGGGAATGAGTTTCGTAGGTGAGAGCACCTAACATTACCATAACAGTTTAAGGAACTTCTTACACAATAATTGCTCTTGTATGTTACGTTTCAAGAATCTCAGGTAGAGATGGGTAAAT
Organism: Epirrita christyi; assembly: GCA_951392215.1. NCBI lineage: Eukaryota > Metazoa > Arthropoda > Insecta > Lepidoptera > Geometridae > Epirrita > Epirrita christyi. Next base: position 2,811,053 of record OX595842.1, on the reverse strand, counting down.
GCAAATTAAATTCCGACTCTCGAGGGAAACCCTTATCAATATAATCTTAGGCTCACTGTCCACTAAACTGGAATTTTTCGCTACTCTCATGTTGCCGCTTCTAACGAGTCAGCGCCATAACGGTAGCGGTACAATGGGAAGTTTTCAGGGAGGCAATTAAAAAGATAAAATAGTTCTTAAAATTCCGGTAGGTGGCGGTGACTCACCATGGTTGTCTTCTAAAGATTTTGCAAAAGCACCACAGAGAACAAATTCTTTTTATTTATTTATTTTATTTTACAAATTTTGGGAAAACTTACAGCTAGTACACATACGAATTATAAACTAAAATACATGAAGAACTACCTACATGTATCTAGAGGGCCATTTAAAAGTTTCCACATATAGGTCACAAACAAACAAAGTCCAACTTATTATGCTTTTGTTCTACAAACAACACAAAACACTAGTAGAGATACTTCACCAACGAACAGCATGAACGTGGAAGTAAGTGACACTGACAGTTGGTGGCTGACCGACAAAATTTCAAATTTAGACAACCTTAGTTGGACTGCGCCATCTATGTATGGATTTAGAACTATTTTCTTTCAGCTGTCAGAACACTCCCCATTGTGTAAGTTGCATTTTGAAGCTATTCGTCGATGCTTTAGTGGACAGTGGCCTCCACTGTCTGCCTGTAGGTATCAATTCCAACTCACCCGTTAATATTAAGGATAGTGGTATTGATTTCGACAGATTCGGAAACGATTAGGTGGGAACAATGATAATAATAATGAATTATTGACTGGTTAGGGTAAACTAAAGTTTTGGATGATATAACTCTAGGTATGAGTTTGCTTGTCAACTTTGCCTTTAAATATAAGTTAGTAATAAAAATGCTTGATAATCTGGAGCCTATTAAAATAAAACGGGCGAGTGATACTCGCGCCCAGAGGGTAAAATTTCGAAAGTCGAGTGAGTTTCGCCCACTTTTTTCTACAAACTTTACCATCCCATTTAAGGGGTAAAAGTCTAAATTCCTCAATTTTAGACATTTTTATTTATTTGTGTCACAAAGCTTCCAAGCATTCTAACTTTTAGGATTGTGGGTTAGTTCCCTAAAAGTTTTTTTTTCCTATTTCAATAAAAAAATAGACATTAATTGGAATATCTTTTCAATGCGTAGAGTTGGAAGCTTGATTTTTGTACAGTATTCTTTTATATTTGGTTTTAAAGTTGGTGCCTTTTGCCATCCTTAGAAAAAGAGTCTTGACAGACAGACAGACGGACAAAACATTGATCTTATAAGGTTCGTTTTTAGGGTTCCGTACCCAAAGTTTAAAACGGACCCTATATTACTAAGGCTCGATTGTCCGTCCGTCCGTCCGTCTGTCACCAGGCTGTATCTCATGAACCGTGATAGTTAGACAGTTGAAATTATCACAAACGATGTATTTCTGTTGCCGCTATAACAACAAATACTAAAAAACCGAATAAAATAAATATTTAACAGGGCTCTCATACAACAAACGTGATTTTTTTCCCGTTTTTATAGATAATGGTACGGAACCCTTCGTACGCGAGTCCGACTCGCACTTGGCCGGTTTTTTTAGGTACGAAACCTACGGTCTGCGGTTTAAGTATAAAACTGGAAATCTGCAGAGGCCTTTTCTATTCCAGAGTGCCATTTCCCGTATAGATTATCTCCTTTTATTTGTACTTGATTGCTTCCTCTGAAGTTACAGCAGTTCCTGTAACTTAAAGTTGTTCAATTTTAGTTTTAAATTGACTTTTTGCGGATCAACCGGTTCTTAACCACTGTAACGTTGCCTTTATGTTTCCAAATGGTGTTCTGTTCTACCCTTGTGATGTGTTCAATGGTGTATTAAGTTTGGGATTCGTACTGATTGTGTAACTTGCAATTTCCTTTAGGAAATTCACATAGGTACCAAACTTATCCCTTTAGGTTCGATTTGATAAAGGTCGACTCGTAACAGTGCTGTTTTACAAGCTTTTATTTAACTTGTGCGTATGTTAGTGTGGAATAAATCATGAAACTAAATTTTGAACCAGTTCCACCCGACCGATTGAGCTGAAATTTTTCATACCTGTCAAGTTCTGATGACTATACAATATTATGGTGGTGAGCTGATCTGATGATGGAGACAGAAGGTGGACAATGGAACTCCTGATTAATGGTAGCCTGGCAGTGTTTGGGTTAGTTTTGATCAGCTCACGGTTCCGATCACTGATTTAATAAAGGCTTGTTTTTGTTTTGTTTTTAAGAAAAACTAATTTACATAAGCAAAAAACTAATTAAATATTTTGGGGATAAATAAATCTATTTTCTTTCTTTCTTTCTTTCAGTAATACGGCAGGGCTATTATCTATCTTGAGATAGGCGTAAATTGTGCAATCAGGGCTGTCAATCGTCGCTTTTCTCATACAAAAGTTACCGTTTGACAGCCCTAATTACATAATTTATGCATGTTGTCGCGAGATAAAGAATACATACGCCACACATACTACTACATCATACATGATATATGATACTGCCGGACATAACGGGAACCAATCGTATGGGCTGCCCATATCCCATCCATTCTACTAGCTAATTCGTAAAGATATGCCGGTGATATTGGTACTTCAATGGATCTCCTCGTTCCAGATTTAATCACGTTATTTAAAAGTTTAATTTAAAAGAAACTATACAAATGCAAGATGTCCTCACTGCACTCAATATACTCGTAACTATACCAACTAGTTCATATTTCTCCGTTCCATTTAGAGCGCACTGCCTGGCTTCATCTCATTCCGGAAATGCATAGCGTCCGCGATGTTCGCCGGGATGTGTCTATGGCACAGAGATGGTTTACAGCTTTATTTTCCCGCCTAGAGAAGCAGTTCCCTTCTTCATCTTTATAATAACATAACACCCAACAGTCACATACGTACAATAACAACACACAATACAACGCCTCGACGCGCTTCACGTGGTCGCGCGGCTCGCGACAGCTGCCATTGTACTTGTCACGTTCAGCGATGCAGTTGGTGTGCTGCCGACGGATGTCCGTCAGTTCCTTGCGGACTCTTTCTCCACTAGAAACACCATCATCAACATCAGCTTGAGAAGTCTACTGCTGGACAAAGCCCTACCCTCTAGAATGAATGAGTACCATTATGGTACCATAACACCCAGACCTGGAACAAATATTTGCAGATCATACAAACATTAGTCCCGCAGCGGGAATCGAACCCGCAATCCGGTGCAATCCATTGCTGATAAGGCCTCCCCCATAGCATGTATAGCATGCAACGGCGGGATTTGCCATTGTCACCACGCTTGGCAGGCGCATTGAATCAATTGGTGATGGCGTTTGGTGTTAAGTACTATAACATAGATACTGCTCCCATCCCCTGACGTAATCCCTTAATCGACTTTTAAGACTTCCACAGGAGGAGTTGGAAGAGTCTTAAACTTAGGCTGAAACTACGTTGACTTACCTATAGATATTTTAAACTAGTTGCGCCCCGCGGTTTCACCCGCGTGAATAATGATGAAAATTGATGATGATGATGATGATGATGATGATGATGAAAAGTAGCCTATGTGTTAATCCAGGGCGTCAAGTATCTCCATTTCAAATTTCAGTCAAATCCATTCAGTAGTTTTTACGTGAAAGAGTAACAAACATCCATCCATACTCACAAACTTTCGCGTTTGATGATGATGATGATGATGATGAAAAGTAGCCTATGTGTTAATCCAGGGCGTAAAGTATCTCCATTCCAAATTTCACTCAAATCCATTCAGTAGTCTTTACGTGAAAGAGTAACAAACATCTATCCGTATTCACAAACATTCGCGTTGATGATGATGATGATGATGATGAAAAGTAGCCTATGTGTTAATCCAGGGCGTAAAGTATCTCCATTCCAAATTTCGCTCAAATCCATTCAGTAGTTTTTACGTGAAAGTGTAACAAACATCCATCCATACTCATAAACTTTCGCGTTTGATGATGATGATGAAAAGTAGCCTATGTGTTAATCCAGGGCGTAAAGTATCTCCATTCCAAATTTCACTCAAATCCATTCAGTAGTTTTTACGTGAAAGAGTAACAAACACGCGTTTGATGATGATGATGATGAAGAAAAGTAGCCTATGTGTTAATCCAGGGCGTAAAGTATCTCTATTCCAAATTTCACTCAAATCCATTCAGTAGTTTTTACGTGAAAGAGTAACAAACATCCATACTCACAAACTTTCGCGTTTATAATATTAGTAGGATGTTATCTATGCTAAGAATCCGAATGATGGCACATTTTTTTTTTATTCTACTTGGCAAGCAAACAAGCATACGGCCCACCTGATGGAAAGCAATTACCGTAGCCTATGGACGCCTGCAACACCAGAGGCATCACACACGCGCTGCCGACCCTGAGACATAAAGATGAAAAGTCTCATGTGCCTGTAATTTCACCGGCAACCCGCCCGTACCTTTCAAACCGAAACACAGCAATGGTAACACTACTGCTTGGCGGCAGAAATGGGTACAATTTGCAAAAATGTAAATGATTATGGACTTTAGAGCCATAACTTAGACTTGCAATGACTATCTGAGGCCCAATTCTCTAAGTTATTTTAAAAATATACTGAAAGTTAACCGAATCGAGACTGAATTGTAAATTGACAGAAAGTTGGTATTCTGTTCCCTCATAAATAGGTAACAATTTAGTCTACTTTCACTTCATGGTGACCACCATTAGAGTAGGATAGTTATATATATAATTGGAATGAGTAAAGAGACTCCATCTACTTATGGTAAAATTAACGAAAAAACTTTGAATCGTTCAAGTTTCGGTCACATTTCGATATAATCACATTACTGTGTTGTATTTTATGTTAGGAGAATAACATTTTTGACATTTAAGACATCGACACAAGATCGAAACATGATCCGAACTCTATTTTAACAATTTTTTAGTCAGTAAATTGGGCCTCTGGCTTCTTCTTCATCATTTGCTTTGAAGGTAGGAAGGCATTTGGTCTCCCCGGCATGTTATGGTTCGCATCGATGAAGTTTTCGTTGCTCCACGTCGCTTCTTCCAAGACCCTTGTGATCATATTTCCTGCAATCTTTAGAAGCAAATACAGTAAATGGAATAGCTTGTTTACAAAGTTTTCATAGAATTCAGGTAAATATCGAAATCTATGTTTTACTGGAAATTCAAATGATGTGTGCTTCGGAACGTAGTTCAAAATTATGTCAGTTCTTATCTAAAAGTTTCCATGAAGTTGTACTTACAACTTGTTGTAGTTGTTGTTGTAGTTGTATGTAGTTGTTGTTGGATATATATATATATATATCCTATTATAGATTGCATGAATGTTCAGACTAATTTAGAAAATAAAAATGAATTGGGAACTTCCTCCTTTTTTGAAGTCTATTAATTAACTAGGTTTTCCTATATATAAGTTTGAACTCAAACTTGAAGATTCAGCTTCAGTAGATTGTTTGACGAACTCTGTGGCGCGGCGGGCGAGTAGCCGGCTGAGATGCGAGATGTTGCGGGTTCGATTCCCGCTGCGGGTTAAATGTTTGTATGATCTTCAAATATTTGATCTCGGTCATTTTCAGATCCTGGAGCCAAAATCAAAAATTTGAGCTCAAATTGAATGAAAAGCTCTCGTTGCTTCTAAAAAGATTAAATAAAGAAAATGGGGAAGATATGGATCTTTTTGGTACAATAAACATTTACACAAGGTGGTATAAAAATGTCTTATAGCGTAGTCCTTATAATCATACTCAAGCGGTTATACCATAAGGTTTTACGATAGGTTCCTCGCGGCTAAGGAGATTACTTATTTGATGTACCTACCTGTAAGCGCTTTATATAAACGGTAACCTTTTATGAATTCATAAAACTAATCTTTTAATATTAAACAAAAAAAAACAAAATCAAATCATTTATTTTTCAGACAATAAATAGTCCATTATGAAAGCAAAGGTTTATGTTCTACATAAACCTAATTCCGTAGTACCTACTACGCAATTAGTTTTATGTTCTATTCTTAAAATAACACACAAAATTATACACTAAATTGAAAAGAAAATAAAAACCGGCCAAGTGCGAGTCAGACTCGCGCACGAAGGGTTCCGTACCATTATCTATAAAAACGGCAAAATTATCACGTTTGTTGTATGGGAGCCCTTAAATATTTATTTTATTCTGTTTTTTAGTATTTGTTGTTGTAGCGGCAACAGAAATACATCTGTAACAACTGTCTAACTATCACGGTTCATGAGATACAGCCTGGTGACAGACGAACGGACGGACGGACAGCGGAGCCTTAGTAATAGGGTCCGTGTTACCCTTTGGGTACGGAACCCTAAAGAATGAGCCTCCCCTCTAGAATGCTATGACGAATGGTCTTGAGCCGCGTTCATCCACTGACTTCCTGTGACCTTTATAATGTCTATAGTCTATCGAAAGGGTGTATGGCTTCCTCTACTGCATCGTTTGTGGTCGCCATTCGAGAATCTTTATTCCCTAACGGTTGTCAGTTCTGCGAGATATGACCTGCCTATTGCCATCTTCAACCTGCTAATTCTGAGAGCTATGTCGGTGATCTATGTATGTCTATGACGACCTCTGTGGCGCGGTGGGCGAAGGTACGCCTGCGATGCAGGAGGTTGCGGGTTCGATTCCCGCCTCGGAACAAATATTTGTACAATCTGCAGATATTTGTTCAGGGTGTTCTGGGTATTTTACTATGTATAATAAAAAATATCTATCTATGTAATGTTGTGTGAAATGTCCAACATTTTTTTTTTTTTTATCTTAATTCTTCTACGGATTTCCTCATTTTGGATTCTATGACGTAGTGAAACTCCTAGCTTAGTCCTCTCCGTAGCCTGCTGCGCGACTTCGAGCCTTTCTACAAGCCTATAGTTAGTGACCCCGTCTTAATTTCGACTTTAATACCCCTTAAATGGGATGGTATTTGTAGAAAAAAAGTAGGTACAACTGGAAAAGGGGTCCGGAGATTTTCTAATAATGAGGGCTTTTCAACAAAGTAGTTCACATTGGTTCGATAGATGGCGCTGACTCAACTGTAGCTGTTAAGATTGTCAAATGTATTATCTGTGGTGTATACGTACTAAGCTATTATCTAACTAACCTGTGGCTATTATCCATGATATTCTGTTTGTGTCTGCTTCTTGAGAGTGCGCTAGTTTCGTGGTGTTTTTATCTTGTTTTTATAAGTAAAGCAAAAATAAATAGCACGAAACGAAAATATATCCACGTTGTTGATGTTGACATTTAACTTTATTTTGACCCTTGACAGCTACGTAACAGAGCAGCGCCATCTATTTTCAACGCTGAAAGCATGATTTGAAGCGCCCGTGAAAACCCCTCATTGAAGGCACGAGTCTTACTCGCACTTGTTTGTTTTATTTATTCTAAAGTTGGTTCAACAGTAAACGTTTATTGAGAAGTTTGTATCTGTGTTCAAAGGGGCGACTAACAAATAACAAATATCTGAATCGAATCAAACCAGTCCGCGAAGCTTCCTTCCGCGACCGCCATCGATCTGATAGCTGGATAGGGCTATTTCTGTACGAGAAATAAGGAAAAGTTGGTTAATATGAACAGTTTTCTATTTGTTGGAAGATTATTTGAAAAGGTGAATCAAATTGTTCAAGAGTTTAGCAAAAAATTGATTCAGAAGTAGTTGAACTAATTGGAATATTTTTGTACAGTATATAGGTCGATTGTTGCAGTGTTGTAAAAATCAAATCTGGAATTATCGTAATGATGAAATTTCTAAAGCTATTTTTGGAATTGTAGATGATGTTTCATTAACTAAACATATAACATATATATACCTATATGTTACTTTAACTAAAACTGAATTGAGAACCTCCTTTTGTGAAGTCGGTTAAAGATACTGCCACTTACTCCCAAAATAGACACCGAACAGGGTCAGGCCTTTCAAGCTTTTTTCTTTCACACGTTTATAATAACGATATTGAAAGTTAAAAGGAAGCACGTGGATGTATGTAATATTCATAAGGAGTTCACATAAGCTCAGGGCTGAGTTGGGCACAATCCGAATATTCGGAGGACTCAATAAGAGAGATTTTGTGGCATTAAAATGGGTGCGATGCAAAGTCTTTAGAACTTGGTGTGTGTTCCCATTGAACTTGTACTTTTGTTTGGTATTTAGCTTATATACTTTTAAATGACAATGTTTTTAGAATTATCTGAAATATTTTTCTTTATTTGGAGCTCGTTATACCTTATAATTCTTATAATTCTTTATTGCACACAGAAAATATTATATAAATAAGTAAAAAAGAAAGACATGTACAAAGGCGAGCTTAACCCTTAAAAGAGTTTTCTTCCAGCAAACCTTTGAGGCTAGAGAGAAGGTGATAAAGTTGGTAGAAAGTGTGCAAAACAACGTGAAATCTAAAAATATAAATAGACCTTACCGTATGTCATTTAATTGATTAGGTTGCCGAAGAAACTCGAATAATAATAATAATAAAAAATGCTGGACATTTCACACAACATTATCTAGCCCCAAGCTAAGCAGAGCTTGTGTTATGGGTAGGTACTAGATGATTGATATACTTAATACAATACATTAGATATATAGATATTTTGTATTATACATAGAAAAATGCCCAGAACTCCCTGAACAAATATCTGCAGATTGTACAAATATTTGCTCAGAGGCGGGAATCGAACCCGCAACCTCCTGCGTCGCAGGCGAACCTTCACCCGCCGCATATCATGTGTTCGAATGTTACCTGTAACCTGATAACTTTTCATAAAACCGACACGCCTTTGTATGATGTATTGATTAGTAGCCATCGGTATATAATTACTATATAACAAACAAAACAAGCCAATTATCATTGCTTGTTTTAATCGGGTCTTAAAATACAAAAACATAGGTAAGCACAGTTTAATAAAATATATCCTAAATTAGAAACAACTCGGCAGGCTATGGTACCTATAAATTTTTTTGAACAAAATTACTTTATGTAAATATGTATACTTATAAATCTACATTCGTGATACTTCATGCAATTGACATATAGGGTGCGGTAATAATCCATTAGGTACTATATGAGCCATATGATAAGGCTAGGTTATTTAAATATATTTATATACAGGTATGCTGATTAGGTGCTATATGATGTTTTGTTGCTTCGCTCGTTACTGTCCATCCAAAGGTTGCCTGGAAGAAATCGCTCTTAGCGATAAGGCCGCCCACTGTACTGCTAATTTTTATAAATCTTGTTATGTATTCCTGGTGTACAATAAAGTGTTAATCTATCTATCTATCTATGAGCATTTTTGGCTTGCGCGCATTTATTTTCAAGCGTATAGAAGGTATTTTAATATAATTTGAGCAATGCATTGTATAATTATAAAAAAAAACCCTATTACATAATGCACATAAGTACCAAAAGTTTTAACTTGATTTTCTAGTATGCCACTAATTAAACTAATTCCAATTTTGGAATTAGTTTATTTACGCTATACTTCCGTGATTGGATCACCTAACTCTGTATTATGTACCCAAGTTTAAATATGTTTTTAACCGACTTCCCAAAAAAGGAGGAGGTTCTCAATTCGGTTGTTTTTTTTTATGTTTGTTACCGCATATCTCCGGCTTTGAACCGTTTGAACCGATTTGGAAAATTCTTTTTTTATTTGAATAATAATACTTCCAGATTGGTCCCATTTTTTTCTGAATCCAGTTCTGATGATGGAACCCATGAGGAATTGAGGGAACTCCTCAAATATTGTAAGTATACATATGGCAATTTTGATATTTTCAGCCACAAACCAAGCATTTGCATTCAAAAAGTATCATAATTCTTTCACCACTATGGTTCTTTCATAATTTTTTTTTCATCCAATTATTTAGTCGAATACAATGGCGGAAGTCGGTTTTTTAAATGAAAAGTTATGGTCCAGTAGATTCAGAGAAAATAGGCTGTGACAAACAGACATACCTCACCTTTCCGGTACTTTCAAGGTAACTAAAAATAAAAAACACAAAAAGATAAAACAGAAAAAAACAGATAAACCTGTCTTCAAAAGGTGTATATTTTATAGAGAAATATTTGGTTCTGCAGTTAGTAGCCATCTCTGAATTGAGATCAGCACCTAATTACAGTAGCTAATGGCAACGGGCAACGCATCAATGGGGATTATTTTGGTAGCCTTAGCGCTGTCGAAATCTTATAAAACTTGAGTAGAGGAAACTACTTGACCTAAATATTCCTACTATCATGTTTCAAAAGATTTGGACAGCGCTAAGACTGCCAAAATGATCCCCATTGGCGTTTCCCATTGCCATTCGGTAACTGTAATTGGGGGGCGGACTGAAAGCGATGGATAGCATTAATTATGGAATCATCGATATCTTTACTTTCATTTCCCTGGTTCCATATCCGATATTTATAGGTTTTGAAGTAGAAACGTTTCACAAATACAAATCAATGTAGGTAGAGCATAATGTTAATACAGAACTCTGACCAAACGCAGTGTGATCAAGAAGTAACTGGTCACTCGAAGTAGTATAAGCAGATACAGAATGTTAAATTAGATTAAAGGTTTACACTTGCTAAATACTGTTTCTACTAGTGCAGCCAATTTATTTAAAATAGTACCTATACCTACTGTGACTTGTAATCTTAGACATTTTTTGTAAATAAACAAAATGTCACTGTGTGTATATGTGTCATGCATGTGTATCATATGTATATATACATATGCATATCTATATCGCATCTATATAGGCATATCTTGACATTTCTTTGTTTATAAATAAGATTAAAAATCAGAGTATAGGATGGTATAGGTATGTTTTTTTCGGCTTCAAATAAAGATTGTTTGTATTAACGAGTCATAATGATACTTAATTTTGGCTTTGATAAATTTCATAAGGGATGACTCACGCTAGACCGTGTCGGGTCCAAGCCGAGCGTCGGCCGTAGCACGGTCAACTAATATTACATATATTTTGCATGGTTTTACTCTCGCTATACCGAGCGGCAACCGAGTGACGGCCGAGCAACGGACGTTCGGTATAGCGTGAGTGTGTCCATACAAAATATATGTAATATTAGTTGACCGTGCTACGGCCGTGCTACGGCCGACGCTCGGCTCGGACCCGACACGGTCTAGCGTGAGTCATCCTTAAATCTCACTACATCATCATTATCATCTCCCTGCCCTTGTAACACTACATGTAAATGCGTTTTTTTTAAAGTACTGTTTGTTACTCCTTTACTGAAACAGCTGAAGGGATTTGGTTGAAAATTGGAATGGAAATATCTTATACCCTGAATTAACATAAAGGCTTTTATCCCGATATTCCCACCGGATCGAGACTAATGCGGGTGGAGTAGAAATACTTCCGTGCCTATATACTTAGTGCCGTGGTAGTCTCGGCCTATGAATAGGACTCCTCCAATTCCTCCTGTGGATGTCGTAAAAGACGACTAAGGGATTACGCCAGGAGATGTACAGCAGCATCCACCTGAGTACTGAATACCAAAATGCAATCACCGATCCGCCTGCCAAGCGTATTATGATTACGGCAAAGCCCCCCATTGCACGCTATGCATGCTATGGGAAGGCCTCAGCATCCGGATGTCTACCGGTTGATGAAGAGTGAAGACAAATACTTCCTTCATTCGATCGATACATTACGCAAAAATATAAATATCGAATTAAAGTTAACATCAAAAAGAAAACAGATGATATTTGATTTTGACTCGCCCGAAACCAACATAAATTGTGCGTATATGAACAATTTGACCCCAAATCCAATCAATGTAATACTTCCGCTGCAAGGCCTACTGGCTTATTCAAGCAAATGGATTTTCAGCCGGATGGATACACAAACATGGGAATAGCTGTGATTGCCATCCACCAATCACAATTACCGACAACAACTAATTAAACTTAGTACTTATTGGCTCGCTTCGGCTCGGGACGAAGCTCTCTAGACTATAATTAAAATAACGCCTGGTCAACTTTATTGCTGTTCTTGGACGGCTTTCTAAGCCAATTTGTTGTAAGAAAATCTAGTCACAAGATTTTTTCCTTTATTGGTTCTACACTGCACATAGGCCTCCATATAATGCCACAACGAACGGTATTCATACCGCCTCAACTCAACGACTTCTTAAAACCTTTCCAAGGACAGTTTAGAATCAGAATATTGTTTATTGATTTAAATGTAACAACACAAACATAGCTAAGATTACATTGTTCTTTTGCACTAAGTTTCTGGCTGGGCATCAAAGGGACTGCCTACACCGTTCTTTGAACTGCTGTGTAGAAAGCAAGGGTAAACACAATCATTCTCATTCATGGAAATTTGCAATATCCAACCGTCCAAAAAATCGCGCCAAAGCATTCGGTTCAGCATAATGCTGAGTAAGTATTATTCTACCAACTCAGCACTGCATAACTAAGCTCATATAAATATAAATAAATAAATGCTGGACATTACACACAACATTACCTAGCCCCAAGCTTAAGCAGAGCTTGTGTTATGGGTACTAGATAATTGATATACTTAATACAATACATTACATAGATATAGATACTTTTTATAATACCCTGAATTAACATTATTAGGATACCTTTTATCTCAATATTCCCCCCGGATCGAGACTTATGCGGGTGGAACCGTGGAACACAGCTAGTATTGGCAATAAAAATATGCCCCCTAACCCCTCTACTCCGTTACCACAGAATAAATAATAATACACACCACCATAATTTGCATAACAATACAGAAAGAAAAATTCATTTCAACAATGCAACTGGGACAAAACAATCAACACGCATAATTATTATGCTATGAACGCATTGTCTGAAATACCTTTGCAATGTTTTGTATATAGTTAAGTAAATCTCTGAAAGGGTATTTAGTTTATTCATTGCTATTGGTAGAAAAAAATCACAGCGTTCTTGCGTTCTACGCAACCATCAGAGGGCATTGAAAATGTACCTGGGATTTTTGAAACCTACTTGTACTTGGAAAGGTTTTTCAAACTTTAGATATTTTATTAACTTTTCGAAAAAAACAAAAAAAAAATACCCTCTTGCAATTGTACGCATTTTGACATTTTAATCATACATAGCTTTACTATTTGCCTAATTGCCATTTCTCGTATCGGCGCACGGGGCAACACGGCGTCTTTGAAGTTGATCTTAAAAACTTATAAATCTTTCTAATTCCAAGCACTGTCTTAGGGAACATCCTCCACGGAACAAATCTGTATTCTTTTTTTGTTTAAATATCTGTATGATCTGAATTATCTATTATTATTGCATAATAGTTTGGTGACTTTTTCCGTTATATCCTTTTAATCAAATTGATAAATCGTTGTCAGTTAAGCATCCAAATAAATGTCTATGTCGACGAAAAGTGAAATTGATCATTGGAAATGGATGGTAAACAGTGTAAACAAACCCGCGACCTCTATAAACGAGAACGTCAAATAAAGCCAATTGAAATTGACTGAACAAACATAACAAAAGAGACATCCACAATCTAGAAACATTGAGAATTGCTTACAGTACCACCCATCTACATTTTATACATGACTTTGGGATTTATCAGCTCCAGATTTTCGGCGAAAAGCCTTGGCAAGAATTTTCGTCCAGATTCTAGCACAATGAATAAGAATATTGTGTAGGTACTTAAGACGATACTCCTTGAAAAACATTCCCACGCCATCTCCGCCCATGAGCCCCGACTAGAAAGTGATAGCGCTATTACTCACTTGAGCCCGAAAAGAGATGCGGTATAGATTCTGTCCCGCCCAGAAGGACTCAGAAGTAAATGACATAAGCGACATGTGATAAAACATCGTTTTGCTTAAAAAGTAGCAAATATAAAAATAAATCATTTTCTATTTTGTTACGTGCTGTGATTTTCTACCGAATTGTATAAAAATTTACCGTCAATATCTTCTAGATTCGGAGGATGGACGCAAAAAAGGTTTTAGGAGGGCCGGTTTCAAAAAATAAATCAATCGAGAAAAAATTACCAATCGTGTTTCTGATCTATGATTTCGTTAGATTACATCCTCAAGTAGTCACTGTATAAACATCAAGTTTGTAACTTTTAACTTTACTGAGTGAGAATGTAACGAAGTGACTTCAAAGTCAAGGAGCCTCTTCTTAAAGAAAAGACATCTAAGTAACTCGGTAGCCGGAACAACCATTTCAAACAACAAATTGATAACATAGATATTTTCAGTGATAATGCCACAATTTTTAAAAAGAAAGTGCTGGAACAATTTCGTCAACAACAAAACGATACTGAATGCAATTGATATAGTCAGTGTTGTTTCACGTTTTAGATTAGTTTTTTATTATAAAATGTTCAATTATATTTAATATTTAACCCTATTTTTATATTTATTTTATTTTTATGTATAGGTAGAAACTACTTATCTGTTTTGTTACCATATATTTTATGTTTATTAAGTTAAATAATAAATACTATGTACCTATAGTTTAAAAATTATCTCAGCCTTTTAATTCAAAAGATTAAATGTCAATGTTGTGTACGCCTATAATTGGCATATGTATCAGACTAAGTCATGTTTTGTGAAAGTGTTAATATTTATGCTGTTGGCGTGCCTTTTATGAATAAATAAATAAATAAATACACTTCAGAGCTAGCCTAAAATGGCGTAGTTTCAACTCCTAACTGTTGATGTAAGTTTATCGAATTTAGTAGGGTTTTGAAGGTCGGAAAGTTTTGCTTTTATTTTACGCCTTCTAGGTCTATTCAATAAACCCCTATAAAATTTTATGAGGTCTCAAAAGGGTAAAAGTTCCTGTAAGTGTTTAATAAAATTGCAGAAACAAAAAGTAGGGACACATATAAGTTCATTATATAACAGTCGATAAAGCTATTGGTTAAACTAACGCGGACTTCTCTAACCAAACCCAAATCAAAGTCAAAGTATAAAATACAGATAAATAAATCAGAAGAAATAAATGGAAACTGTTCGGTCACATCAAAAATATGAAACATTTGAAAGCATTACCGTGTTCGCCTGCCTACCTAATATTGAGCTAATCTCCAATTTGCAACCGCAGACTCGCTCCTTTGACAGTTACCGAGGGCCCTCGCAGTCAAGAGCTAAACAAAACCAGGGGATATCCGTGTACCATCCTCGATATCAAGCTTCTCTCAAGTTGCTGTGACCGCGATATTTTTCACTGACCTACTTTTCTCGAGATTTTACAGAATGAATGGCGGCGCGCAATTTTTTGTTATTACCGTCAAGTTTTGACGTGGAACGCTTTATATGGAAGTTGAATTACTCGGAGTGATTCCAAAGTGCTTAGATTGTAAACTTGTAGTTGGGAATTTCTTTTTAAGAAGTTAGAAAGTGTTTATTGTACCTATTGTGATATCTTGTAATTCCGTAGGTATATGTATATGTAGTAAGTAGTTACTTATTTCAGGCGTAGCAACTGCTTATGTGGCCGTAAGTAGACCTAGTTGTAGGTCACATAACCAACAACCACCGAGGAATGAACAGATTCTCGAGAAGTGACCATAAACCTAGTGAAGACGTAGTGGAGACGACTTGATGGACCAATGACATTATATCGGTCGCAAGAAGTCGGTGGGTGGAGGCGGCTTGAAACCGTGCCGCGTGGGTGAGCAATCTACGGGAGAGGCTTCTGTCCAGCAGTATAGTCTTCCGACTGATAATAACGAAGTCTGTAAAGCTATCAGATGCCCAAATCTCTTAATTATTTTAAAACTACACTGAAAGTTGACCGAACCGAGACTGAATTGTAAATTGACAGAAAGTTGATATTCTGCTCCCTCATAAAAATAATTTAGTCTACTTCCTATTCACGGTGACTACCATTAGAGTAGGATAGTTATATATTTATCATTGGAAAGAGTAAAAAGAGACTCCATCTATTTAAGCTAAAATTTTCGAAAAAAACTATGAATCGATCATGTTTTGGTTACATTTCGATATAATCACATTACCGTGTTGTATTTGAATTCAAGAGAATACCATTTCTGACATTTAAGACATCGACACAAGATCGGAACGTGATTCGAACTTTATTTTGACTAATCTTTACTACGAGAATTGGGCCTCTGTAATCTTTTGGCCCAGCCTTTCTCACTAAAGAAAAAGCTTTACCCTGCAGAACAAGAGCAGTTGCATATTACCCTGTTTTTCATAAACTGAACGTACAAAAGTATAAAACTTTCATTCACCTTTGTGAAGTATCACATACAAGCCTGCCTTCCGGAGCAGCTAACGTCGCTTGACCCAAGGTCACCTATTGTTGCTCTTCTTTTGTTTTCTACGATATACAAACCTACTTACTGACAAGTGGTTTTATGTTCGTTGAGTTAGTTGGTGGCTTGTCCTTTTTAATCGTTTTTCGGTTTCAAACGAAACTTCTAGGTTTGTTTGGTAGCTTAAAGTCTCTGAATTTATTGAGTATTGGCTAATATGAAGCGCCAATTACCTATAGCGTTACACCGCAGTCTGTTATACCGTTGCACATTTCGTTTTATCCAAAGGTTGCCTTGAAGAGATCGCTGTCAGCGATGAGATCGCTTTTTGTATTGCCTTTCTATCGTTGAATTATTTGTTTATTGTTTCTGTGTGGTGATCAATAAAGTTTTAATCTATCTATCTATCTGATTTATGGAATATTTATTGTTTGTTATCGAAATGTATACGTACTATTTTCAAATTAATCCGAGAAGTACAACGGCTCTCTATGCTAAGTCCTTGATCAATACTGAAGCACTCTCATCGGTGCCAATGATTACAGTTCACTCGACACACGCCCACTCGATTCTAGCTCGCTCTCGATTATTTTCGATTCAGGTTAGGTCTCGATTCGAGCGGGATCTCGATTTATGTTTGCTTCAAACAGTCGTGCTGTGTAAATTCTCATTGATACTAGAACCTAGGCGCTGAAGCTACATCGATTCGTTACAGGAATGGGGTCAAGATATCTTTTTATTCAGGGAACCGTACTTATAAGTACCTACTTATGTGTATGTATTCCTACATGCTACAAAGCTAACATACTTTTTGAGCATTGAAGTTTATAACTACACCCGGCCCGTATTAATATATTGAGAACATCAAAGATATAATTTTTGTATGGAAATTTTGAAATTGGAACACACTGAATATCGTTCTCGGTTCGATTTATAAATTCGATCAATAGACCAAACTTAACTCCTAAGATCTTGAGAACAACAAAAATTGAATTTTCGTATGTGAATTTTGAAATTGGAACACACTGAAGATCGTTCTCAGAATCAAGTTCGATTTATAAATTATTCATTCTTAGACCTAGGTACCGTTTACGCAGAGGTATTCGATATTTAAAAGGCACATAAATAACGGCGACAGCCGCGGCACAGGAGGCTCTACAACACCCACCCTGATAATTTTGTCCGCTCTAATTTGGAAGAAAATAAATTTCCAAAGCACTCAACTAATTTATTTACTCTCTTGTTGCAGGTAAGGCTCTCACGACTGGAAGTGTTTCATTAACAATGCATTCTACGTCAAAGGTACAAAGAAAATAACTGCATGAAACTTCACGTCAAGTTCTTATGAAATTGTAGCGAAATAAGGACAAGTTAGGTATTAAATTTTTACCTGTACGGTACGCTCCAATCAAATTCCCTAGAGTTGAGGCGCAATTAGTGCAACGGCAGCGCTAATGAGAATCTAGTCGCCATCTTAATTTGTACCGCGTTTAACAAAATGGCGGATTTACCAACGTTCGCGCTATTATGCACCCACTCTCGCGAATATTTTAAGGGTCATATGAATATTAAATTTATGAGAAAAACGGGTTAAGTTGGCCTACATGTCGAATTGAATATGTAGGTATAACAATTACCAGCCCTAATGAGTAAAATGCAGCAATTGTAAGTATATCTACTGAAATGGATGAAATAAAATGTTCATTGTTGTGACTCGTATTGCTGATTGAAACGCGGAACTCGAATTGCGTTTCATATGAATCAAAAACACAGTGCACAATGGATGAAAACGTATTGCGTCACTTGAAAATTAAAAAAAGCAAACCAAACTCATTCGTAGTTTAAAAATAAGTCTAAGTACTTAAATTATTTTAAAAGAAGATGCATTTCCATCTGGCCTGCTAATAAAAACTAGCCAGCGTCGCCTAACATAATAATTCGTATAAAACGAAGATACAATGTGACTAGATTGAAGTAAGCCTATATAGGTTCTAATAGTTGCTAGTTTGTTGACCTGTTAAGTTACTTGTAGTAGGTAATATAATTGGTAGCGCAATGGTTACTTGAAATTTTACTACATTGATTGAGATTCGAGACTTTTAGTTTTACTTCGAGAGGTGGGGCGTCGTCGGCGTGATTCTATCATAGAATCGTGTAACAAGCATGTAATGAAGGATACTGGGTACTTCTGTAAAAGTTTTGTACAATATTCAAAGAAGATCTGGGGGCTTAGTACGGGTTTTGATAGTTTACGAAACTACACTCGAGAGCAATGAATCCGGGTCACTTAAAGAATCCTAAAAATCTCGGAAACTAAAAACGCTAGGTTAATGCAATAAATTGTATTTAATAGACAATGTAATACTCCTTAAATGAAGGTATTAAAACTTCTTAGTTATTTTAGAAAAATTACGACTATACACCACGTACTTTACTATTCTCCTGCTGACGTCCAGGCTAGTTCTCGTCGCACGACCTTTGAGCGTGGTCGCGGTCGGTGCTCATGAGGAAGGACCTCTGTACGGTTACGTATGTACCGACCAATGACGAGAAAGGGGACATAGTTCTTGTAAATGAGAACAATTTACCCCCGGGAAAGTGGGTCATGGGGAAAGTGATCGAAGTACACCCCGGAGAAGACGGTCATGTGAGAGTGACCACAGTCAAAACTCAAGCTGGTGTGGTCAAGAGGCCCATCATAAAACTGTCGAAAATATTGCCAAATGAAACTGAAAACTTACAAAATGAAACTGAAAACTTACAAAATGAAACTGAGAACTCTTCAAGAGAAAACAGCCATACTAGGGCTAGGGCTGCACGCTCAACATCTACCAAGAAGCGCAACCGAACTGGAAAGAAAAGTTTCATCACCATGTTTGTTTCTTTTATAACAATGTTTGCATTTATAACTGAATCACACTGCGATACTACTGACGTCACTGATACGAACGAAGGCAGGACACAGAACGCTCAGATTACCAACCTTGGACACGAGCGCCCGATTTACTTCGACACAGTTGGAAAAGTGCAGCTAATTCACGATGAATGGGTCTTACTTACATACTATAACTTAACGACTTACTGGCAAGCTATTCAAGCTATCGAAAACTACTTAGAAGATGTGAAAATCCTGTGTCAGAAGTTGGATCCAAGATATTGCGAAAATACTATAAAACAACTATTCCATGAAATGGAACTAATGAAATATTATAACAACATACTACTGGCCCCGCACAAGCACTTATCTGATCGTAGAAAACGAGCGCTGATCGATGGTGTGGGCTATGTAGCAAATAGCTTGTTTGGAATCTTGGATCAGCACTTTGCAGAGAAATACCACCAAGACATTAACGCTATACAGAATAACGAAAAATACCTACTAGAACTCGTGAAAAATCAAACTACAATCGTTGAAATAGAAAATGAAATAATGAAAAAAAATGAGAAAAACATTCGGCAACAGTTCGCACTTATGAACAAGTTTATGAATGATACCGGCATGAAATTGTCAAAACTTGAGTCTGAAATCGGAAATGTAATGGCCACTAACTACTTCAGCTCTGTATCGCTCACAGCACACTTGCTGCTAACTAACTTAAAGAATGTTCAAGAGATGCTTTTCAATGCCCTCGTGGATGTCTACAAAGGCCACATCGATGTGCATCTCCTCACGCCAGTCAACTTAACCAAGCAGCTGAATGATATCTCTGGAAGACTGCCGAAAACTTTAACATTTCCTGTAGAAAACATTCAAGAAGAAATAAAGGATGTCTACAAACTACTCTATGTAAAGGCTCGCGTTACGAACAAGTACTTTATGTTCGAGATACACATTCCGTTGACAAGTGACGAAGATTTTACACTTTATCGAGTCATCCCGTTACCTATGAAAACGAAACAAGAAGAGGTCGAGATTACTAAATATGTATATGTTTCAGCTAAATATATCGCTGTCAACTTTAGAACGAACACCTACATCAGTTTCAATGAAGATAGAATGATGCAATGCATTCAGCGAAGTACAGACAACTTTGTGTGCAGCTTAAACATACCTATAAGAAACTTAGAAAGCAAAGACGCTCCATGTGAAGCCAAGCTATTGGGTCATCAAAGAACTTCGCCGTGCATTACAAAGAAAACTGAATGTGTAGCCACCTGGATCGAGTTACACTCATCAAATACATGGCTGGCGGTGTGTTGCGACTCGTGCGTACTGCGAACTGTCTGCGCTGGTGAGGTTGCATCTCACCAAATCAACACGTCAGGACTCATAACGTTGAAACAGGGATGTGTGATGCAGAACAAGGACTTAAGTATCTACGCTCACAATCTATACCATAGTGACGCGAAAGCAAATTTATACCTCGCAAAACCACCTAAACTCGAGAAATCTATAAACCACATCGTTACCTCGCAACGCACACCACAACTGCAACTACTCTCAGAAGACGAAAACCTAGAAAAGGTTTCGAGACAAATAGAACAACAAAAAATAGACGAGCTTCAACTTCCAGCAACTATATCTACGCACGACATTCATCAATATACTATCTGCTACACTCTGTTGGCAGTCGTCGTTATCGCAGCGTTGGTATGGGCGATCAAGAGGCGAGGCTTTTGTAACAGAAAGGTTACGTATGTCACAGCTGCAGAACCTCCAAAACTAGAGGCAATCGAATTACAATCCCGCGCCCATAAACTGATACGATGCGATACTACAACAATGAACAAAACGCGCAAACTGGGACGGTCCTCCTCGCTAGTGGAGCGCCCACGCAAGAATGAGTCACGTGCGGCGGCGACAGCACAGCGCGAGCGATCACAGCTTCGACAGGAGCCCGTCAAGGACATCGAATTTAATTTTGATTAACTTTGTTTGTTTACTTTTACTTAAACTTACTTTCTTTATATTTTTACTTGTAACTTTTAATATTTTTTACTTACTATTTGTACAGATGATTCTCTCTCCCGTTTTAATCTCGTTTTTTGGGGTTAGTAATATGTACGGTTACGTATGTACCGACCAATGACGAGTGAGTGCACTTATAACGACCGCATGAAATGGTCGCGCGGCTGAGTGATAATCATCTATAATAATTTACTATAATTGTGAGTGGTGATTAATTAAATAACTATATCAATAACAGTGTTTAAGAAATACTCTAAAACTACACGAAGTACAGTTCTTACTGGGACTGTACAACCTCAAAATGGTCAACGAAACGTCAGCAGGAGAATAGTAAAGTACGTGGTGTATAGTCGTAATTTTTCTAAAATGATACCAAGCCACGATAATTTCAATTCTATTCTTAGTTATTGTAAAGTTATATCATAAAAAAATCAAATTTGAAAAAGGGCCACTTTCGAAGATGGAACTACGAAATTACAGCATTTGGTTTTGCTTTTGTTTGTAATCTGTCATTTATGTGGGTACATAAACCATGTTGATAGTGCTCTATATTCATTATATGGAAGCACGAGGAGGCAATACGAAGTATTAAAATTCAAGAAAATCGTAATAAAGTTCAAAAATTTCATGTTTCCTATTTTTGTTTTAAGGAGAGATCAGCAGTTTTTTTCTTTATGTAATTTTGTGTTAATAAAATGTATGGTGACTCATATTTTTTTTACCTTCATTTAAGGAGTATTACAATGTCTATTAAATACAATTTATTGCATTAATCTATCATTTTTAGTTTCCGAGATTTTTAACATTCTTTAAGTGACCCGGATTCATTGCTCTCGAGTGTATATGAAGTTTCGTTTCGTTTCCTTCCATACATTTACTTGCAACGCCCCTAGCGAAAACGAGAAGAAAACTAAGGACGCTGTCAGTAAATGTATTGGATGGAAACGAAACCTCATATAGTTTCGAAAACTATCAAAACCCGTACTAAGCCCCCAGAGAGCTTTTAGTTCTTTATAAAAAAGTGACACCAAAAGTCTTCCTTCAAAATTTACTTTTATAACTAGCAAGTAAATCCTACATAGCTGAAAAAGGTCAAATATTACCTCCCTGAAACAAAGGAACTTCCAAATTCTCCTTTAAAACGCGTCAAGCGGTCCTTTTGTCCCTAAAATAGAGGGCGATACCACCGGCAGCCCTAAATTATCTCACTTCAATGCTTTCGGATAAAGATTAAGCTATTAAGGAAGATTCCTTACAGTATTTGCGTCCATCGTCCTTTATCTGATTTCCTTTATCTGTCTACGCGGAAAAATTAAAGATATTTTTGTCCTCAAGTGACTGAACAATGGTACCGTTTTTCAAATTAAATACTTAAAATTAACTTTTCAACGGATTAGTTTAAATCATTATCTTTATCAGCCGTTAAGGCCTCCCTCATAGATTGCAATGGGGTGGATTTGCCATAATTACATTTTACATTACATTACATATATATTATTATTATTATTTTTGATTTGACATTATTTTTGTATTCTGTTTTTTCTATTGTTTTAACTATGTTATTTTTATTGTTTAATATTATTTGATTGTATGTTCCCTTTAATTAGTGTAATTGGAAACTGTAAGCTTAAAGTAAAAAAATAAAAAAAACACCACGTTTGGCAGGCGGGTTGGTGATCGCAGTATTGGTGTACTCAGGTGGATAGCTGCCCTTCTCCTGGTGTAATCCCTCAGTCAATTTTTACGACATCCACGGGAGGTGATGGAGATATATATTCTTATAGGGCGGACATACCACGGCATTTTATTTTTTACCTAGGTTGATAGATTTGCACATATTTTCAATGTATGGGGCTTGTATTGGTACCTACTTCAAAAAAACTGTGCAAATTTCTCTAGTTACGCATTTTATGTAAGGAAAGCCATGGGTCGAATGATGTTTCCCGCAAAGTTATAAATGCGTCGCCATCTGCGGCTCGGGATTTAGTTAGTGGAATCCTACGAATCGAATTACGCAGTAACTCGATACACGTAACTGATGAGCACTGGGGCTTGAAACTTGCCTAGCATTAGGGCTGTAATTGAGGTAGTTAGGGTTAGTTTCATCGTAAAATTAGGCGGTAAGAGAATCTTAGCTTGAGGCAGAAATACTCAGTTTAGAGAACACAGTTTGGTAATATTAATGTAATTCAAAAATTACCTACGATCACGGAAACCTTCGTCTTTAATCGGCTGTAAGCCTCTAATAAGAGTGAATTCAGAGACTGTAGAAGTCTACTGCTGGACATAGGCCTCCCCCTTAGAATGCCACGACGAACGGTCTTGAGCCGCCTTCATTCACCGACTTCTTGCGACGTTTATAATGTCTTTAGTCCAACGAGTGTAGGGCCTTCCTCTATCGCGTCGTCCGGTTTGTGGTCGCTACTCGAGAACCTTTATTCCCTAACAAAGAGTGAATTTACGTTAATGTACTTTAAATGAGTGTAAATTCACTCTTCGTTTATTAAATCAGTGCATTAAATGAAACCTTTCACTGTAATGATTCACCTCTGAACTGACATTCAGCGTGGTATTGCTTTTCGCTTGCGGTTAATTTGCGTCCATACCACACGGTCTGCGGGTTCAGTTTTGCTTGCTGCTTCGCTTTGCATTCGTTTAAGGCTTTAATTTCAGTGTATAGCTTGATTATACACTCGAGAGCAATGAATCCGGGTCACTTAAAGAATCCTAAAAAACTCGGAAACTAAAAATACTAGGTTAATGCAATAAATTGTATTTAATAGACAATGTAATACTCCTTAAATGAAGGTATTAAAACTTCTTAGTTATTGTAAAGTTATATCATAAAAAAAACAAATTTGAAAAAGGGCCACTTTCGAAGATGGAACTACGAAATTACAGCATTTGGTTTTGCTTTTGTTTGTAATCTGTCATTTATCATTGTTTGATTTCTGTTTTTTTGTTGTTTTTTTTCTGCGTAAACGCAGTAATGGAAGCACGAGGAGGCAATACGAAGTATTAAAATTCAAGAAAATCGTAATAAAGTTCAAACATTTCATGTTTCCTATTTTTGTTTTAAGGAGAGATCAGCAGTTTTTTTCTTTATGTAATTTTGTGTTAATAAAATGTATGGTGACTCATATTTTTTTTACCTTCATTTAAGGAGTATTACATTGTCTATTAAATACAATTTATTGCATTAATCTATCATTTTTAGTTTCCGAGATTTTTAACATTCTTTAGTGACCCGGATTCATTGCTCTCGAGTGTAGTTTGACTAGTCATTATTTATTTTTTAATGGAAATACGGATAACGTTTAGGTGCTGCTGTATCGCACCTCAACTGTGACGTCATTAGCTTCGTGTCAATGGACAATATTTTTGTCTTTATGATGATTGAATTACCTAAATACCTTTCCCAAATACCTAATTTTGACAAAAAAACTAGCTAGCAATTAAGTAAACACACGTGCTGGGGGCCGATTCAACTATTTTTAATGGAAAAACCATTCTTAGATCATGCAATTACAATTCAATTACGATTGTCATTAGAGATGGTAGTCTGCTAAAGTGATTGTACTGAATTGTTATACTGAATTGAAACGATTGTTTCTGAATGGTCGTAATTATAATCCAATTGAAAAACCATTGAAGTTAGTAGAATACCAAAAGTGTTACAAGGATCATTTTTGAGATAATTAATAAACAATTTAAACACAATTTGTTTAGTAGAATTGGGGCCCTGTTTGGTTGACGCGATCTCTGCGATATTCATACCAAATAACGATGGCTGCGCTCTTCACGCCATATATGATATCACCCCCAAAATATGACAATAATAATTACCTACTATGTGTAGCGTTGGGGAATAAAGGTTCTCGAGTGGCGACTACAAACCGAACGACGCGGTAAAGGAAGGCCGTCCATTAGATGGACTAAACACATAATAAACGTCGCAGGAAGTCGGTGGATGGAGGCGGCTCAAGACCGTTCGTCGTGGCATTCTAAGGGGCAGGCCCATGTCCTGCAGTGGACTTCTACAGGCTAATGATGATGACGATGACTTTTATTTATTATTTTTAATCAGTCCATTCCATCCAAAGGTTGTCTGGAAGAAATCGCTACAGAGCGATAAGATCGCCCATTGTATAACATAGTTAGTTTTAATTATCACTAGAAACGGGATATTTACCATGATTTTAAATAATGAATTTTAAATGATGGTAAATATCCCGTTTCTAGTGATAATTATGTTATTAAACATGATAGTTTCAAAAGTTATATAGTTAGTTTTAGTTTTTGTTTGCGAAATTGTTTCTTATTTTTTGTATATTATGGTGTGTAATAAAGTATTTTCTATCTTCTATCTATGTGCTCGGTGTCAGTTGTTGTTATTTCATAAACACACAGGTCCACTATCGACACTTACTCGTAACATAGTGTAAGTAAACAACTCGCAATAACTTACACAGGCTCTTCGGTCGACGCGATCTCCGATATCCGCCGCCAATCGTGTTCGCCAAGGCCACGTTTCCGTCCGCCATGCCCAAAATGTGATGGTATCACTTCACTTGATGGAAGTACTGCCACCGTACCTATTTCTGCCGCCAAGCAGTAGTGCTTGCATTGCTGTTTCGGTTTGAAGGGTACGGGTGCCGGTGAAATTACAGGCACATGCAGACTTTTCATTTTTTTGTCTCAGGGTCGGCAGCGCGCGTGTGATGCCTCTGGTGTTGCAGACGTCCATAGTCTACGGTAACTACTTTCCATCAGGGCCGTATGCTTGTTTGCTTGCCAAGTAGTATAACTAGTGGTTGGCCCCGAACTGAGACCTCGCGATGACACCTTTATCAGCCCGACTACTTAAGTAAGACATTTCCATAATTTCCATAATTTTTTTTAAAATTTTCACCTCGATGTAATTTCTTACACATCATCGAAATAACTTTTGAATAGCACTAAGCAACGGGTCGTTCATACCACCAGAGACAAGTAACTTGTGTCTGATACTACATAAGTACCTGTTACGAATTAATTGGTAACGTCCTTTTGACGAAATCATAGAACTCCAACGTCATTCAAATTCCTAGAAATGGGAGGTCAACAACGGATATTATATTGGTTAATTGTTTTATAGGGTACATGTCTTGAAATTCTTCAATTTCAGACTTTTCCCTGTAGTTGTGACACAAAAGCCACGAGTTGTGACACAAAAGCTCGCTTCGCTCGTTCAAAAAAAAGAAAACAATATTATGTACCGATAGACTCATGGTTGATTTTACCTTGGCAAAATAACGCAAACATTTGCGAATATACACCATGTGAAGTGCTACTACCATAACAATGAGTAGTTATCCCTTACTAAATTTTGCTCATGAAACATATAAACCAAGTCAGTGTAAAAATGCAGGAATCAGAGAAGTAATGACAGTGCCAATACTGCCTTGGAAGTTCTTGGAAAAACAAGAACGCATTTTATAAATTCCATGATTGAGGCGAGGCAATTTATTTACCTTTCAAAATACCAGTGTTGGAGCTTACTTGGTAGAAGTACATCCTGTTTAAACATTATATACTTAAGACTCTTAAAATAAGTGGATAGGTACTTTTCAATTCGTTAATTAAACCTAACCTATTCAACCTGCATCAAATAGAGCTACTTTTTTATCGCCTCTCCCAAATCAGGATTAAAATAAACTTATGAGCCAAACCAGGTCAACGGTTATCATTATATCAAATCGTATCGAAGTTTGTTGAGCCATTACGTAGCAATATGTATAATTGAATACTCTCCGCGATCTTTCCGAAGTCCTTCACAAGCTATGAAAGATTAAGTTTTGTCAGCTTGAGTTTCAGTTTCACAGGTTATTTGATATCACTCACGAACTCAACGAAAAAGTTTGTAAATCTTCAAGTTAAAAGGTTGTTTGGTTTGCAATCTTCGTTTCCCTTAAAAAGTATATTTACCATCTTAAAAGTTCGTAATTGTTTACGTTGATGTATAAGAGATATAACTTTTCATTTAAAAAACCGACTTCCGCCATTGTACTAGACTAAATATGGATGAAAAAAAAATATGAAAGAACCATAGTGGTGAAAGGATTATGATACTTTTTGCAAATGCTTGGTTTGTTGCTGAAAATATCAAAATCGCCATATACAATATTTGAGGAGTTCCCTCAATTCCTCATGGATTCCATTATCAGAACTGGATTCTGAAAAAAATGGGACCAATCTGGAAATATATCTATTCAAAGAATTTTCCAAATCGGTTCATAAACGCCGGAGATACGAGGTAACAAACATAAAAATAAATAAAAAAAAACAACCGAATTGAGAACCTCCTTATTTGGGAAGTCGGTGAAAAAGAAAGAGTGCCAACATTATTTGCTACCTCAATGTATAAAGATGGTGTGTGTAAGCTAGCTAGGTTATTTAATCCAACCTCCAACCTTAACCGTAAACTACGAGTTGGTGTATATGTCTATAAGCATAGATTAACTAAGTACTTATATTTACATTGAGTTTGTGTACTATTCTAATTAATAACGTATAGTTTATCTATCTATGGTATTGGTAACTAGGCTCTTTAATTTAAGCACCAACTCGTAATAGTCGCTGGCATAGTTAGAGGGAGTTTTGATACTACATTTTCGATGCATGTAGCATAGTTTTCAACTAACTCACTTTTCTTAACTGATGTATAGGTAGAAATATTCTTAGCTGAAATTGTGCACCTCTCTAAGACTTTGCATTTACGCACATTAAAGATGTTTGAAAATGATCCTTTGATTATATAAAGATGATTTTACTTTGACGTAATGAAATTAGTAGGGTGCGCAATTTCAGGTTGGAATATCCCAAGGTATAAAACCATCGGATTAAATACGTCTCGGTTTGAGTAAAATAAGAAATTTGTCTAGAGAAGGGGAATAATCGCGGAACTCATATACGCAATCTATTGTCCCATTGTAGTCAACCGCTAACAGCTACTAGGTACTAGGGGTTGCTTTTGTGTGTTTTAAACAGGTCAAACCTTATTAATATCTATTATGATATTATTTTTGACATTATGCTTGACGTTATTTTTGACATTGTTTTTATGTTTTTATTTTTATTATTCTGTTTTTTTCTGTTGTTTTGACTAATGTTATTTTTATTTGTATTGTTTAATATTAGTTGATTGTGTTTAATTAGTGTAATTGGTTACCTTGCCGTTCTAGTTAAAGTTTATTAAAAAAATAATTTGATCTATTGGTCTCTACACCTTCTACATAACAGAATCGTAGGTTTATAGTGTTAGCTTCAGTACACAGTTTTATTGTTAAACTTATGGGACTACGATATCCCATAAGTCATCATAGTGGTAACACAAATTGTATTCTAGCGTCGGAATTTATTTTGAATTTTACATTTCGTGGAATAGCGTCGTTTATAACTTCATAAGTCATAACCATAACCTAATAAACATAACACCCAACATAGTCACATACGTAGTCTTGATCCCACACAAGGATTCCCTGTGTCGTGAGTATCAGAAACTGCGAGTACCATGGCACCATAGCACCCGGACCCGGATCCGGTTTGCAGATCATGCAAACATTTGTCCCGCAGCGGGAATCGAACCCGCACCACTTGCGTTTCAGCTGACTACTCGCGCGCTACGCCAGAGGTCGTCAATACATATAGCCATGTCATAAAGCAGAGATCTATAACTAAGGTACCAGAGACAACGATGCTTAGAATACCGTTTATTAGAACGATCTTTTACAAAAACAAGTTCGTGCTTATCTACTTATTAACCGACTTCAAAAAAGGAGGAAGTTTTCAATTCGGTTGTATTTTTTAGGGTAAATATTTTGTTTTGTTGTTAGTTGTAATAAAAAGCTCAGGCAACTCTTCCCGCCTTTTCCGAATAAAAAGAGAATTTATTTTCTATGTTTTTGAGTTATATCGTGTCATTGTGGCGTGTTTCCGGTGTATCTTATAAAAATACAAGTGTAGTGAAATTAAATAAAAGTGAATTTTCAAAGTAGAAGAAATTTTTCACCAGAGTTTTAGTAAAACTATCACCGCTTTACTAGATCATGACTTGATTGAGACTTTGACGACTTGGAAAGAGTGTAACGTGTCAATTTGCAAATTAATGTAAAAATACTTGAAACTAGCAAATGCACAAGTCGAGCGACGCCAAAAACAAAAAAAAGGTTAGAAAAAAGTCCTAAATTTATCGTTGGTGGTAATGTCGCATTTCAGTAAAATTCGATTTATTTCACTTCCCTTATACACGGAATCCTTCTCTCTCCTACACAATTCACACGTTTTGGGATCCTCTAGGGTCTTGTGACAAATTAATCTTATGTTAGGCTTCGCACGTATATTATTCGAGTCGAAAAATCTATGAGAGAACCACAATTATATATAACCAGTCAATTATCATTCAGTCATTAACTGATCAACAGCAAGATGGGTGAAATGGGTATGTAGAAGTCGCAAATTCTTTCCAGCGTAAATCCGCTACGGCGTAGAAGATCTACGCCGTAGAAGGAAGGACACGCGAATAACACAGGATCAGCATGAGTTGTATATGATCAGCAGTGAGTAATAAGTTAAAAGGGCGCCCCGGAAATATAATATGTATGAATCGCCTTTTAGACGCAAATACTAACGGAATAAGATTTAATATCGCACGACCCTAACTTGCACAGAAGTAAAGTCTTCGGTGAGTATTTATTTTGAATATGTGACTAAAGTTATTTCCTAGAAATTTCAAAAAATATTGTTTAACGGCATAACTTTCAAAAAATTAAAGTATCGAGTAAATGTCTGCCAATTGTGTTTCTGACTTGGTCACGGATAGAAAAAAGTTAGAAAAATCACGTATTTCAGCACTGTGTCGTGGTGTGCTCAGCCTAAGAATACTTCTCCCGTGGATGTCGTAAAAGCCAACTGAGGGATTACATCAAGGGATGGGCAGCAGCATCCATCTGAGTTCTGAGCATCACTACGATCACCCATCCGCCTGCCAGGCATGGTGAATCCTGGCTGATAAACAAGGAAGTTCCTTAGTCATTCAATAGTTAATGAAAATTTAACAACCTCAAACCATGAACAATTAATAGTAGATTATGCACTAAGGGAATAAAGCAGTGTCTTATGTCGCGGGCGGAATATTGAACCCTGAGCGTAACGAGGGACTCTAAAGTTAACTCCCGAGTGTAGCGAGGGAGTTATATAGAGTCCTGAGTGAAGCGAGGGGTTCAAGCTGCCCAAGACGAAGACAGGCTTTATTCCAGAGGAGCATACTCTACTTTTCACACTTTCTGCGAGACAATAAAAAGCCAGGGCTTTTTTTGATTTTTGCGATAGTAGATTATCAATAATCTCTAAAGCGTCTGTTTTGATAAACTTTGGAGTAGAATCACTATCGTTTGTAATTTTTTATCAACATGAATATTGCAATAAAATTTACTGAAAATCACAGCACCAAACACGCGCACAGCGTGTTTGTTTTACATTCTTTGTAAACGCACCTTTTTCTTTTTTTTGAGTTCTGCTTATGATGGCCAGTTCGATTTTCGAACAAACCTCTTTACAATACCATATGGGCATTTTTTTACTTAGAGTTTTCCACGAGTCTCCACACGAATTTGACGTTCCAAATTCAAATCACTTTAATCCCTAGGGAGTTTCATACAACTTTATATCCCTAAAGAGACATTGCTTTACTTTACGTTGAGGTTGCATGATTTGTAATTGGACATTGTCGAGCAGGTGGTGTGAAAATAAAATTAATAACTGAATACTAATTTCTGCAAAAGCCTAGTTTCAAGCTTGACTGATCGAATCTAGACTGCAAACGTTTTCTTAAAATTGTTTTACGGAGCGGCTTTTTGTTGAGTACAAATTCAGCTCTATTTTAGGAACAAAGGAAGATAGATGGCGTTGCCGTGCTTCAGCAAAATGATGATGAATGATCTTTTCATTACGAAAGAACCTGAAGAAAGTTTCCTCATCGCAGTTTTATAGAGTCCTGTAAAAGTTTACTAATTAACTGACCGCACTTCTTTGCGAAGTAGCCCTACAACGTTGTTTTCCTTCACTGAAATGAAATAAAGCTGGAGGGACTTGATTCAAGTTTGTTTTTTAAATCAATTCAATCAAGCATACGCTGTCCGTCTGTCTGTATTCTGTCTCGGCAGCCGTAAGAGGTAGCCAGTTTTTTCACAGATTTTATATGTTGTTGTGACATGATCCAAATATAATAATAATAATAATAATCATAAATAAATAATAAATAAATGCTGTACATTTCACACAACATTATCTAGCCTCTACTTAATACAATACATTACATAGATAGATATTTTTGATTATACATAGCAAAATACCCATAATACCCTGAACATATATCTGCAGATCGTACAAATATTTGATACGAGGTAGAATTGAACCCGCAACCTCCTGCGTCGCAGGCGAACCTACACCCGCCGCGCCAAAAAGGACACCAAAAAATTTTAAAAAGAAATTAAAAAATCCTAGGAAGGTTCTCTCTTGAAATTATATATCTTATCTTTATATCTTATTTTTATATCTTATATTTATCTTTTTCATATCTTATATTTATCTTTCTTACATCTTTGATTACGGAAGTTGAGAACTCTTGTACGGGGGTACAAGAGTTCCAACTCCAATATTTCTGATATCCTGTGATGATACTTTTAGAGTTATGAAGGGACTATGCCTCAAGCAATAAAAACACTTTTCCCTTTATTCATAATCATTTTAAAACCTATTTTAGTTAAAATATGTTTTGTGACTTTGACTACAAAACCCTATACAATGCGTGGATTGAGAGGAAATGCCTGATCGTTTTATTGTTATATTAAAAAGGGAACTGCAGTTGACGTTTTATAATTTTCCCATCCTATCTGTCCCACAAAGAAAAGACCGACTCGTTTGAAAACTACGTCAGCGGCACTTACTCGTATACCCAGGCCCCTATATCCGGATATATCGACGCACGACAATGGCCGAGTTGAAAACGTGTCGCTGGCAGGAAACCAACACCAACTATTGTCTAATATGAAATACAAATACTAGGCCATGTGATGCGAATTTACCTGTTTTTGATTCTGTCGTTCTCTAGACACCTAGAACATTAGACAATAAATTAGAATGATAACACAACAACATCGTAACACCGTTTCTAACTAGCACGGGAGGTAAAGGTTTCGAACTGTATGCCTACCTACCTTCATTTTTATGTGTAAACAATCGTAAGATTTTTACTCTGTAAGTATACAATTGTTTTTTAGTTTTTGTCAAATAAATTTATTCTTATTCTTAATTGTTAGAGAAGGGAAGAATGTCGCTAATCATATAAATTGTTGAGCATGCATCTTTCTAATCTTTTAATAAATAAATTCTTACGACGCACCATTATTACACGACCTAGATACCATGCGAGCAAAGGTTAAATAATGAATTCTATCATTTCAACCCGTCTGCGCCCACTGTTGGATGAAGGTCTCGTTATTACGCCACTGTTTCTTTATTTGTTATTGTATGTGATAACTTTTTATTTAAAAACTGACTTCCGCATTGTATTCGGCTATCTGCATGTTTTTATTTGCTGAAGGCATACAAAACATTAACTTGTTGCTGAAAATACCAAAATTGCTATATCTATGCCTATAACATTTGAGGAGTTCCCTCAATTTCTCATGGATTCCATCATCAGAAATGAGTTTTGAAAAATGGGACCAACCTGGAATTATATCTATTCAAATAAAAATACAATTTTCCAAATCGGTTCATAAACGACGGAGATATGACGTAACAAACAACCGAATTGAGAACCTCCTCCTTTTTG
Source organism: Epirrita christyi (assembly GCA_951392215.1). Lineage (NCBI taxonomy): Eukaryota > Metazoa > Arthropoda > Insecta > Lepidoptera > Geometridae > Epirrita > Epirrita christyi. The sequence goes on along the minus strand of OX595842.1, from coordinate 2,777,945 downwards.
TGAAGTCGGTTAAAAAGAGTAAATATTTACGACCAAGGCGCATCGAACAGGCTAAAAGCATGTCAGAAAATATCTCCGTGTAAAAAGGCATATTACATAAATTCCTTGTAACACATTTTATGGCCTGTCCTATCCAATTCATTGGTCTGAATAATGCCGTTACTCGAAAATATGAAAGTAAATGTAATGACTACTCAATAAAGTTATTTCTTGGGATGATAATGTAGACAAGAATTTTGTTTGACGGATAATATATTTGTTAATGTATATTAACAACTCTGCTACTAATTCTAGTTATATATATGTACGTAGGATCATAAATAAATAAATAAATGCAGGACTTTTCACACAACATTATCTAGCCCCAAGCTAAGCAGAGCTTGTGTTATGGGTACTAGATAACTGATATACCTAACATACATTAACATAGATAGATATTTTTTTATTATGCATAGAAAAATACCCAGAACACCCAGAACAAATATCTGCAGATCGTACAAATATTTGTTCCGAGGCGGGAATCGTACCCGCAACCTCCTGCGTCGCAGGCGAACCTTCGCCTGCCGCGCCACAGAGGTCGTCAGTCACATACAAAACATAGTCCCGATATTATGTAGGTATGTGAACAATCACCTCATCATCACCAACCGTTAAATATCCACTGTTGGACAAGGCCTCCTCATAGAATACAATGGGGGGACTTGCCATAATCACCACGCTTGGCAGGGGGATTGGTGGTCACCCCCTGGTGTAATCCCTTGGCCTTAGCTGGTAAAACGATGAATTGATTTTAATAAGTGACAATAATATAGGAATAAATACTTACCTCAAGAAAAAACCTATTTATTTTTTGTAAGTATTTGGTAAAGTTTATAAAAAAATCTAAAAAGTTATTTTTATTAACAATAATAATAATAAAATATATTTATCTATTCGAATAACTTAGAACCATAAATGTCAAAATTATAATACACAAGAAAATTTAAAGAAAAGAACATAATACCAAAACATAACTTAAAATTATGTACTTACTAGTTGCGCCCCGCAGCTTCACCCGCGTGAAAAATGATGAAAATTGATGATGATGATGATGATGAAAACTAGCCTGTGTTAATCCAGGGCGTAAAGTATCTCCATTCCAAATTTTACTCAAATCCATTCAGTAGTTTTTACGTGAAAGAGTAACAAACATCCATCCATACTCACAAACTTTCGCGTTTATAATATTAGTAGGATGTCCTGAAAGCAGATACACTACCTGAACTAGTACTATTTTAAACCGTAGAACTAATGAATGCAGTTAACTAATTGTCATCTGAAAAAATCTTAGCAAACACGTCACTGTGAAAAAATGGTTACAACCACCCACTCATAATCTAAGGTCTTATTAGCACAAACCTACAAAGCCCATATGGGGTAGCAAAGTCTCTTGAGATTGCCTCAAGTTTATTTTCATTATTTGAAAAGTTTGAAAGTTCAGGGAATTCCTCTCCAAGTTTGTGAGTTTTTCTTAAGTACCCTACAAACATGCCCAGTAGCCCTGGAAAACAAGGCGCGTGTTAGTGTGCTAGTGTCTCAACTCTCAATATATATCAGACTTGGGAGCTAGAAACTTTTACTTCTGTTTTCTTTTATTTTAATGGTTCTGTCATTTTCAGGTTGCTTAATTACGTATCTACTTGAACGAAGCAATTAAAAATAAGTCCTGGACATGGACTTTCCCACAGCAATATCTTGCCAGAATAGTTTGCTGAATCAGATTTAGGCTCAACTTTTAAAGTGACCACTAGTTTGAAGTATTTGAAGTTGACGTCAGAAAGGCCTAACTAAATCTTGTTTTTGTGCAGTGCTCGCGGGAGAGACTACGCAGCTCTCGAGCCGGGACACGTTTGCTGAACCCACGCCTACTAAACTTCCAAGTACGTTCACACCAAACGCTACAACAAGATCTCAAAAAATATACAAAACTCGGCATACAAAACAATTGTTGAAAACTAAAATAAAATGTACCAAACTTTATTTGACGATTCATTTGATTTAATTTGAAAGTCCATGCGGCTTTGTTTCGCTCTAATTTGAAGACCCAAATACGCAATTGGCGAGAGATTAATCGAACTTAGCGGTCTGAATGTTTCGTATTTCTGACGGTGGCGGACAAAGTTTCCGGCTGAGGGATCTCATCAACGAAGATTTATTCGCGTTTGCAGCCGAGCTTCCGATCATTACTTCATTAAAATTATCAGTATGTGATCCATCACATGATGGTGAGGGAATGGAGATCTTATTCTAGCGTTGATTATAGCGCCCCCTATCATTTGTAGCAAGCACTGCACGATTATTTAAGGTCCGCACGTAATACATATACAAAAAACAAAGATCTGAAACCGTTGTAAATATTGATATCAAACCGCAATCGAAATAAAATTTAACTTTTCCGCCGAAGCGAAAAAGCATTGATGTTCAAATTGCGGACGCTCGAAAATGGGAAACATTAGGTACCATCGGTTTCGTTTTTTCCAATACGTGTAGTCACACATTGTGGATCCCTATCGGCAGCTCATTTCACTGTATCCCCTCTTTCACGTTCCCTTGTATGTATTTGGCTGGTAGCAATTGAACGGCACGGGTAAATTAAAATGTGGATCATTTTATTCTTTTGTGCAATTTGTTTTTACCGTTGTACGTTTCGACCATACTTTCATCGGAGTACCTACCCAATGCTTCGTAGAAATAGTTACCATGATGTTCGATATCGATGCATGCTAATTGTTGTCGTATACCTAATATTTATGTTAGCTTAAGGTAAACCTAGAGTTTTATCTAAAGTACATCGCATAAATCCGTCGCAAAGTTGTTAATCGAGTCTGCAGCCTGGAAGAAACTTTTAATGGGTCCACTAACAGCCTTGCTGCTCGCACTTGGAGCGTGGCAACTAAGTCGCAATTCACACCTTATAAGCAAAGTAATGATAAATCAAACGGACAAGCGCAAGCTAGACTCGCACCTTAAGGGTTCCTATAAGTAAATTATGTCGAAATCATCGTAGACCTTTTAGAGTTTCAGCCCCTTTTCCTACAAACTTCACTATTCCATTAAAGGGGTAAAAAAAAAAAATTCTACAATGTAATTTTTTTCTTTTATTTGTTTCACAAAGCCTCTTAGAATTCCAAATTACAGGATTTTGAGGTTATTGGAAGTGCCCTAGAGGTTCTCCATTTTCACGATTTCTATACAAAAATTAGATATTAATTTGCCATATTTTTTTAATGTATTGAATTAAAAGTTTCTGTGTCACAAAGGAACCCTAAATTTTTTAAGTTAGTTGGTTAAACCAGGTCAGGTCTGCACTGATCTGGAGGTTTTGGAGGAAATTATAGGTTTACAAATTGGTAATTTAGTACACAAACGGCCAGTATACTACCTACACATTTGTTGGATTTAGGGACTTATCAGTAGGCGTAGCACAAGAATCGTAGACAAGTTTACGATCTATAAAATGACCTTGTACACATCTGCTGGGTTTTGTTTATTTTGGTATAGACAAAATCACTGTCTACGAAACTGTCACTGTGTTTTTTTGCTCAAATCATGGAAGAATTAATCGATCCATAAAAAATTTATATATCCGTTTTGATTAATACTTAAATAAATTTTAAACAAAACTTAGTAATTAATTGAGTGGCTATATCATTAATAATCAATACTACTTAATTGTAGGCGTCTGATATTATTTAGAGATGTTTTTGACTGTTATTGGCATCTCGAGTAACTACTGAACCGACATTCTGATTTTATTAAACTGCCTGTGTAGGGTAAAATCTCAAAATTCATATACCTAAAAGTTATATCCACAATACTACACATTGATATTATTCACTGAATCAAAAATGTTATCACAATTTTGCGCCTTAATACCTACTATCGAAATGTGTTTCAGGATTCAACAGCTATTAAAAATTCCATTAAAAACAAATTTGATTCAGCACTTTTAGGCCATTTAAAATTTGAGTTGAACGTGCTTTACTGAACAATATCCAAATTGAGTTAAAATTCCTTCCATGCTTAAATTGCTACGTAGTTCCAGAGAGTACTTTCACCAGCCTATCAAAAATATAGTTGGTTGGTTTATCTTTTGAAAATGACATCAACGCGTGCCTAGTTCTACAAAATTGCTACGAGTATAATTGCCTTATGGATACATTCCAATAAGATGCAAGTTAAATAGTTAAAATAACAAGGTATTTTTTTTCATTAGAGTAGGCACAAGTAGGTGGATCCCACATACACTGGATCAATTTTCAAACTGGCATCAAAAATTTTATCGAAACTTGACCTTCCCTTATTTATTAGAAAATATCACATCGGTAAACATTGACATTATGGTATAGAACTGTATTTTGAGAAAGAACACGAGAAAGACAGCTCTAAACGAAAGCTATTCTGGGTTAATTAATAAGGATTTTACTGGAGCTTAAGTGATTAAGAAATGTTAAATACTGCGAAGTAAATTGTAGGTGTATAGATATGATACGTTTTCGCTTTTAATTAGTGTGCAGCCTTAGATAACCATCCTATTTTGCGACACCCACGCCGCATACTAAGTAGTGGTTTTTAGCATTTCAGCGGCATATTGTGGCCGAAAATAAAAGAATATTCCGAGGGCAGCAAAGGTCACAGCTTGTAGACAACTTTAGGGCTTAAAGTGTTTAAAGGAGCATTACAGAGTGAGGTATATTAGTAAAACAACACTTGTTATATGAATAGTTGAACACAGTACAGCCGTACCTTTTACTTATTCCGTCAGAAATGTTTGTGCTACGAGGTGAAGATGCGTGAAATGAAAATAAATATGACGCTAGCATAATATAAACCAACATACTCCAGTTCTGGAGAGTAATGTGTACAAACACAGCTAGCTCCGGTGGATAAAGTTTTGTTTGATTTTATTTTGTAGGATGCAGGGTATCATGAGCCATATTGTGAAATGCAAATGGGATTTGAAGAAATATTTCTAAATATGAATAATAGAAGAATATATTCGGCAATCTGTCTGTTGGAAAACTTCACAGTGCTCCCACTTTAGTACAAGACACAAGTTGGTAATTTTTTTTGATGTGGCTCTAAAGGTAAATACATTTGTGTATTCTTCTTTTTCCGGCGTCAAAAACTAAAAATGAACGAAATCATTGGTAAAAAAAACATATAATGTTCCAACTTCTGAGGTTCCGACGCCTGTGTGGGCTGACTCTTGGGCTCTGACAAGACGCCAACAGTATGAAATAACTTTGATTAAAACTGTGACCAAACTATGAGAAGGTGTCAAGAGAGCTAAATTCAAATAATATTTGTGTTCCAGAGTGCGACCGCACATTCGTGAGCCGCGGCGGCGCGAGCAACGGCACCTTCCACGCCCCAGAGCTGCTGAATCCCGGCAACCACAGCCGGCAGTGCCTGTACACGTTTCTCGCGGCGCCGGGCCAGCGCGTCCTCGTCGCATTCCACACATTCGACCTACGAGGCAAACCCCCCGAGTACGTACAAACAATATATACATTGTAATGGTGAACGGTGAGCAACTACAGGCGGCAGACTATGGTTTCGGCAGTTCATGTAGACTCAGTAGCATTTGAGCTCATTTTGTCGACATGTGTAGAGCTTCGTAGAGGGTCTACGAAGCAGCATGTTGAAGAGACATGGAAGGCAACAAACTTAGGCAAATATCTGCAGATATTTGTTCAGAGTGTTCTGGGTATTTTTCTATGTATAATAAAAATATCTATGTATGCAATGTATTGTATTAAGTATATCAGTTATCTAGTACCCATAACACAAGCAGTTATCTGCTTAGCTTGGGGCTAGATAATGTTGCGTAAAATGTCCAGCATTTATTTATTTATTATTATTTATTATGAGTAGGTGGAAAAAAAGCTAAATTGATGTTAGCTATCAATTCATGAAAAAATGGTAAAGATCTTGCAGGAAACCATAAAAAATATCATAACTTCTAAAGTGTAGCTGAACGCGTCATTGCTATAACAATTAACGTTTAATTCTATTGTTTGTTCCAGTGGAGCCGCAGTGGGGGAGCTACCAGCGTGAGTATGAGCATTCATCTCTTTTATACCCATCTCGATTGCAATAAATTATGCGAGACAAACATGTTTTCTTTCCGCAAATTATTTATTAGTTCCGGTACAGCTATAGACCTAGTGAATTAGGTCAAACTTTTCTGTCCTTGACTCGGATAAAGTTCTCTCGTAACAGACATCGAGTTTGTGGATCAGTAACTAAATTATTCAGTCGCAAAGACTGCAGAGTCGAGAGGAGAATAATATTAAAACGCTCAATTACTATGAATATTTGATTTGACTTGGTCCGTTTGTTGCATTATTGTTTCTAAAAGAATACCAATAGGCTCAATTTAAACTAAAATGGCAGCAGCCGGGACTACAGACAACGACAGGGGCGAGGCCGCCGCCGGCGCAGCCGCGCGCGTTGCCCAAAGTCAAAGTCAAAAAAACTTTATTCATTGAAATCACAAGGATCATTTTGAATCGTCTTATAAAATAAAATTACTCCTGTTCCAGCCCAGCGCGGAACCTTTATGAATTATGAATTGGTACACTAAAATTTACATAAAATAAGTAAATTCATGTTTAACTAGAAGCGAGGAAGAGGAAGCGGTCACACCAGGGGGGCGTGGAACGTTTTCGGGCCCCTCGAGCGATAATATATAATATAAAGTTTAAAATTCTGTGTAAATTTTGGCACTGAAACTAATCGTTGCCGGTGACGGTCACTGATAGCCGCTACCATCTCGGTGTGAATTAAGCCTAAGCATTTGCATATGCAAGCCACCAATCTCTATAATATTGAGGTCGTTGTGCTCATCACTGAAAACAAAAAACCTAATGTTCCCGTACTAATGAATTGAATGCAAGAATATTACATTGTACAGATGCATGCACGAGTACATGGACATCTACTCGGAAATGGCATCGCTGGAGACGGGCGAGCTGGTGAACTCCGCATTCGGGGGGCGCTACTGCGGGCCGATTCCCCCACGCCGGCGGGTGTCGCTGCACCGGGCCGTCGCGCTGTCTTTCTATACCGACAAGAACTACACACCGCCCAATCTCTTCACCGGGACCTACGAGTTCATCAACGCATGTGAGTAGCTCTATGATACCTAGTACCTAGTAAGGTTTGCATTCAGGGAGTTTCTACACTGTGGGCTGATTTCCCGCGTTGGCGGGAGTTCCTCCACCACCAGACCATCGTTCTATCCATTTTGCAGCAATAACTATACGCCGGCCGACTGTTCACGGGGAATTGCACAAATTCAACAAAACATCCACAACAAGATGAAGTATTTTTTATTATTTAAACTTTAGCAACAGAACTATTTTTTAATATTGTCTCGGGTATTTATCGCGTTTTACCTTATTATTTATTATTCTCGTCGTTTCGAATGCGTTGCAGCAATCGTGGTCGCGGGCTGACTGGCCCACAAGACACTTGGTCCCACAAGAGTTTTGTGGGGCACTTGGTTTCGGCTCCAAAGACGTACTTCTTTCATCTCAAGTTGAAGTCGTATCGCAAAAAACTACCTATAGAAAACTAAACAAAACTTTTGGAGGCTTCACCTTTCAGAATCTTTTATTTGTATCAAGTCTGCGTCTTAAATATCTTTGTTATTTATGAATGCAGTCGCAACACTGGCTTGGAAGGTTGGAATACGCTGCGAATATTACTGTTGTTCGTTCAGCCTGTCAAAGTTAGCCGGTCCAAAGTCTATGCATAGTTAAATGTCGGACAGTTGGAAGTGGATGTTTTTTGACCCAGTTGGGGTTTCCTGCTGGTTCTATTTTGAAATGACCGTCGCTTGTCATTAAGCTATTTGCTTTGGACACACACTTTCATTGTATTGCCATTTAGCGTAACAAATGCAGCCAGCGACTTATAGGGGAACTTCCGTCTGGTAGTAATTTGGAACATTTAAGCTATCTTTAGATTGTTTGAAACGGTATTTGGATAGCTCAGCTGTTTCATTTTGTATTTTTAATATTCAATTTTATAATTCATATAGGTACTTGTATTATGCTTTCATTAATTATGTGCTCATTGCAAACTAACACAAAGTATTGTAAGTAAGTGACGACCTCTGTGGCGCGGTGTGCGAAGGTTCGCCTGCGACGCAGGAGGTTGCGGGTTCGATCCCCGCCTCGGAACAAATATTTGTACGATCTGCAGATATTTGTTCAGGGTGTTCTGGGTATTTTTCTATGTATAATAAAAAAATATCTATCTATGTAATGTATTGTATTAAGTATATCAGTTATCTAGTACCCATAACACAAGCTCTGCTTAGCTTGGGGCTAGATAATGTTGTGTGAAATGTACAGCATTTATTTATTATTTATTTATTTATTCCACCATATTATTATAAAAGTGGAAATACTCGTCCGTCTTGTAATTATTATTATAGTCAAATGGGGCAATAATATCTGCATTAACACCCCGCATTGGGGTGTATTGCAACCCAATGCTGGGGTAATACATATATGATAGTATGATACATTGTACCCCTGCTACCTGCCCCAGTTCTTGAAATAGGGGAAAAACCTAACTTCGTTGTTCCTAACTTCTGCTGCAATGTTGGCTTTTTGGAGTGATCCAAAAAGCCACTAATTTTCGCGGCTCGCTTTGCTCGCTGTTAACTTCTGTTACAGAGTTGCCTATTTTCACTGTTAAAATGATTAAATCTGAAATGCTATAAGAGTGTTTCAGTTCAAAAACTATACAGTACAAAATATCGGTTCTGTTATGTCCGCAACTATATTTAAAGGCACAGTAATTATCGTTGGATTAAAGTAATCCAACGATGAGGAATGTCAACGACGAATCAATATTTTGTACTGTATAGTTTTTGAACTGAATAGCTATAAGAAAGAGCTCATGGTAAACCCCCTGGGCGCTCATGATCTTAGCTACTACACTGTTTGGCGGTCCATGAGAACTTTTGTAAAACCCATCCATTTTGATTTCACAGCCGAGTTCGACGTTGGCACCCCGATACCCAATACATTGTGCTCGTTCGTAATCGAGGCCAGCAAACGGAAGACCGGCCTGCTGCTGTCTCCAACGTACCCCGGGGTCTATCCCAAGGACATGACCTGCAACTACATGTTCCAAGGGCATCCCGGGCAGAGGATCCGACTCGAGTTCCGCGATTTCGATCTGTTTTTCGGCGGTCCTCAGTAAGTACCATGTACTAATGTACAAGTACCAATGCTAGTTGTTAGTTGTAGAACTTCTTGTGAAAGAGTTCATCTGGGGAAGTACTACCATCGTACCTATTTCTGTCTGTCTGTTATTAGTGTTGCTGGCGTTCATAGGCTACGGTAACTACTTTCCATCAGGCGGGCTGTATGCATGTTTGCTTGCCAAGTAAAATGGAGATGCCGATGGTTGGGATATAGCTAGCTAGCAATTATTGCCTTTGTTCACCTGGCAATAGTGCTGAGTTTTGATAATTATGCAGTTGTCCATTCGACTGGGTGCGCGTATACGACGGGCCCGACAACTCCTCGGCGGTCATCGGAACGTACTGCGGACAGCAACGGAACCTCGTCCTGTACTCGAGCGACGAACGCCTCCTGGTGAAATTCTACTCACTGCCGCGCGCAGCGAACACCCAGAACCGCGGCTTCAAGGGTATCTTCGAGTTTTCAGAGAGTTTTGTTAAGCTAGGTAAGAGATGGCGCTTTATTCAAAAAAATATACATACATAAACACCTTTTTCTCCGAAAGAGTAGGCAGAGCCTCAAAAGGCTTCTTTTCCTGTACAAACATACTAAAATACTTAGGTTACTATACTCTGATTTTTAATCTTAGACATTTTTTGTAGGTGTCATGTATGTGTATCATATGTGTATATACACATTTATGATACACATACATGACACATATACACACAGTGACATATCTTGACATTAATTTATCTATAAAAAATGTCTAAGATTAAAAATCAGAGTATATATAAAACTATGACAAAAATTGTGTGTGAACACAGAGGTTTTAGTAGTCCAATTATATTTAATCAATTTCTAATGACCTCCACACTAGGCATGCATGAGGCTTACAGAAAAATAAAATTTGGGAGTACTTTTAATTTTCTGATGACGTAAATTATGGATCACAAAAGGTTACTACTTAAATTATGTGAAAAATGAAAATGTAAAATAAACTAAACACAACATACTAAATACAACTTTCAACGTTTGATTCTTGCTATACTCAGCCTATATATAAACTTCTACTGTGTGTGTACTATTGTGTACTGTATCTTTTACAGATTTTATAAGTAAACACGATGCGGAGCACATTAGGGGCTCAGAGTGCGACCAAAAGATTCTTAGCAAAAAGGAGTCTACGGGATTCGTGTACCATCCAAATTATCCATTCCCCTATTTACAAAAAGTTGTTTGTAGGTAAGAAACACAGTGTAATTTTCGTCAAAAATAAAATATTAAATCCCAAGAATAGACTTATACATTGTTGTAATTTTCAGATATTTTATATATGGCATGCAAGACTCACAAAACTTGGAAAGAGTTCGATTGGAGTTCCAAAACTTTTCGATACCGAAAGGCGAGAAACCGAAACCGGAGTAAGTTTCCCGAACATTTCATAATTGTTATCAAACTTTTCACATTATTCATCAAATCATCTGCCATTTACGTAAGGCAACATACTTTTAAGTGGAAATTATTTTCCAACCCTCAAGGAAACTTTGCAGGGCATGATAGGCAGTATTTAACAATATTTGGTCAATCAATCAATCTATAATAATAATAATAATAAGTCGATGGTTTACCGTTTTGTAATATATTTTTTACTATACTGTTTTTTATATACTATTTGTTTTTATAGATAAGTAGTATTCCTTTATAGTGAAAAATGTATTCTATAACGAGTTTTAAAATAAATCAGTGTCATAATAATAAATAAATTCTGGAAATTTCACACAGCATTATCTAGCCCCAAGCTAAGCAGACTTTGTGTTATGAGTACTAGATAACTGATATACTTAATACAATACATTGCATAGATAGATATTTTTATTATAAGTACATAGAAAATACCCAGAACACCCTGAATAAATATCTGCAGATTGTACAAATATTTGTTCCGAGGCCGGAATCGAACCCGCAACCTCCTGCGTCGCAGGCGAACCTTCGCCCGCCGCGCCATAGAGGTCGTCAGATGCTGCAATCTATGGTTCTGTGGTGTGTCCGGCCTAAAAATAGACCCCTCCGTCTCCTCCCATGGATGTCGTAAAAGCCGACTATGGGATTACACCAGGGGGTGGGCAGCAGCATCCACCTGAGTACTCAACACCAAATCTGCGATCACCAATTCATCTGACAAGCGTGGTGATTATGGCAAATCCCTCCCAATTCATGCATTCTATGGGGTAGGCCTCGTCCAACAGTGGACGTCTAAATGCTGCTGTGATGATGAATTAGACTTAATAAATTGATGCATAGGCTTCATAAGCCTGATATGATCTCGCATTCACATAGTTCTTAATGTGCATATTAATTTGTTCCTTCGAGCCGGATTAATTTTCAAATGCCCGATTATTTAATGTTTGTATTATTCCAGCACATGTGTAGACGGCTACTTGAAGGTATACCTCCGCGGACAAGAAGCTACGGACTCATACGACAAACACGATGCGGAGCTGTGTGGAGAATCCATGGGACCGGTGGGAGACGAGCCGGCATTCCCCCCACCACTGCTATCTGATGGACCTCGGCTAGTAATGGTGTTTAGCTCGGGAGAACTGCAGGGCAGAGGTTTCAAGGCTAAATATACATTTGAGACTGGTAAGCCATGTGTTTGAACAGAGACCAGAAGCCCAATTCTCTTAATTATTTTAAAACTACACTGAAAGTTAACCGAATCGAGACTGAATTGTGAATTGACAGAAAGTTGGTATTCAGCTTCCTCATAAATAACAATTTAGTCTACTTTCAATTCACGGTGACTACCATTAGAGTAGGATAGTTATATACATAATTGGAAATAGTAAAGAGACTCCATCTACTTAAGCCAAAATTATCGAAAAAACTTTGAATCGTTCAATTTTCGGTCACATTTCGATATAATCACATTACAGTGTTGTATTTTAAGCTATGAGAATACCATTTCTGACATTTAAGACATCGACATAAGATCGAAATATGATCCGAACACTATTTTAACTATTTTTTTAGTTAGAGAATTGGGCCTCAGTGTGACAAACATAATGTTAGCGATATTATCTACAGATATAGAATCTTAACTGACATCGGCTCTGTTTTTATGATCCGAACTTATATCTCCTTTTTTCCTCAGAATATCGCGTACCGGGCACAGCGGCTCCAGGCGGGGAGTGTGCGTTCCATTACAACTCGGAATCCAAGAAGAGAGGGGAGTTCAACTCACCCCGTTACCCCTCCAACTACCCCTCGCACACCAACTGTACATACATGCTGGACGCCACCCCAAATGAACAGGTCCTAGTGGTGTTCGACCACTTCAAAGTGAAGGCAGATGCGTGGAATGCTACGGCTGGATTGTATTCGTAAGTATTTAAACCTTCACTGTTATTTAAACAACTTGTTATTTGTTAGTAGGCACTTTTAAGTTCCACCATCCTGATTTGTGAGACTCAAACTATTGGAGAATTCGTCCAGATTAGGAATTCCATTTCAATGTTTGTTTTATTTACTATTTTAGATCGACTACATTTCCTCAAACATATATGTGTACCCTTTGCCAACTCTCTCACTTTGCCTTCTTTTCAAACAAATGGTTGTATCGTTCCCATTTTGATAATTTTATCATTTCTTTGGTTGGCCATCATTTTTACATGTTCGTATAATTTACTCCATGTTGTCAATAAACCATTTTCGTTCATATTAAAATTATCTTATTGTCATCTTTTTGCATAATCATATAACACCCAACAGTCAATATCCCACATTAGGATTCCCTGTGTCGTTGGTATCAGGAACTACGAGTACCATGGTATCACAACACCCAGACCCGGAACAAATATTTGCAGATCATGCAAACATTTGTCCCGCAGCGGGAATCGAACACCTCTTGCGTCTCAGCCGGATAATCGCCCCTCACACCACGGAGGTCGTCAACGAAATATATTTCAGTTGACATCATATCTTGGTTCATTAGTCGTGACTACAACACCGACCACCACTTAGTGCTTAGTGTGTTTCATCTTTATTCGAGTTTGTAATTTGAGCCCGTCATACCGAGACATAAAGTTGAAAAGTCTCATGTGCCTGTTTACCGCACCCATACCCTTCAAACCGGAACACATTAATGCTCACACTATATGGCAGCTATATGGCAGGATGGTTGTAGTATTTCCCTGGACGAACTCATTCACAAGGAGTTCTACTACTAGCAAAATGTTGATTATATATTATACTAGTGGTTCGCCCCGAACTGAGACCTCGCGATCACACCTTTATCAGCCTGACTACTTAAATAAGTCATTTCCATATTTTCTATTATTATTTCTGAAAAATTTCACCTCGAGGTAATTTCCTACACATCATCGAAATAACGTTTGAATAGGACTAAGCAACGGGGTGTTATGCTACATACCTGTTAGTATATATCAAGTACCTGACGAATTAATTGATAACTTCCTTTGATGAAACCATAGAACTCCAACGACATTAAAATTCCTAGAAATGGGAGGTCAACAATGGATGTTATATTGGTTACTGTTTTAAGGAGTATAAGTTTCTAAATTCTTCAATTTCAGACTTTTCCCTGTATTTGTGTCATAAAAGCTACAAGCATACCAAATTTCAGCTTTGTGGGATTGCTGGAAGTGCCCTAGAATTTTTGATTTTTACTTTTTTTATTTTCCCTAATATTTCAGAAACTACTTAGTCTAAATACTTTTTAAAAACAGTTTTAAAATGTCCAACCAAAGCGCTTTCATTAGACACCCCATTTGATCTGACTGTCTCACTTTTTTTTTTACCCCCTCTAGAACCCCAATATCTCAGCAACCCCCTGATCGATATAGCTCATAACCTTACCTACAAATTGTACCAATACTATCTAACCCCATACCAAATTTCATGAAGATCGGATTAACGGTTTGGAAGTTTTCATCGGACAAACATACATACATACATACATACATACATACAAACGCCGATTCTTCCAACTTGACTCAGAGAACTCGCTTCGCTCGTTCAATAATCTATGGCTTGCCGTTTCAACCGTGTTTTCAATGTTTCAGAGGTCTGACTTGCAGCGAGGACTGGGTGGAGGCATACTGGGTGGGCAAGGACAACACACGCGTGCCCCTCGGACGGTGGTGCGGGCTCGCCACGCCTGGGCCGCTGCATTCCCCGCGCGGAGCACAAGGGCTACTGCTGGCTTTGCATACAGATCAGGAGGCCGTGGCGTCAGGGTTCAAGGCACGGTACATATTCGAGGTGAGCCACAACAAAGACCTATACAAAGACCTTGTCATGTCTGTGAAACCTGAAGGGTGTGACGCTTATTACTTGCTTTAAAACTATGTGAAGTTGCAGTGGACAGGTTATATTAAGCTGAAGAATGAGTTCTTGAGTGGAGATCGAAGACTTATGAAAAGCTGTGGCAAAAAGTCGTGAAAAGCCGAACGTCAAGCACAGTGGTGCTTATTGGAAAAGGCCTATCCCAGCAGAGGACTAATGTGGGCTGATGATATTCATAATCATCATCACCAGCCTGTCTGCGTCCACTGCAGGATGAGGCCTCCCTCGTTGGAATGGGGGGATTTGCCATAATCATCACGCTAGGCAGGTGGATTGGTGATCGCAGTTTGGTGTTTAGTACTCAGGTGGATGCTGCTGCCCATCACCTGGCGTAATCCCTTAGTAAGGCTTTTACTACATCCACGGGAGGAGACGGAGGGGTCTATTCTTAGGCCGGACACACCACGGCAAAAATTGTGCTAATACTCCTGGCTACCAGCTGATTCGCATACAGCTTCTCTTTCCGAGACCGACGTTGACACAGCATCAAACTTCTTAGTCACTCATTTTGTAAAAACGGAAAATTTGCACATACCGATATGTTGGTGGAAGCACCAACAGGTTTCGACCCTAATCGAGGGTCTTCATCAGGGTGGGTATAGGATCCGCGCTACACTCCCTCCGCGTCCTTCCTCGCACTGCGTCTCTGAGCTCGCTCCTCTCGGCTCGTCCGGCGCGGGGGTGGGGGGAGTGCTTGTGTCCGCGTCATCACGCGTTCTTCGGTGACGTCATCCGGTCGGGTTGCGGTACTCCATCATCGCTCAACCATTCTTTGTCACTCTTTTCACATCACACTTCCTTTTTACATTATTCATTTATTCTTCTTTCCCTAGCCGGCAAAATCAATCTTCGGCGATTGCGGCCGTAACCTCTCGGGCACAGAGTACGGCGTGGTGACCTCACCAGGATTCCCACTTTCGTACATGGCGCCGGTCAGAGGAGCCGCCTCGCTGGTCTGCAACTGGTACATAACGGCGCGCCCGGGAAAACGAGTGTTGCTCAATTTTGAATTTTTCGTCGTGGAGGGACATCTTACTGGTGAGTGGTCAGAATGTTATTTTACACAGGAACTTGATATCAGGGTTCAAAGGACCAGAAAACAATGCATGATAGGAGACACTATGTAATATGGACGACATAAGATCACATTGGTTTATTACTTTCCCCATTGGCCATATACAAGGACCATTCATACGACAACTGGGTCACTGACATGACACAGAAACAGAAACAAAGAAAAAACCAGTGGTACAACGAAGGAGTAATGTGAACATCATTAAGATCAACACCTACAAAGTTCCCCCACCGTACACTGTTGGAGAGCAAACTGACTCTACAAACGCGAATACAAAATAAGGCTGAAGACTCTCGTTGCGGAACCTTAGTGGAGCACATAAAACCAGCTGACTATCACAGAACAGCTAATACTTCATTGACAGCAGAGTGGCGATTATGTAATTCTGTTGCTATTGAGTTAAATCGATTTCAATGTTGTTTCTATTTGAAATAACGTTTATGCAATTACCTACCTAATTTACGGAATCATGTTGCAATTAATCTTTGTAAGCAAAATGCGTTAATTGGGTAATCCCAAGAGCGTCATTTCGGATAGAAACAGCATTGAAATCGATTGAAACTAATATCAACAGAATTACGTAATCGTTCCACAGGTTGTGGATCTATGAGCTAGTAACCTAGCTCCTATGCTATGTTTTTGTAGTCATTTTATAGTCCCTAAAAATACTATTCCCCAGAATTTGTATTTCCATAGTTTGAAAGTTATTAAATATTATTAAAGCATTTTTCTTTATTATATATATATATATATATATATATATATTTCTTAATCCTTAATTGCAACCAGGTATCATGTTATAAGGACCACCTTTAACGTACCGCTCTCCTGCGCTCTGGTTGCTTTTTTTATACTATTTGGCAAGCAAACACGCATACGACCCACCTGATGGAAAGCAGTTACCGTAGCCTGGAACACCAGAGGCATCACACGCGCGCTGCCGACCCTGATACATAAAGATGAAAAGTCTCATGCGCCTGTAATTTCACCGGCACCCGTACCCTCCAAACCGAAACACAGCAATGCGAGCACTACTGCTTGGCGGCAGAAATAGGTACGGTGGTACTTCCCCGGACGAACTCTGTCACAAGAAGTTCTACTACACTAACAAAAGCTTGTATGTACACTTTGGTCAGCGTATGAGCTGGGTTTTGTGATGATGTTTGCAGAGCGTGGATGCCCGGCGGCTGTGCTACGGCTGTGGTACGAGTCACCGGGCCCACCGCTCGAGCTGTGCGGCGAGAAGTCGCCCGTCGACCGCTGGCAGTATTTGTCTTCCTCCAACTCTATAAGACTATCGTGAGTACTTCTGTATTTTGGTAGCAGAGGATACTGCGACTTAGCGTGGTCTGCCTTAAACTTCTTATTATATAACATAACACCCAACAGTCATATACGTAGTCTTGATCCCACACTAGGATTCCCTGTGTCGTGGTTATCAGGAACCATAACACCCAGACCCGGAACAAATATCTGCAGAACAAACATTTATCCCGCAGCGTGAATCGAACCCGCAACCTCTTGTATCTCAGCCGGCTTATTGCCCGCCGCGCCACAGCGGTCGTCAATAAATATAATTTAGGTTCTTCAAATTAGTTTTCTTTCCATTCTCAATGTTCTCTCCTAACTTCTTTCCAAACCTATGAATCTACATTCGCTTTTACCGAAGGCTTTTTTTTTTCTTCATGTCCTCTTAGCACTCTCTAAAATGTCATCTTGAGAAATTCTGAATATTCTATTCTTTGGAGACTGCTATCTCCCACTTTTCTCAAAGGCCCTTTTATTTCTTAAGATCTCGTTTTTTTTCATTTGACGATCTTCATGAATTGGATGATTTAGACCGTCCTCTATTTCTTCCAGATTTATAATATCAGATAAGTCAGTAGGCGCTATGGGGTGGCGCGCGGTGTGGACCGAGGTGTCGTCGGGCGAGTGCGCAGACAAGAGTGTGGAGTGCGCGGGTACATGCCTGCCCGAGTCCGCCGCCTGTTCAGGGCTCCAGCACTGCGCAGTCATGCCGCCGCGCCCGGACTACTGTTAGTATGATAACACACTGAACACACGAACACAATGTTTATGATAGACGCACTCCACTAATAGTTTCAATAGCAATGAAACATAGAACTGACAGGCCTTTGCCAAATGAAAACTCATTTATAGTCACACGCATAATCAAGTAACTCTTCTTATCAATATAGGTCTCATGTATAGTTGTAGGCCCGTAGTATGAGAGCGAACTTGAGTGCGATCTAATTTCAAAGTTATCATAGAAAATTGAAATTTTTCTGTGCACTGGAGATCTTTTTAGGAGTTGAGTTCGGGCCGTGGAGCCTAAAACTCTTTTCACCACGTTAACATTTTAACTGCACCGCAAAACGAACGTCGTACTAGCAAACCTACCAAATCATAAAAAAAACAATACCCTTAGAATATTGGATATTGAATATCCATTGCAGTAAGTACGCGGTCATTGTTCAATTCAGAATAGGTCGTAGACGAAGTGGAATTGATCATAGTGTAACTGTGATGCAGCTCATTTCACACGAGTGGATTGCGTCTAGAATTAGCAAACCCTTGATTCGGACAATCGGAATTCATGACATTAGGTTTAGTATAACACAACACTCGTACGCTGTCAAGCAAATAACTTTGCGAGCGGCAATATACAAGTACAATTTAATCAAAATCTACGTACTTTATAAGTATTTAAATTAAAATTTATTGAATAGGTAGTGTTAAAATATTTTCTGTGACTTTGTATACTATCTACATATCATGTAGATACTGAAATTGCTGTAGAACTAAATCGATTTTAAAGTAGGTACTAAACACTTTCCGAATTGTTAAAAGTTTCACTGTATTATACCAATTGGCACCGCACTTGCATTCACACTTAATAACTGTATCTACACTTTGCATTTTGTCGTTGCATTATTATAGGGTAAAATGGAGTATAAATTATGAATTAAAAATGTAGTTCGTTCAAATTCAATGGAGTAAGCAGTACTTGGATTATTACTACGCAGCTTCATCGAGAGTCAATGTGCTGTGCTTTATAATCAGCTGCTTACTCCTGCTTTTATCTTCTATTGTTGTATAAACTAACTTTTAAACACTGTAGATCTATTAACTAATGACTAAACTAATCAATATCTATGTTCACTCTTACTTCTCAGTTAATGATGATTCAATGCAATTTTTGTCTCAAAGGATGTTGTAAGTAGGGTTAGGTGTTAGACGTTTCAAACTATTGTTGTTGAATTAGCAGAATATATTGAAGATGTTGCAACAAAAAACAAGTTTTATTTACGAAACGATCCCTTTATAGTCTTTCAAGTCTAAATGTTGTCATTTAAATTCATATTTTCTCATTCATTAATACTCTACATAACTTTTTTTACTTGTTACAAATATTGTGATGACTCAGGAGAGTTTTTTTCGTCCTAAGTCAAAATTTTCGATCAGTTTCGAGTGTTATTTAGAACATACTATTGTTGGAATCCGATGGGACAAAGCTTGCATTGAGTCATCGCACTATGGGCCCGGGGATACCCGACTAAACTTTACGAAATCTTTCTGATGAGGTTTTAAGAAAAAAAAATTGGTTTGTATTATTTTCTAAATTAATAATTCAAAATCTCATCAGGAAGTGTACACAGCACGCTAATAATGACGTCACTGATGTCACAAAATAAACAAAAATGTTGAAAAAATTGTGCGACACTCACCGAACACGAAACTGGAGACTGAAAGCGTGAGCGTAGCACTAGCGTAAACTCGTAGCACTTCGTAGACCACCCAAAGAAAGTTGACTCCGTTTTATTTGGTCGGTTCAGTGACGTTGTTATTAGCTGAATGTGTGCAATGAACAGCACTATAACTATATAGCTGGGAAGCTTTACAAATATTAGCCTACGCTATCGTCTTTGCTTGCAGCGATGTGGCTATTCTTGAACGAACAGCTTGTCTTTTCTTAGTGGGCGATCACGAATCGATACCATGAAGCAGCAAGACTGCTAATTATCACTAATACATTTATATGGACATATTAAATCATCATTTGCTTCTGCGTAGCACCAGTGCCTACGAGCTGCTACGAATGATATTGTCTGTTCGTATTACCCCAGCGCTTTAGCTTGAATATTCTTATGTTTGAGCTCATGACTATGGCGCTCTTGCCTCTATTTGTCGCAGCCTTCCTAACAGTTTGGCGCCTAGAGTTCTTGAAAATTCAACTGTACTTCTACATAGCGTTGATAAAATAAGTCTTCCTTGGCAGTATGCCTAATTCTGTCAGTTGAAACTGTTCTCATTAATCGGCAACAAGCTGTCAAATGGCTGTTTAGCCAAACCTAAGCTTTTTGATACATGTTTTTATACCTACATTGAAGTAAAGATGAAGTAAACGATTTTAAAAAAAACAAGAAAGCCACAAGAAGCTCCTTGTTAGCTACCCAGATAGAAAAATAGTGAAGATCGTCTCACTGATCTTCATCAATCATAGCCGTCTTACAAGTCAAATAAACGTATAGCAGGCGCTAGTGTTGGTAAAGCTTCCCAGCTGGTTTGGTGCGGGGGCTGACGCGCGTGTGTGCGCAGGCGGCGCGGCGTGGCGGGGCGCGACGCCCGCGCTAGCGCTGCTCGCCCTCTCGCTCGTGCTCGCCCACTGACCGGGCACAGCACGTGAGTTACTAACTACACGCTACTACATCACACACCCCTCCTTGTAGCGCGCTCAGAGAAATACAAGTCAAAGTAATTTCGTAAAATCAAAACAACAAGAGAAATATTTGCGTTATGAATTGAACAGTTCTTACGATTGCTAATCAAACGGCCATGTTTGACTATTAGAATAGCACTTTCTGTAGACCATTTCTGGGTGCTTTCTACTCGGGAAGTCCAGTGAACATGCATTATCTGTGTCACAAGGACCGGACACATTCCCACGTTCTTGGTAATGTTTGTCTCAGATATCTCCAGATCCAATATTCTGGAAAGCAGAATGATTGGTGAAGTCATCCACTATAAACCTGCATACTTAATATCACTAAGTTTAGAGATAGCTGGCATGGATCGTATAGACCCTTTGCCACAGTTAATTTAGTTTCTCAGTGAGCTACTTTTCCTTCTGTCCACCCACGCATCTCATGCTTCTGTGGCAGATAGAGCTTTACTATTTTAAGTTAAGCTAACTTTAAAAGAAACGAGAGAATGTGTAATCAAAATTGCAGCCTATCACGACTTACAAAAAAGTTGAAAATTCCGCTTACCTGCCTTGCATGTCACTTCACTTTGTGCCTGGTCTTACACCTTGAAGAGTGTCTTAGCAGCCTTTTAAAGGAAAAACTTCAGAACTCTCCTCGGTGATAGGATGTCTATACTTTCCTGGTTTTAGAAACCGCAGCCTCATACACACTGCTTCCTCTGTTTAAAACCAATCTTAAATGTTGCATGTTCTAAAAAACCACCTAAAATCAATCATAAATAAATTAAATAAGTGACTTTGCAATATTCAATGAATAGATGGCCTAACAAAGCCGGGTACTCACTAACGAGCTATAACTGTAACTGTTGCACGTTACCTACTATTACCAAAATCATAGGTTCGCATCAGGGAGCCGCTGATCGTCGGTTTTTGCCACGAATCAAAGGGCGCTCGCAGTGCGCTTGTGGACGTCGAGAGTATGCGCTGCAAACCTTACATAACATAACACCCAACAGTCACATAACCAGGATTACCTGTGTCGTGGGTATCAGGAACTACGAGTATTCTCGAGTATTTTAAAATAAGAAGTAGATCACTTCTTTCCCGATAGATACCTACATTTGATGATGAATTTTTCGAGACAAGCGTCCATTAACATGCACACTGCACAAGCGATAGACACTCCATCGGCTCCAAACAAACACTACAGATAGGCCGGCTTGCCATTACGATCAGTTACTGTGAGCATCGCGTACACACTAGAACCTCGTTACTGTAACAGTACGGTTGCGATTATAGCTCGCTAGTGAGTACTCGCCTTTACTGATAAGCCAACCGGTAGAGACGATTCGTGAACAACACCTTATCTAAACCTGAAGTACCATAAGTATTATAGTTCCTCACTGAAATCAGTTTTCTAATAACAAGCAGCTAGAGTGAAAATCTTAACTACGTATTCCTTGAATATTGTAACGCTAAAAGCACAGGTAGGTCCATTCATACCTACAACCTATCGAGGGTCCACTCTGGATTTGTCTCAATCTTGGCTCCAAAATGCTCAAATCCTTCTATTTTTCACATTCTTCTATTAGACACGTAGCTGGTTCTATGAACGGTGCAAGTAGTCAGGCACATCATGCTATGATATAATATCACACGCATATTTTCGAAAGGCCAACATTAAACTTCAGAAGCCCTACTACTCCATTTCAAAGTTTGAGGCTCCTTCAGAGTCGTACCCCCACCCACTGAGTTTGGAGCCAAGAGCACAATCACGATTCCAGAGCGGTTCCCATTTGTATGGCATAGGCAACTAGGCAGCGGCGTGTGTCCGTAGGCGACTCGGGCGAAGTGGGCGACAGCTCAATCTCTTCGTGGTGGTGGGCGGCGGGCGGCGGCACCGCGGGCGCGGTCGCGCTGCTGGCAATGTGGCGACGCCGCGCCCGGCGCCGGCGCCGTGGCCCGCGCCGCCCGCCCCCTCCACCGCGCCCACCACCGCGCGCGCCCGCCGCTAGGCTCGCGGCCGCGCACGACACCGTATGACGTCGCATCGCACCGACACGCACCATAGTTGAATACACGACTTTAATTATAAACAATTGTTTTATTTTGTAGTGTTGGTGAACCAAGATACAATAAAAAATGTGAAATCTTACGAATGTATCCTGATGAATAAATGAAGGAGCTTGCTGTGGTAGTTGCTGCTTGCACCCAAGCAGCAGTGCAAAACTCAATCTAGGACCTTACGGAACAAAAGACTGACCATCAATCTAACCACTGGGAAAAACCGTAAAACTCGCGGGGTTCCTCTTACCTAATGTCGTGTAATTACTTATTGACGTGCCCTAAATTGTGTGCTTCGATAACCAAAACTATGTGGAATGTGTGCTCCGACAGCAGCTAGATTCAGCATGTCAGAGCCCGAATAAATCATCGAACTTTTGGTAGGACAGATTGAAATAAACGCCTGATTGTGTTGAATGTGGTGCTCAGACAGCAGATTCAGGTCGTCCGACAGGATGTGCAGAAATTAGAGTATGACCACGAGAGCATGTATGTGCTCGTGGTCATACTGGTATGACCACGAGGAAACTGCGTGATTATGTGGGAATGACATGTGTCCTTCGGCGTCAGAGCAAGTGTGGAATGTGTGCTCAGACAGCAGATTCAGGTCGTCAGCCCAGTAAGTCTAGTACGGGTTTTGATAGTTTTCGAAAACTAAATAATTTTCGTTTCCTTCCATACATTTACTGACAGCGTCCTTAGTTTTCTTCTCGTTTTCGCTAGGGGCACTGCAAGTAAATATATGGAAGGGTTAGGTTCGTAAGGACTAGATTGCATAACGACCATAAGGTTCGGCCACATACACTCTGAATTCCGTTACGGAATTCCTTTTCGAAATTCCTTCGCGGGATTCCGTACAGACGCCATGGGTTTTTTTTCATTCGGAGTTCAGAACTTCAGACATTTTGACAGCAAATATGGAAAGCGTTCGTTCGGAATTAAGGAATGTGTAGTGCGACTCGTGCAAAATCTATGGAAGAGTTGCGTTCGGAACGGTTTTTTCCGTGCGGAACTCCGAACGCACAGGCCATCATGCGGAATTCAGAATCGAAAAAAATTCCGTACGGAAAATTACCTGTGTGTGTGGTAGGTCCATAGATTTGTATGGACTTGCTGCGTTCGATATTTCATTTCGAAATTCAGTTTCCGAATTCCGTTTCAAAACGGAATTCCGGAATTCCCGGAGTGTTGCGAATATAATATTTTGCGAATGTAATAATATGAGAACAAAGGATGTGGCCGGCCTTATAGTGACATTCTTAGTTGTACGATCGACAACTAAGGCATAACGCCGAACTGAGTCGTTATGCTTTTATAGTCTTTATGCAATCTAGTCCTTACGAACCTAACCCATATGGAAAAATGGAAACGAAACTTCATATAGTTTCGAAAACTATCAAAACCTGTACTAAGCCGCCTGATTATGTGTGAATGCGTCCTTCGACGTCAGAGCTCTGTGTGAATGTGCTCCGACACTTCCGACAGTAGATTCAGCTCTTCAAAGCCCTGTTTGGAATAATTTTGTCCAAACTGTTAGACTATCGAACTGTTGGTTGGAAAGATTGGAATAAACACCTGATTTGCCCTACCTACCTGCCTAAAAGCTTAACACGTTGAGAGTTTGAAATGCTAATAAAACTATAAAATTAATAAGGCAAACACAGTTTTGCAATTTATTCCACAATTAACTGATAATAGATTGATACAAGTCAGGTTTCTAATAGTACGGACATGCTAAGTGGTCGAATACAAACAAAGTTTAGTACAGCAATAGTAATAACATTACAGAACTCCTGGACTTTACAATAACTACTTCCTCACACTAATGTATTTCAAAGGGACAATATGTAGTAGTAATAATAATAAGCAAAAAAACTAAAGCAGGAACACAGTCGGAAATGTTGTCGAGTACAGTGTGTTGGTGGTTTCTATTTTAGCCGTAATCTAGAGTCGTCAAGTTCAGTTCATTCCATTAAATTCATCCTCTAGTATCCTAAGTTGTAAGTATGTCAAAAAACAACAGTCAAACTCCTTATAATAATAATAATTACTGCTAAAATACACATCACATCGCAAAATGCGTTCGCAGGAATAAAATATATCGAATAACATGTATTAAAAAAACAGACAGTCGACGGGCCCTAGGGCCCGAGCGCGCGACCGCAAACAGGCAACCGCGGCCGCGCGCCTCGCTCGAATAAAGAGTATATATTAAATACATACGGCTAATACAGAAAAACATAAGCATAACGGGAAACTTACAATCGAAACATCTCATAACGTCCTACTTTAAGATTTTTACCGAATCGATATGCGTTACAAAATCGAAAACTCGAAAATCAAAATAAAAACACATATATAGAAAAAAGTGGTCGATCCTCCGGGCGTATACTTGGCGAGGACCGGGCGTAAACGTAACGAACCGCTCGTCCAGTGCGCGGCCTCCGAGGGGCTCCCCTGCGCAGCTTGTAGTTCTCCGGAGACAGGGGCTCGGCTCGGCCGGCACACAGACGCGGGGGTGTCGCGGGCGGGGTCGGGGGGCGGGGGCACGTGGCGGGGCGCGGCCGCGGCTAGCTGCTGCCCAGCGGCATGTCCCAGCCGCAAGCCACAGCCGCCGCCGCGCCCAGCCGGCGCTTGCTGTCCCCCCCTTGGTTCTGATGACCCCCGTCCAGTTTACGTTTACCTGCATAAAACATGACGCATCATCGGTTGCTGCTCCTACTTTAACTAGACTACCATTTACTGAGATTTACATCGGTTTGACACATTAGCTACAATTTATTTATCAGAGCTGTCAATGTATTCTGATTTCGTACAGCTATTTGTCAGAGCTCTGCCTATACGAGAGATTATTTCCAACTACCCCCTTGGTTCTGGCCACTCAAGGGGGCCGTTGGGAACAGCAAGGTCTTCCACAAACTTCAAATAGAAAATTTGGACAATTCACTCGATCGAACTGCATTCAAGTTTGTGGTAGCCTTCATTTAAAGAATATGACGATAGGAGGAAAGGGATTAGGAATAAGGGCAGGTAGTTACCGATTGACAACACATTGCATTCCAGATTACACGCAAACCATCAGACATGCTGAAATAAAAGGAAACGGGTCAGCGCAGGTCTGTCTACTAATAGAAGTTAGCCGAAAGAGAGAGTCCAAATTTTCTATTCAATAATTTTAAATAAGTTTAATATTTCTCAACTGTTAAGCTTTTTTGCTTGGTACTTGATATTCGCATATTTCAAGTTCCACAATAATAATTATGTTTAGAAAAAATCGTTTGTATTTTTCAGTCTGACGATTGTGAATCAAATCATTTTCAGTTGTGTAAACTTGTGTAAAACTGTCTTTGAGAAAGGTTATGTAAGAAAGGAGTGTTTGAAAGGAGGTACAACTTATCTTAGTGGGACTAGTTATAGCGGGATAAAACATAGCCTAGGTTCGAGTCTCGGTCGATGCTAGAAAAGTTTAAAGTAAACCTCACAATTGATTTTTCAAATCATAATTCATTGTATTGCTTTGTACCCATCAAAATACACGGGCAGTTTCGGTACCCGTTCACAAAGAGTTTTCAAGATATTTACATTAAAAGGGTTTAAGGCCACAGCACACCGGCTGCGTACGCGTAGACGTAGACTTGCACGTCGACGTACCATAACGTTGTAATGTATGGAACTGCGCGAGACATGGAACACCGCTTGCGTGACGTGCACACAAGCGTGTACATACGTAGAGACGCGCGTGTCTACGTTGCGTATACGCATCCGGTGTGCTTTGGCCTTTAAGATTATCCAGGTGCACGTTATTTTGGTACTAATGTGAACAAGAGTGGTTTAATAACATGGCGACTAACCTGGTAAACTTGGCTTGGCGCGCTGGCTGCCACGCATGGCGCTGGGCGTGCGGCGGCCACGTGCGGCGCGTCGCGCACCACCACGGGCCCCAGCCGCGCCCGCCGCCGCGCGCCGCGCCCATCGGGGCCCGCCCGTCCCACATGACCCAGCCTACGCACACAAACACCAATTCACAGACTGCCGGCTAATATAGGTAGCCAAGGCTTCATAATACACGAGCGGCACGATGTCAACATCAAAGCTCTGTGGACGCCATCGAGCCAGTTGGAAAATGAGTTCCGAAGAACTGGAAAAATGACGGACGCGGCTCGCTACGAACATAAACAACTGCAAGCATAGCTATGGGTCGACGGCTGCCGCCGATGCGTTGATGGCTGCCGCTGACAGACGTCGACAGCTACAGTTGCCTCTGCCGTTGGCAATTTGCCGCTCGTGTACAAGAGCACTAAGATGTGGTGCCCAATTCTAGCAGCTATTGTTCTGGGATTCCTCATTTGTACTGTCGTTTGCATGCAACTGACGCCACGCAATCGACACTGTCTGAAGCGCTGGCATTCATATTATTACAATATAAATCACCAAGCAGATCCATATACGCAAGAGTTGGGAATATATATTTCAATTTGTGGTTGTTGCAGTATTCTGATATAATCAGCCAACGAGCCTTCAATTTAAACTATTTTTCGTCTAAAAAGGATTTTTACTTAAATAATTCTAGATTCGTGCAATTTAATAGGATAGGTAATTTCTATGAATTATTACTACACTTATGTTTTTTAAATTTGTGTGTTGAAAGGCAGATGTATAATATCTTAATTAATTGTCCAGTATGGATGGGTCTTTGTCGATATGTGAATCTATATTTTTCCAAAAAATATTAAGCTGCTAGAATACGACACAGCCACAATAATGTCAGCATTGGTCAGCTAAAGAGACTCGCCTCATAAATACTAAAACAGAATACAGCAGACAGCAAATTATACCGCTAAAGGCCTCTACGAGTTTATTGCCTTTTGGGTTTAATACTGCTCGAGTGGAAAATACTTTTTATATTAACTTAATATTCACAAATCAATAGGAAATTTTCCTATTCTGAAATCTTGATAGGTTTGTTCGTGGCAAAAATTACGACAATAATATAAAAAAGGATTCATCT
Organism: Epirrita christyi; assembly: GCA_951392215.1. Lineage (NCBI taxonomy): Eukaryota > Metazoa > Arthropoda > Insecta > Lepidoptera > Geometridae > Epirrita > Epirrita christyi. The sequence continues at coordinate 2,750,475 of OX595842.1, read as the reverse complement.
GATTGTCTCATGTGGCGAGTCCCAAGCCTGGCAAATAAGTACTAGGAGTAAAACTACAAAATTTACTAGTAATAAGTAAAAATTTCATCGTTTTCAGATCTACATACTTTACTTTAATTTTATTAAAATGATTTTAGCTAATACTGAAAACGATAAAAGTAACGGGACTTCCTACTAATACTAAGTACTTAGATAATTTGAAAATTACTAATACTGTATCAAAATAAATTAAGGTATTGTATCATGCTAATAAAGTAACAGTCGCTATGCTCACCTAGTAAGTAGGTATAGTCTGTTTGTTTTATTTACTTTTCTATAATGGTATTAGGATGGTATGTTACAACATTTAAAAGTACAGTTTTGCTAGTTTATGCTTGTTTGTGAAAGATCCACTTGGTTCGAAAGCGTATTGTTAGCAAAGCACAGTTATGACAACACAAAATGAATCTTCCACCGTCAAATCAAGAAGAAGTGAGTAATTAGGTACCTACAAGTAATGAAACAGTCAGGTACGTACTGTTGATACCGAAGGTATACCAAACATTCTAATAAGTACGGCCAAAATGCATTCTATGACAAGGCTATGAATATAATTATACTGTAACATCAACATAATATAAAAATGTTCTACAATATTTTCTAATAATACTGTCTAACATCGAAACATTCTCTAATAAAATTTTGAAACAAAATGAGTATGGTACCTGAATGCCTCCGGTTAGATCGTAGTAAAGCGAGTTGGGCCCGATAGCGAGCTCGTCGTCCTGAGTGAGGCATTTACCAAGCGGGTCAGTTAGTCTTCAACATATTCGCTACCTCGTTGCAACAACGAGAAAACATTACTCGGGCGCGGGCGCGGGCGGTGCGGGCGTTAGTAGGTATGGAACCAAGCGAAGCGCTACATGATGGGGGGGGTGACAAGCGCGGCGGAATGACGCTAAGCAGTGCAAACGTGAAATGGCAACTGAAACAACAGCGCAGGTCAGACGCGGCGTGTTAGTCGGAGCCTCGAGCCGAGCCCTATAGACCTGATGGTGAGCCGCCGACAAGCGCCCGCGTCCCGGGGACCGCCTGCCGTCACCACGATCAGGCCTACACACTACCGTCTTTACAGAGTCACTAACTCCATTCGAGGATCGGGAATCCACTCAAATTATAAGTAATAGAAAACAATATGAATAATAATTTGGCAAATCAAAAAAAACGATAGAACGATGATGAGTACGGCGACTAGTGACTAGTAAATAAGTGATTAATAGTGAGTGTGTGTTGGGACCCACCGGTTGCGGTCTGTTGGGAGGCTGGCGGACGGCGGACGGTTGCGGTGGCCCCGCGTAATCAAAATAGAACTCATCGTACCGGTAAAATGGCTCATTGTAGCCACCTCGGTAATCACCGTACCCGTAATAGTCGTAATCATAATCTATAAACACACAACACAAGGCCTTTTAGAGGCTAAGCTAGACTAGGCTAACTTACAAGCTACCGTGTGGGCTGGCGTGGGCCTCGCGACACTCGTACCGGGGCCGGGGGTGTAAGGACATGCGAACCACGCACCACGCACCACGCATCGCATGCACCCGGGAACCAAGCGACTGCACATCAGCAGGTCTCACATCACAACACGACAATAATTTAGAATTTTGATCTTCGAACTTCCTTTTCCTGCGAAACTTGTCCCACCACCGAATAAGCGATGCAACAATGCCAAGATAACGGGCACCAGTGACATCTGTGCTCCAGACGCTGTGGTAAAAATGTTTCTTTAGATTCAAAGCATGCACTTTTGTTAATATTGTTAACACTTGATGACGATGTGTGGCCCTGTCTGTTATCGAGTGGTCAGTTTCTTTTAGTCATGCATCGGTCCTATCCAACCTGAAATCGATCACTAGCCTTCATTTAGCGTTAATGGTTCATGTTGTGGGCCTCAACGATACACTACGAAAATCCACACACAAATATTGATCTTCTATTTTTTTACATTAGCAACACATTCACATATTACGTCACAAGGGAAATCCCGCGTGGAGTGTATAGTAGCGGCCGTATTGTTAGTAGGGAGTAGCGGAATGTGCGAGTGTGCGCGTGGAGACCACACCGTGTCACATTTCATTTGTATGTGTATGTGAAAGAATCAATGCTAGATAGGTAGATGGCGGGAAATGGGTGAATATTTTAGAAAATAAATAGTTTCATATGAATCCCTCCACCTAACTTATTGGTACAGATTTACAGTTGTATCAATAATACGGACACCGGTGGGTAGACTCAAATGCAAAATTATTAAATAAACAAATTTCAGAGTGCTGCTGATATTTTTACAATACAAAATAAAAACACCTAATATTAATTGAAAATACAAATAATGGCTCTTTCAGGGAAGATTTATTATTGAGACTCTTCAGGTGTAATTTTAATGTTTTTACATAAAGTTAATCTGAACTGTCTTGCAGTGCGCCAATGACAAAATAATTATTTTTTCCTTTTTAAAATATCTTGCGTCTGAATTGTCACAAAAGGACACTGAATAAAACTCCCGAGCAAAAACCATCAAGCAAAACACCTTACATTTTACACCTTTATTCAAAAGTAGAGTCTACCCGCCGTGCGCCGCGGGTACCTGCGCGTCTTGTGTGTTGTAATGGGTGGGTGTGTGCATACGTACCGTAGTCGGGGCGGGGCTGCGGGTGGCGCGGGGGCGGCTGCGGCGTGCGGCCACGCAGCGTGTGCACGGGCGAGCAGCTGCACCAATCAAATCTGACAGTTAACAGCCACACGTTACTGCGATCTACAGCTACCTAACATGGGTACCTAGCTCCGGTATACGGTAGAGTACGCCACCTATTCTGCGCCTTACGGAATTACTAACAGGCACATTATGGGCAGGCCAGACAGAAGAGACGCAAGGTGAGGGACGAGGCGAAGACGGGGCGAACCTTTATTGTACTTTCATACAACATGTAATGGAGTGTCGCGACGCAAAACATACACATGAGACAGGGTGCGGGCGCACCCTTCATCGCCTGCGCCCTAATGCAAAACATAAACAAAAAAAGGGGCGCGGGTGCGACTCTTCATCGCCTGCCCCTTATTGCAAAACATACAAAGGAGACCAAGTCAAAGTAAAAAAAAATATAATATATTATAAGTAAATAAAACATAAGAAAAATATCATAAAAAATAATAGATAATACAAAGTCGCGTGCGTGGGCGTTTTACAAAATGAAAATCTACGGAGGAACCAAGGCCGATGATATTGTAACGGTCGCAGGAATTCTGTGGATGGAGGCGGCTCAAGACCCTTCGTAATGACATTCTTTGGGGGAGGCCTGTCTCCAGCAGTGGACATTCACCGGCTGATGTGATGGTGAATACATAGCAATGCCATTTAGTCAAGGGATCGAATAGAAGAACTAAAGTTTGATTTTAGGAATGTCTCTTCGTCTACACTATTTTTCCTCATTTACATTCAGCTCACTTCCGTGGGAGTGAGCATGAAATTGGACAGCTTGAGTATGTAAACGCGTCAGTAGTCATGCCATTGCTCCTGCTGCTACCGCTACCGCTTCTAATTCTAAGTGGAAGTGTTAAGACCTGCACTGACGTCCCGCTGTGGGGTGTATTGTGCATTGTCCCACTGTGCTAACCCTACTCCAGCGAGCCCTGCTGCTACTGCTGCTCGGCGCATCGGGCCGTTTTCCACCGGGGCGGAGAGGAGGGGACGAGAGGAGATGTGTTTGAATAAACCAATCCGATTTCGTTATTTCCACATCTCTTCTCCGCTTAGCTTCGGTGGAAATGGATCAAGCGGAGACGAGAGGAGATGTCTCATTTTTCTATAAAATTTTATGCGGCGAGCGAGCAAGCGGCGCGGCTGAGCGGAGAAGTGTCTAGTCGGGTGGCCGGGCGGCGCACCAAGCACTCTGCTCCTTCTCGCGCCTCAAGTAAGTCTCAATAGTTTAAGAATCATGGTCAGGCAGCAGGCTACATACTGTTTCAGTTTTCAGGAGTAGTCTGATTTCGCCCTGTATATAACTGTACTATTTCGACGTCTGCCATTGCTTGATGTTGAATTCGAAAGAAGTATGAAGCGGCAATGTAAAAACTCACTCTCTTAGATGTTGCCACAGACGTATTTAGGAAAAATATTTACGGCAGCGCGAGTAGCAGCGGCAGGAGCATAATGTAAACGAGGTACCACCTCACGTTTCGCAAACTTTTGCGCAACGTATTGCTGATGCAAAGTCGTAAGGCGTCCCGAATAAAACAATCAAGAGCTCGAATCCATTGGTCAAGGTTGCTCACACAAAACTATGCAAAATAACACTACTCAAAACCGTGAAAGAAACCTCTTTTGTCTTTTAATTACAATTTAAAAGTATGAGACCCCAACATCAAGACTGCTATATACTGTATAGACTTCTATAAATGAACTCTACGTACCCACCGACTAGTGTTAACACGTGCAACCGTATGCTACGTAGCCAACAAGTGATAACACGTGCGACCGTGTGCTACGTACCCACAGACTACACGTGCGACCGTATATATGCTAAGTAACAGATTAGTGGTAACACGTGCGACCGTATGCTACGTAACCACTTAGTGGTAACACGTGCGACCGTATGCTACGAACGCGCCTACTAGTGTTAACACTTGCGACCGTATGCTACGTAGCCGAAGTGGTAACACGCATGACAGTATGCTACGTACCCGCCGCGTCCGTGCATCATCTGCATCATGCGCCGCTCCCTGGCGCGCAGGATCTCCTCCTTCTTCTTCTTGTCGGAGGGCGGCTTAGCGAGTGACACTTCTAGCCGCGCGCCGCCGAGCTCCTTGCCGTCCAGCTCTTGCATTGCCTGCAATATACAACATTTCATATTCCTAACATGCTTCAGAATGTGGAGAGATATACTCAATACATTTTTTGCCTCCTGGATAATGGGACTACCCAAATGTAATAAATGTAATGTAAGTACTACCTGTTATTTTTATTTTTTATCTATCTTGTCTGAAATAAGTGTTTATTTGTTACAAAAAAATTAAGATTGCGAGCGAATTTCGATTCCCGCATTATGATTATAGAGTCAGGGACTCTCTCGGAAACTGGTTTTTGACATTTGACGAAGTAGAAAATCTGAGTGTGGGGCTGTTTGTGAGTGAAGCAGGAAATGTAGAGTGTGGGGACCGTTTATGGGACTAAAGCATGAAATCTAGTTTGGGGCTGCTTATGCGACTTAAGCAGAAAATCAAGAGTGTGGGTGGGGCAGTTTATGTGACAAAAGCAGGAAATCTAGAGTATGGGTGTGTTTATGTGACTGAAGCAGGAAACCTAGAGTGTGGGGGCTGTTAAAGTGTCTGAAGAAGGAAACTGGGTGTGGGGCTGTTTAGGGGGCTGTAAATACACACCTTAACAGCCGAGTCCCGGTCATCAAAATGGACGAAAGCGTAATCCTTTATCTTCTTAACGCGCTCGACGGCTCCAAAACGTTCAAATTCATCCTTTAGCGCCTCTTCTGTGATGTCTTGAGTCAGGTTCCTTACGTACAAAACTTTCACCTGAAATCGATAAAATTTGCGTTTAGATCGTCGCATGAACGTTAAGCCGCCAGACCACTGCGGAGCATATACGCTACGCACGTGTGCATAGCTTCGCTTGGTATCTAAAAGCCATCACTCACAGCGAAACACCACTATGCAGCTACATACGGAAGAGTGCTTTAATGACGTCACGACACTCTTAGCTTGTTGGAGTGTGTCGCCCAAGCAAACACTAGACACGAATGAATAGCGAGCATAGCTAGCTCGGATGTACGGAAAGTGACAGCCGTGGGTCATTGGTGCACAGCGTGCGCGACACATGCGCCTGGACAAATGGATAAACGCGTGCGCAGCGAGCGCTTCAGTGGGCTGGCGGCTTCACTCCGAATGAGGGGTTTTCACGGGCGTTTCAAATCATGCTTTCAGCGTTGAAAATAGATGGCGCTGCTCTGTTACGTAGCTGTCAAGTGTCAAAATAAAGTTAAATGTCAACATCAACGTGGATATATTTTCGATTCGTGGTATTTATTTTTGCTTAATTATAAAAACACTACGAAATCACTCTCAAAAAGCAGACACAAACAGAATATCATGAATAATAGCCACAGATTAGTTAGATAATAGCTTAGTACGCATACACCACAGATAATAATATTTGACAATCTTATCAGCTACAGTTGAGTCAGCGCCATCTATCGAACCAATTTGAACTACTTTTTTTTAATCGAAGTTGCTCTCATTATTAAACACAGGGGTGTTTCATAACTTACTTTGCTCATTGTAACTTCATCTGGTTCTTCTTGAGGATCGGCCCAGTCTACTATTATATCACAGCCCCAAACCTGCTAACCAAAAATAGCATATTAGATAAATTGATATTGAACATCCACTAATAGTAAGTAGGTACATGATGTGAGCGCTACATACAAATGATCCCATACCTTTATTCTACCGGTGCCGAGCCTACGTTTTGCCAAGGACGCCGCTTTGTGAGACTCGTATTCCAAAAAACAAAATCCTCTATTTTTCTTCTTGTCATCGGGCGAACTATATATAATAACTTCGACGAGTCCAGCTGCAATCACACCAAAGGGATAGAGACGGCTGCAGAGAGCGCGGGCTAGCCGCCAACATGGTAACAAGCTTCCGCGAGCCCGACGCATTCATTAATTCCTTTAACACTACTAAAATATGAAGCAAATCAAACGATATTCCAGGAGAACATATAAGGTACCGAAGAAGTACTAGTCTAGAGAACAACAGCAAGATTCTCCAGTCATTACCGGTGAGCATTCTCGAGGCGAGGCCAATCGTGAGGTAACACTCGATCGCATCTACGGGAGCGACGCGCGCGGCGCGGCGCGTGACGTCACACGGCCGGGCCGCGCGCGCCGCCCCAAGATTAGCACAAATTATGAATTCGACAAGGACTTACGTGCGTGGCTAGTAAACTCCTCAAACAAATCGTCCCGATCTCGATTCTTAGGGATATTCCCCACGAATAACCGGTGATTGTTAAAGGAAACGGTAACGCCAATCTTTTTCCCCTTTCGAATTTCATAATCATTCAGCTGCAAGAACAATTCGAGGGAGAATAGCCTGAGGCCTGGGCCGGGTCGCGCTGCGGCGGCCGCGTCCGGGCCCAATGACTGGAGAGAGGCGGGGAGGCAGGGGGTGCGGGGCGGCGGGGTGGGTGCGGGGGCGGGGGAGAGGGGTGCGGGCGGGAAGCGGGACGCAAGCGGGGGCACCCTCAGCGGTCCACACCAAGCCCCACGCAATCAACCCGACAATTACAACTCTTTAATTCATTCGAGTGACACTTTACCTGTTAATTTACCAAATTCCTCCAGTATCTCCTCTTTGCCTTTAGACTTGGGAATGTTGCCGACGAAAAGTCGAAGATTCGGTACGCTAATCTTAATTCTCAGAGTCTTCCCTGGTTTTATTTCGTGATTATCGAGCTGTGGGAAAAATAATAAGGGAACAATTTTGAAAAAGGCGTTTCTTTTCGAAACCGGGCTAGCCGAGTCGCGGTATGTCGCGACGCGCGTAGAGTCGCGAGTCGCGTCGCGTGAGATGGCGCGGTGAGCGGTCACCGGCCGCGCGGTGATGACGGTTAGAGCCAATCGGATGAGTTAACTGGACTGACGATGATAAGCCGAGAGTGATGCTGACTTCATCAGTCAGCACTGAGCAAAGAGGAGAGCCTGAGATATTACATTCTCAGTCCGAGAATTTTTGAAGCCAATTGAAAGTTAACCCTGTAGTGAGTGGACCGTTTGATGAAGTGAAAATAAAAAGAAGCGAGTAGTAAAAGTGTGATGGTAACAAAAAATAAAAAAGCAACTTAAAATTGAACGAGGTGCAACGGTAAGAACGGGATGATATCTCAGGAGAAGCGAGGCTAGATCAGTTCATAGGTGTTACAATTGCACATTTACAAAACATCGGTGACAGGGCGCCGCCGGCCGCTTGCATGCCGCCTTCTCCCAATAACTACTCTCGCTAAGCAATCATCCTCTTTCAAACGGACACGCGACAAGTCTCGTTATTAGGAGAGTACGTATGCAAAGGACCGTCGACGGCGGAGTATTAATGTCATGCTTTCAAATGATAAGCCTACATCTATATATTTCCCAGTGAGACTGTGAATCATTTTCGACAGGCAAATGAACGGAACTTGCAAAAATACTGGCTTGATGACCACTAGTAGTCTTGCAAGTGCGGCCCAGTCTGGAGGCTTCCACCGCAAACAGAGAGAACCACTAATCCAATAACAAACACAGTAACATTCAGAGCAGTCAGAAATCGCGTGTTTTATTCAGGATTTGTTGGTTATCCCTAGAGATTAAATATGGGATTACATATGCGGTTTGAAGCCACCACACTTGAGGCAACTAGGTGCAGTGATTCTGTTAATCTTTCTATGGGATTATACTTAAACATTCGGCGAGACACCTGGAAATAGATTTAAATTAGAATAAATTTTGTTTCAATTTCACACCAATCAATATTCAGAGTAGAGATGAATCGTGAAGCTTTAGAGTTTTTGACACAATTTAGTAATACCAATCGTTTGGCTGGTGACAGCCTCACCGCTATAGGTGGTGAAGACGGTGTATGATGCTGTCGGTACACAAGTGCCTGGTACAACCATGTAGCACTAGAGAGGTGCCGCGACGCGGATACCGTCGGCAAAACAATTAGCTCATGAATTTGCGGAAATAGTGAGCAAGGCACCAATCTTGTGACAAATGTTTGATCACCAACTCTACTGCTTATGGTATAGTTGCTTCGACCGAGAGAGTGGTAACGGGAATTCAGGTCATACGATTGAGTCGCGCCGGAAACCGCGCGGTTCTAGTGTAATCTGGATAGCAATACGATATCTAACACAGATAACAAGTCCTACATTGCCGCAATTTGCGCGTACAAAAATAGCGTGTCCTAATTTTTGGTTGACCGCGAAATTCAAGGTCAAATTCTTTTATGTATGTTAAGTGGTTACCACTTTCTCTGTGCAACACCCAATAACCGCGTCTCCGATGCTCTGACCAAAGTCGAGCATTTGAGATACGATTTAGCCAACATCGAGAGGTAAACAAAATGGGGGATCACATAAATTCAGCAGACACTATTTGAAGAGGTGATCGACCGACGAATGTATTCAACGCGAAGAATTTGCAATACCCCAGTTTACTTGTTAATAAAGAAAGTAGGTACTTGTGTTATTATTCGTGTCGAGTAATCGTGTAACGTTTGTAGGTCATCAAAATTAAAACAATGACGCATCATTAAATTGCTAATTATGTAATAAAATTGCAAAAAGTGATACATTTACTATTTACATACAAATGTTATGTGATGGCCTAGCCGGTGTTACAGCTGTGATGAGCCGAGGTCAAATGACTATCGCGGATCAGATCGTTCTCTGTACGACCTCCAAAACAGAGCCGAGCCAACCGGAGACCGACTGAGCGCGTTCGCGGATTTTAATTTCTATTGGGAACAATACGACCTAGCTAAAAACATTAACCTAGTTTTGATAAAGTTTTGAGTGTCCTAGGAATACTCGTAGATTTACTACAGTGACAGGTAGCTATCAATAATGTCTTCAGACCGCCTGCATTAATGATAGAAATGACCCCTCACATCGCCATAATAATGGCAGCACATTAGCGATTCCCACGGTCTCAGAACACAGATTGCCTGACACTTACTAAGGAAACTCAGTCTCATCACAGATAGCGTGATAGTTACTTGGAGACGAGATAGCAAAGATTATGTATTAGTTGCTATGGACACGTCTAGCGGCAATGACCGTTAGTTTTTGCGCGGTTCCTAAAATTAGCAGCAACTAGGTCATCCAGAGCCTCAGCAATTGATCGGTTGATAAGCGTGTTTAAAATTTATTTTATTTTGTTATTTTAAAACGCAATAGCGATAGAGCTGTTGTTACCGAATTTTATAGCCAATATTATCTCGCTGTTTAACAGGCTCGTCTTTATCTGTTTTGTCATACTTAATAGTAAGATTAGTCCTTTAAAAGAGATCTTTCTAAGCCCATAATTTCAAAGATGCCCTTATAAAGCTTCTAATCTGTTTCAGTTTACTTTTGAGCTAAGTTTCTGATGGCAGTCGATCGCCTCAACAAATTTATAGACGGACAGTAACTAGAAGTCTACAATGTACACCGTACATTGCGTACAGGATTTACTATAGATAATGGTGATGCCAATCTATCCAAGATTGCGTACACACAGTAAATAGGTATAAAGAGGTGTACAACAATGTACTCGTGACGAAGGGTCCACAGCGCGACTTTAGCTTGCTTTTTAAATCCCGAAAATAGACCCCCGTATTGTTTAAAAAACTGATAGTCGCTTTCGATCAGTTGAGCAGATATATTCAATGCATACAGCGTCATGTACTGTAAAATCGTAATCGTAATTTTTTTTTAAATGGGGCCGGAATTTACCGAATTTAGTTTCTTAGTCAAGATTATGCCAAGTATTTACATTTTATAAAAATAGTTTTTATGTGTTCGACGACCAGCGTTTTTGTTTCAGCCTCTAGTCTACATTTTCCAATATAAGTTTAAGTGTTTTTACATTTAGTCAAAACTTGTCAGTTTTCCCTTAAAAATGTTCCCTTCGCCACGATTACGTACACAGGTACAATACAGTAGTGTGTCTAGTCTTGTGTGCGTGTGGGTAGTACCGACCTCTTGCACGGCGCGCTGCGTAGCGTCACGCGACGTGAACGTGACGAAGGCGTATCCACGGTTGGCGCCCGTCATGGGGTCCATCATCAGCCGCAAGTCCCAGATGGTGCCACAACGCTCGAAAAGGGGAATCAGCTCATCCTGGAATAACACGATGGAATATAACGAAAGACGATCTAAGCTCGTCGGCCGAGTAGCCAGCTGGTAACCCACTGTTGGGTATAGTATAGGCCTCCTTTTTAATACGCCATCCTTATCGGTCCCTCGCGAGTACCATCCATTGGTTTCCAGATTCGACCATCGGGCGGGTGGTCTGCCTTTGACCAGCATTCTGTGCCGTGTGTCCCTCCGCCCATCCCCATTTCAGTTTTGCGATCCGCATACCCACGTCCACAACCTTTGTACAGTGTCGAATTTCGAGAACGAGTATGCGGTGCATGTACTCCTTTGTAATTTGTCGGCCCATGTTTCGGATCCGTACGTGAGTATGGGCAGGACATATTGGTTAAACACCTTTGTCTTTAGACATTGGAGATTAATTTCAGCAAGTTTGGACGATCTGTAGATATTAGTTATCGGTTGGGTGGAACTGGTTCAAAACTCAGTTACAAGATTTCATCCGGACAAACACACATACATTGCAAGTTACATAAAAAAATTAAAAAAATTAAGTAAGTAGGTATGTTCTTTATATGTATCGTGGTACCATGGTATCGTAGTTCCTGATACTCACGACTCAAGTGGTAACCACGAACCTGAAGACACAGGACGGTCCCCTACTCGATAGACGACAACATTGTGACGGCACGGTAAGACAATGGATGGACACGGCTAGACAGTTCGTCGTGATTTCAATTTCCCCCGCAATCGGACAGTGTTCAATGGTAGCTATTCATGCAGAGGTCTTGGGTGGTGATTATGGCATATCCCCATTGCCTTCTATAGGGAAAGTCTCGTCAAGCAGTGGAGGTCTACTGGCTGATGATGATAAACTGTTAGATGGACGCACCTCGTACATATCCTTGGGTATCTTCCCACAAAACACCTCGCAGCCGGAGCCGGGTGTGCTGCCCTGCCAGCCCGGCGGGGGTCCGCCGTACTTGCGCTGACCTGGAACATTACAACCAATTTATTAACAAAAAATCTGATGAGAAAAACTCTTTGGAGCCCAACTAATTCTAATTCTTAGTGGCGGTGTTAAGACCTGCACTGACGTCCTGCTGCTGCGTGTGTATTACGCATTGTTCAAATCAAAATCAAATAAAAACAAAAAAAACAATCTATTTTCTCATTAATTTAAAAACTAAAAGTCAGATCAACGCTGACAATACAACGCGAAAATGTGAATATATATCATAACGTGACCGAAACTTAACGCAGCATAAAAATAACTATCAATCTTTTCAAAGTTGGTATTCTCGTCCTTACGTCAAAATTTAGTTTGAAAATACATAGAACGAAACATGGATAAAGTGTAGAGACAAATAAATTATTGTTTTATCGACTTTCAGTCATTTCAGTAGTTTCAAATCAGTCAGTATTTAAATGTGGTTATAAAATAATTAAGAGAACTAGCCTTTTGATGGCTTACGGTAACTTCCGCCTACTACAGCAGCATTCCATTGCATCTCGCCCGTCCGGCACCCTGAGTCAATGATGTTGATTCTGCAGCATTCTCTAAAGACAAACCGCGCGCCTTTTTCTAATAGACTGAAATAAAAGGGACCGCAACAATTTTAGCGCGGTTTGCACAGAATGATTGTTTGAGATGGTACTGCATAGAATCAACACCAATGTTGTTGTGTCTCATGTGGTGTTATAGTTGTTATGGGAGCCGGCTAAAGGACAGAAATTGGGCAAGAGAAAACGGAAATTGGCAGAGCCGACCGAGTAGTGATCAGGCATGATGATGTATGGTTGAATTTTGTATACATTTATCGCCAGCCCAAAAGGCGACGAATCTCTTAACTTGATGTAGCTTAAATTCCGGACTTTGAAAAAACAACAAAACGCAGGTAGTAATTTTTTTACTTAAGAACTACAAGTACACTCTTGTAAGGCTTAGAGATATTTTTGTATCCGCACGTACAAAAAATTGAGCGCATTCCAAAAATTTCCATTGAGAAATTTAATTTTCATTATGGTGATAAAACTTCTGGATAGCTCTCCAAGTTCAGTTCTCGCTTGGTTGGAGACTCGTGAGACCAGTGAGGGGTCGTGTAATAAAGATATATGGGAAACAAAACAAGAGTCAAAGGAAGTTGTGAGCTTTGAGTCAAAGCTCAAAGGGCTTTTGAGACTTAAAAATTTCGCAAAGTTCACTCAAGAAACGTGAATACCTACCTAGTATCAATCTATGGCGTAAGTAAGGGCTATTTCTAGTACCTGACCTGTTTGTTTCTATACCGGTTACATGAATACATTAAGATTCACGTGAGACTCGGAATTTCGCTTGGAGAGGGGTGGAGAGACCGGCTTGCAATAAAATCTTTTGAAACAGCTGTATTCTGATTTCGATGAATAAAATTGCACATCAGACTATTCTTAAAGGGGTAATTTGATGGTTAGAATAAGTTTTTACGTAAAATATTCTGGAAAGTGTCGAGCGCAACCAAGTGGTACTAAGTAAAGTGTGTTACTTTGATGTAGAAAGTAAAGTAGGAACAAAAATCATAATGAGAAAGCACTACTACATAAACATACATACATAAACATATGCCTTTTTCCCCGAAGGGATAGGCAGAGCCTCAAAGGGTCTCTTTTCAACGTCAGTTTCACAGTCGCAGGAATATAGACGTGGTAAGTGGTGAGCTCATCGCCGCCATTGCTTTCCACGACCAACTCGGCTAACGCTGTCTTCCAGTAATAACTCACTCCTAAAGCCAGCAGCCAGGACAAATCTTATAAATACAAACGAAAATTGGCCAAGAAGTCCGATGACATTGGCAATTGATTCGAATCACAAGAATTTTGTGGCCAACGGTAAGAAGCATGGATTGCCCTGCACTGTCCTACTAATATTTTAGTTGTGAAACTTTGGATGTTTGCTTGTCACACCGTAACAGCTGAACCGATTTCAATGAAACTCGGTAGAGATTGTGACCTGGATTGACACCATAGGCTACACCATGGTATCACGCGACCGAAGAGAGGCTAAAGATAAATAGACAAGAAATAAAGATAGAGAGATAGAATACCGACCTGTAGTGACGTCCAGCGTGTACCCGGTTCGGGCCAGGATCAGTTTGATCTTGTCCTCGTCCGGCCCCTTGACCTGAACAGGGGGAGAGAGCGCGGGGGCGCCCTGCACTCCCGCCCTGCTCTTCTGTCTGAAAGATTGGGAAGAATACACGTACAAAACACCATAACACTAGGTACCAAAACCTATACTTTTATATCTTTCTAGGGTGCGATTTTTTGAAGTCATCGAATGGCTAAACGTCAGTAAAATTAAATCTGAAACTCATTGACTACTAAAATTCTTATACCTATAATATCAATACAAGTGTCTCCACCATTACATCTCCTGAAAAACGGTGATTTGCGACCTTTTTCATGTTATTTAGTCCTTTGGAAATTATTATTGGAATGATGTTCCTTTGGAAGAATTGCATTTTTACCATTTCTGTCTCACACATCTGTTCATGGACGTGTGGCTATTTGTACATAAATATATACTTTTCTAGAGAAGACCGCGGTAATAGTTTCCGCAGTCATCGCGTGCTTTCCGAGTCAAACTTTAGACTATTGTAATCAACAAATTCCTAGTTTCAGAGTTGCGTAAATGTTTTATATTATGAGCGAAAAGTTTCGCATTTTGACACGAGTACCTATAACGAAGAGGGAGAGAGACACAAACTCTACAGGATTTCAGCCCCGCTGTTTATTCATGCAAATGTACCCACATAACATTGGAGTCCTTTTGTATGCAAGAAGAGAAATGTTCACAGTCGATATAAAGGGTAGAGTTTCCAGTGAAAAAGCAGACACAAAGGACAAGAATACAACAGGGGGTGACAAACGCAATGCAACGTGTAGGTCTAGTACGCCCTAAGGCAGCATTGCAGCAATGGAACTAGGTAACGACGCGACACCATGTTGGCTGTCAGCCAATTTGACAATTATTTCCATTATGGAAATAATTCTAGTTCAATGTTTAAAAAATCTAGAACACTGCGTACCTACCTTAATAATTCTTATACGATTATTATCTTATCTACAAAATTTTATGAAGAACTGACAAGAAGTTTTTAAAATAAACAAATTAAATTGTGCCATGGTAGTCCCGAGTCTCGACCTAAGAATAGGACTCCTCCCGTGGATGTCGTAAAAGGCGACCAAGGGTTTACGCTAGGGGATGGGCGGCAGCATCCACCTGAGTATTTAACACTAAACTGCAATCACCAATCCGCCTGCCAAGCGTGGTGATTATGGAAAATCCCCCCATTGCACGCTATGGATTGTACGCTATATGAAGGAGGCCTCATCCAGCAATGGATGTTTACCGGCTAATGAAGATAAGAGAAACAAATTTTCTAGATATTAAATAGACAATCTAAGTCTGGATTTGTTCACGCCAATACAGGTACCTATTAGGTAAGCCCCTTGACAAATTGCCCAACGACAACAACCGTGGTAAATTAAACAGCAATTTTCCAATCAATATAAAGCTATGGTCAAGACTCAAAACTGGACAAAAGTAGCGTAAATTGCACAGCGACCATTTTTTTTTGTGATTAAGACCAGTGCCGACAACTTTTAGGTCGGCCTCGAATTACTTTAGACTGTGTTATTACCCAGACCAATTGTAGCCACGAGACGCTGTCGCGGGGTAGTCACGCCTTGACCTGGCAGAGTAAGGCCGTATGCGTATTTCCAAAAACGGATTTGCATGAGGCTGAAGACAAACAGGTCCTGCATCGACAGCGGGGCTAATGACCAGCCGTAATCTAATCTCGCGGTGAGACGCGCAAACATACACACTACCACCGCGGCAGAATTACTCCGTAAATGTATTGCACTTTTATGGCTCCATTCCAAATAAATCTCAGACAATCGCGAAAATTATAGGTACTTGTATAATGCGAAGAACCTGTATCTGAAACGGCTTTTGCAAACTGGAACAATAAATTGCAGCTGTGAACGGGTCCACCGTCACATGCATCTCATAATGGGCAATTTCGTCGAATTTGATTTGCGAAGCTTTAAACGCAGAGTTAATATAGCATAGTACCATAGATATTCAAATACTTAATCGATAGAAATCATAATTATCACTAGAAACGGGATATTTACCATGAATTTCCCGAAATATCGGGAATCAACAATACTCAAAAAAATCATGGTATAAATATCCCGTTTCTAGTGATAATTATGTTAATAACCATGATAGTTTCAAAAGTTATATCTATAGAAATCAGCCAAGAACAGTGATGTTAGGCTGTAAATGTAAATCACAAATTATGCTGCTTTTAGCAGCTATACAGTTTCACGATATTTCAGACGCGGCAATCATTTTTATTGCATTTTAATAGCCAGTATCGAGTACATTATTACCTACTCTACATGCCCTCGTCTTCTAGAGGTCAAAAAGATATTTGTTTTGTCTGACCGTGTGGTAGGTATAAGCATTTAATTTTGAATCCTTTTAAACCTGATTTATCAAGTGTTTGCGTTTGCAAATTGTTTATCGAAAACGACATCGTCGAACGCGTAACAGAGAAGCTGAGAGTTCATGACGCGTCACTCAATGAATTTCATGAGTATCACACACAAAGGTCATCACCACCATGTCCCCTTTCAACGTATCAATGCTTCAAACCGCAACGCGTAATTCAAACCCAACGGTCCAAGCATCGTGCACGATATTATGTGTCAAATCAATTTTTCAAGATTGTGACCTAGTTTCAAGCACTTTGGCAATCATCCAACATCTTCAACGGGTTGCCTAGGGGAAAAAAAAGCAGATCTAACGTAGCATGCAAGGCACTCACCTATAGGTCTTCATGACGCCACATAAATAAGCACTCTTATTAGAAACATGTTCAAGATTTGAATCTAAAAATTGTCCAAGAACACTTAAAGCACCGTCGGATGGAAATTCTTTTAAGGCATCTAACGCACGCTCATCCAGTTCTGCGTGCGCTAGCTTTCCAGTCTTATAAATGTCGTCGAGCTTGGCGGCTACCTGAAACCAGAGACATACTTCTTAGAATCAGCTATAATCCCACAGCTGGGACTCCTACGAAGAGAGTTAACGGTCGCAAAGCATGCAATCAATATTTACCCAATTACGGCAAAGCAAAAGGAGCGTTATGATTTTAGCAGTCTTATATGTAACGTGGTGTGTCTGGCCTAAAAATAGACCCCATCTTCTCCTCCCGTGGATGTAGTTAAAGCCTTACTAAGGGTTTACACCAGAGGATGGCCTCGATGATAGTTACGGAGCTACGATGAACTATGTCAAGACGTCCTATTTACACATTCGATATAGAAGAAATTGAACGCAATTTTCCAACGACAAAAATATAAAATTTAATTAATGTAAATATAATGGGTTTGGTAACAAATGAAAGGATTTGTTGAGTACATTCCAAAAATACACTAATATTATTCACCAAATGGTTAAAAAAAAAAAGTTTAAAAACTAAAATCCGACTACGCAAAAGCTGAAAACAAGTAAGTATCAAAATGTTGTCGAGGTTGATCAAATCAACAATTATAGAGAGGCATTTCTAAATAATAATGGATTTGGAAATTTGGATACTAGAGCCTTTGTGACACATAAGGAAAAAGCTTAAAATTGAGAAATTTCGTCATTTTTACAATTGGGATGGTGAAGATTGTAGGTAAAAGTGGCTGAAACTCGAAAAGGATTCGTTTCGAAATAATTTACGAATCCCTCAGGGCGCGAGTCTCGCTTGCACTTGGTTGTTTTTTTATATAAACCTAATTCCATATCCCTTTAACCAGGCGGGAAGACCGTACCCACTAGGCTACCACGGCTAGTAGAGCAGAAATTTCAATTTAAACTCTGGTAATAAATCTGCAGAGAAACCGAACATTGTGTTTATTTTCTATGGTCGATAACTGCAGGCTTGCAGCGCTATGCGGCAGACGATGCGGATATCCATTCGACTAACAAGTTATTGTGAATGCGAAATGCGCTGTTTTTAATTGAGACTGGTTCCATACTGCAGCGAATGAAAGCTTTAGCATAGTCGAGGTGGTATCAATTAAAAATAATTTATTCCAGTTATCATAAAAGAAGCCTATACGTATATAGGCGCGTTCTGTACCAAAGATTACAATCGGTTCTTTTCAGAGCCACCCAAAAATGAACCAATGATACAAGAGAAGTCTCGGTTGACTTAGTAGGAAGGAAGGTACGCAATAATTGTGTGGCCAGAGGTAACAGAAGAAAAACTCCAATATAATAGCCCGTATATAAGTTAACTGTTGGGCTGAGCATTAGACAATTTGGTTCCTAAAAAATAGAGACTCAAAACGAATATTAATTGAGACGCTAGAAAATCTATCGTCAAATATTGGCCAATGATATCGGGGAGGCTTGAAACATTTGTAATTTAATTACATTACGTCTCGCTGACTCTATAGCGCAGATATTAGTGCTTGGGTCTCTGTATCTACCATCGATACTTATGGTGTCCAGGGGCAGAACTAGAAGATAATAATAAGCATTTATTGAGGAACAACTATAACTTCAAATTAAATTAATTATTGTGAGCTATATTAGCGGAGAGTTAAACATTCATTCTAACCGAGACTTTTACTATAACCAGCAAAAGTTAACTTGAGACTTGAGCGCAGTAGGTAGTACACAACGGCGCTCAGGTCTCAAGTTTTCAATTTTTTTCTGGGTCTCTTATCTATTAAGCCTGCAGCGCCCACAAGGGAGCGTTATCGCTCACTTTGGGAAAGGCTGCACTACAGTGTAGTGTAGTGACACCATACGTTCGTGTCAATTGTGTGCTAAAAACTTAGAATCAGCTCTCAGACTGTACCGTCGCAGTGCAGTGACGCGACGCGACAGTGAAGTGGACTTGAGCATAGCGGCGTCGACAGTTGATTGTATGAAATTTGCTTGGAGCCGGATTATCAATCAACGCAAGGCTCATAGTGAATTTAGTTCTAGAACATATGCGTAGCGTGTGCTGTCTTTTCAACTTTTGCTGATTTTTCATTTTTGTTGTACTCTTTTTTATGCATCAGCTTCTCCTTATTCCATAGGCATCACACAGGCGCTTTCCAGTAGTGAGTAGGATCATCAAATCAAGCAAAGCCGTGTTTGTTGCCCTTATTCTTCTAGGTATGTTCGTGTAACGCAAACAGGCCGTGTTGCAGGTTGCAGGTAATAGTTAGTTTCCCAAGACAGTTAAAAATGATCCTTGTGCTTTCAAAGAATAAAATACTTTTGAAATTGAATTGTGTGTACGAGCCATACCAATGAGGCTTAACGTTAAAAGCACGCCTTCGCACTGCGATGCGTTGATTGAGAGTAAGTAGAATATTTTTGACGTAAAGAACGACTTAGTGCCTGAAGAGACAGAAGGTGCATAAATACTGTAGTTGTAGAGTTCTTCGAAAGGGCATTAGAACGTGGACGTGTTGGTTAGCAGAAGCGGCAAATGTGCAAAGATATAAATAAACAGATAACCGTATTCAACACGGAATTACATTAATAAGCTATTAGTAAGGTATTTATAATACTTCGATTATGTAATCATTGCTATCGATCACAAAAGATAGACAAACGCACAATGCATTTGTAGATCTTTTGATAAATTTATCAAACTATATACCCACCTATATCAAGAATAGCTATAACGGTGAAGTAACAAGGGACCACCAGGGATTTCCAGTTGCCAGAACCTACCAAGAAGTTGTCTTTACCTAAGTGTTAGTGACTAGAAGAAGAACCAAGCCCGACATAGCTCTCAGAATTAGCAAGATGAAGTGGCAATGGGCAGGTCATATATAGCTCGCAAAAACTGACATCCGTTGGGAAATAAAGGCGACCACAAACCGGACGACGAGGAAGGCCGTCCACTCGATGGACTAAAGACATTATAAACGTCGCAGGAAGTCGGTGGATGGAGGCGGATCAAGACCGTTCGTCGTGGCATCCTAGTGGGGAGGCCTATGTCCAGCAGTGGACTTCTGCAGGCTGATGATGAAGTGCCTAGTTCTCAGAAGGGCCCGTACGTATTAATCAGTATACCGTAGGTGTTTACAAATATTTAAGCGGGTAAAACAGATTGTATCAGGCAGATCACTGGCCAAACACGAATCAGCTAATAGGGGGCAATGCCCTGCCGTCCTGGCAATGTTATTATCAAAGGACAGTGACGAGGAAAACTAAATTGCAGGCAATTCTTCCCGCCCCTCGACCCGGCTGGGGGCGGGCGCCTCATACCTCAGTGCCCAAGTGACCATTACTGATGCTCGAACTGCTCCAACTGAGCCTTAGCTCAGGGAAACACTTCGCAGTTCAAAATGTCAGTTTCACCTATCCTACTAATATTATAAACGCGAAAGTTTGTATGGATGGATGTTTGTTACTCTTTCACGTAAAAACTACTGAATGGATTTGAGTGAAATTTGGAATGGAGATACTTTACGCACTGGATTAACACATAGGCTACTTTTCATCATCATCATAATCATCAATTTTCATCATTATTCACGCGGGTGAAACCGCGGGGCGTAACTATTACCTAATAAAAAGATAACATTTTCACCATACAGCAAGTTTAAGGAAATAAGAACTGGCCGGAAAAGTTACAAGTTTTGTAAACTGGAAAATTGGTTGATGAATCAGGGGTAAGATTTTTGAATGCTGGAGCAGGCAGCTTGTATATCAGGTATTAAGAATTTTAGTCATCAATGAGTGTCAATGTATAGAAATTTGGAAATCGGGGATTAACGGCAATTTTACGAACGAAAAGTCACGCGATGACACAAAAATTGCAACCCAGGCGTATAAGGGCAACGTTTGATTCATAAGGCAAAGGTAGGTCTGTGAAGAGAGCCAATATAGGCGAGAGAGATGACGCTGTTGTAGGTGCTCAATTACTGATTTTGTATTTTCTGCAACGCTGTCTCGTCACTATAGTCAACCAAGATCAAATCTAGTGTTAGTTCAGTTTTTCACACAGACTAACTTGTATGGAAGATTTGGGCATGAAAGTGCGATACAATTGATTAAATTATCTTTCAAGGCTCAATATAGATTGCTCTCCATCCAAAGGTTGTCTGGAAGAGATCGCTTTTTAACGATAAGACCACCTATTTATGTGTTATATTTTATTGATGTGTAATTCTTAACTAGTTTGTAAGGTGTACAATAAAGTATTTCAATCAATCGATGTAGGTATTTTCCAATGCCACCGTTACTTGGGTTCTAGTGTTGTTTGAGAATACGGATGCAAAGTGAATTCCTACACAGATTCGCACTAAATAGTATACTGGATCTTGTTAGAATTAAATTCTAACTGGAAAATAAGTGTCAAACCCATGCAATGCTATGCCAATCGTGGTTTCGTAAAGGATTCCGAGGATTCTATTGGAATCTGTTTTCCTATGAGAGTGCGGAATGCCAAGATTGGATATCGAAGTAAGGTTTTAATGAATGTAGAGGTACCTATGCCAGTGATGATTGCCGCTCTGAGACATGGTCGCTCACTATTGGTCTCATTCACAAGCAAGGACTATGGAGAGAGAGAGAGAGAGAGAGAGCTATACTTAGCGATTCCCTACACGTGATTAAATCCAAAACAAAGAAACCTGTAGAAGAACCAAGGCCACCGACGACAGCCTCAGAATTAGCAAGTTAAAGTGGCAATGGCCAGGCCATATACGTATAGCTAGTAGAACCGACAACCGCCGGGATAACGATTCTCGCGTGACGACAACGAACCGGATGGGACAGCTTCATACTCGATAGAATGATGTCATTGAATAGGTCGCAGGATTCGGTGGATGGAGGCGGCTCAAACCGGTCGTCGAGGCCAATGTCCAGCAGTGGACGTCAGCCTAATGATGATAACAAGATTTTTGACACTTTTAATGAAAAAGTTTGTAGGTAACCTACATAACTTAAAAATAATAAAAATATAAAAAAAATGGCTGGGTTGCCATGTGGTAAGATGGTAGGTACTCACCTAGGTAAATAGTAAGTACAGATTAATATTTTTTGTTGTTTTGTGATAATTTAAAACAATTCATGCAGTAGGTTAACCTTAATAGCCACAGGTGACTAGATATCTGAGGTCAGTTTAATATCAGGCAAACTTCAGTGATAAACAATTTGAATGTAAGTACCACCAGGTGAGGCTATGTACCTAGATATCTACTAGCTTCTAAGAATTGTAGATTAGATTATGAATCAGACCATAAAATCATTGTTACTTAAGTGCCACTTGGTGGTACAATGTGCTAGCAAATACAGGCTTGGTTTTTTTTTTGTATCTAAGTAGGTAAGCATCTATAGTTAAAAATGTTTTTGTGATAAAAAATAATATTATGAGATGAACAGAATTTTATAAATTAACCCTAACCTCGAACCTCCATCATCGTCGGTGGATGGAGGCGGCTCAAGAGCATTCGTTGTGTCATTCTAAGGCGGAGGCCTATGTCCAGCAGTGGACTTCCACAAGGTGATAATGATATTGATTATGATAATGATAATTCCTAACCTACAGTTAAGTACTATTGGGACTAACATTTTTTGTTTAACGTTGTACTATGGTATCTACAGTCTAGTTAGGTCTCCTGCTAAATCTAGATAGAAACTAGTAATAGGTTTAAATAAAGCAGAAATTTGTATTGATAACATTCCAATAAGCAAAGTAAAAAAAAAAACCTTTTCCATTTAATGATAATGAAAAGGTCATACAACAAGTGGCCTTTAATATGCACTGATACGGCTCAGTTTGCAAAACCAAGTTAACATAAGTTTTGGAATCTCCTACTCAGACTTGGTGTACTGGTTAATCAGATGTAATAAAAGATAAGATTTAGCTAAGGCAAAGATATTTAAAAAATCAAGAGTAGAAACCTACGGAGCAAAATAATTTTTGGGACGGAGGCGAACAAGAATTTTAAAACTTTGTTTTTTGCAGATGTGTCTTTCCAAATTAGCATATGAACTGTGGATTATAAATTATATAAGGCCAAGCAATATACATTTAACATATTAAAAGTATCACCTTTGGATCCAAGCCATAGTCGATGAGTTTGCGGTAATCCGGTGTGCGGCCAATATCGGAGTCCTTCCCAGGTACCTCTTCAATGGGTATTTCTCCATTGCCTTCCGCCATTCTGCACATTTATGATATGTTTTACATACATACACACACATACCCACACACTACACTGATACCTATATGTGATGTCAAGAATATGGTAGTAAGGTAGATAGGTACTTCTATAGGAACTGTTATTTTTATGACTTCTGCTTGGAATTTTCAGAGCTCGCGTAGATGATGTCATACAAAATTCAAGGAAGCCACGTGTAGTTTTATGTAGAATTTAATGCAAAACTATAAAAAACTATGGAAATTTCAAATGATACCCTAAATACAAATATTTTTAAGAGAATAATAATTACCTTTATTTTGTAATTTTTGTAATTTTGGAAGAAAATGATAAAGTTCAATCGTCCGAAAAACAAAAAAACAAATGATGTTCAAACATATGAAATTGTGAAACAATATGATTGTGCTCTCCTCATTCCATCCGGGTATGGTAATTTTCAAAAACAGAATGCTCGGGTCTTTGCATAAGGGAGGTGACACAATTTTGATATCCTAAAAAAAACAAAGTACGGATTTTCATCAACTAGCAACAGCACTACTAACATAAAGGGATGCGAAATCCAGCGGTCAATGACCGAAATAACACAGCAACAAACTAAACTGACTGACAGCTCATAACTTTATCACAATCACTTTCAAAGTATTATCACTTTTGAAACGTTCTACAGTCCTTCTGAATCAAGTTATAAACACTAAAAACTTTCCACGCTTGAAACTTTTTTGGATGCAAAACTGCAATAAGTTGAGAGTGCAACTGCATTGCACTCGCTATGAACCGGCCGGCGAGCGCCTTATATTCCAACAAGATTCCAGCTGGAATAAGCACAGACGTTCCCGGAACTTTGAAACACTTCAGCACACAATCACTATGCAATTAAACCAAATCAAAACACTGGGACGCGAAAATAATTACCTATTAATTTTGCTAGTTGGTGGCCGAGACAGATATGGCGGCACCGCGCGACGTCAACGTGACCACCAGTACGGGGTCGGGGTTCTCATAGCGACGCGCGCGGGATAATGCAACGAGGAGTGCATACAAAGTTTTCAAAAAGGCACACAATTTCTTAGTAAATTTTTAATAATCTCTCTGTGAAAATAAACTAATTGCGACCGCATTGAAAGAAAAAATATTTTATTGCACAGAGAGTTTTTGCAATGGTTGCGAATAATTTTGAATGTGAAATAGCGCGGCGCGTCGCGCAAGGCTGCCGGCCGCGAGGTGAGACAGGCTAGCGGCAAGACGGCGACGAGTGAGAAGCGGAGAATGAAGGGGGGAGGGTGTTGCAACTGCCGGTGCAGGCGTGCAGCAGCGACGCCGCACCGAGCTCTGCTGCATACTTGCATACATACTCACACTTTCAAACCTTCTGACCTTCGATACTTGTAATCGATTCACTTAGTACCTAAGTAAGACCTGTTTTAACACTCATGACAAAGAAAAAGTTCTAGTTAAGTAGGACCTAGTAGGTGTGAAAGTAGGTTTCTACCATAGATAACTTATATACTTATAAACGTATGCCTTATTACTTATTTATTTATTAAAAAGGACTTATATTCAATTCCACTTATATTTTCCCCTTTATAGGTATTGTAAGGTAGGTATCTGTCATAAAATATACACTATAATATAATATAATATAATATATATAAACATACCAACGTTCACACTGCAACATACATCAGGTAGGCGCCTGGCACCTACATAACTACCTGCTAATTATTCTGTGTAAGAATTAAACTAACATTTTTCTTTCACTCTAAGCTTAGACTTAAACTTATCGCATAATAACTAACCTAAGGTAGGTAAGTAAATAATTATCTTATAAAGGAAGGTACCTACCATTATTGCATCGTGTGAACGATCACAGTTATTAATCAACATTTCCTAATACTTAGTACCTAGAACAAGTTCAATACTCTTTGATATGGAAACGATGGGATAAAAGAAAGAGTTAATCGCAATAACCCCTTGCTTTACTTAGCTTACACCTGCTGATCATTGAAGCCGTATGTGTTCGCAACTCGCAACGCGACACATACACATTTGAAACTGGCCTTCGTTCGTACTGCATGCACATGTATGCGTAAGTAAGACTCGGATCTGTATCCGCCGCATTACGGTAGGTAGGTAGAGTGACTACTGCGGGTGCCTCGCTTGTATGAACAAAGTCCCGAACAGCCCTTTTACCGCCAATATGAATCTTACTGGAAGCAACTATCGTGTCGAAATTCGCTTACAGTTTGATCGCAGACTCTTCCTTTCTACACAAAGAACTCGGTGTAGTGTGTCGTGTAGTAGCACGACAGACAGACATACTTCCTTTCTCACATTTTCTTCATATCAATAGCGTTAAAAGTACTGCAGTAAAATGAACTCTCACCGAGTTTCCGGCGAAACAAGTCTTGAGAAAAAGATTTCGCTCACGCGATTAATTTAATTCAAGTCGTATGAATGGCAAAACATAACAAAGGATCAATCTGTATTAATCAGGATAATTTTTAAAAAGTTCTTGTTTGCGTAAGATTTACAATAGGTAGGTTAGGTACAGTAAATAGAATCCGATGTTTTGAATTGAGTCCGTACATCCAATTTAACGTTGCGCTCAACACTATTTTTCAAATTTGAAGTCCTAGTGACATTTCTTTTTTTTAAAGAGGTTGTCAAAGATTGCTGTAAAAAGTTCTATGCTCTACTCTAAGGTTTACGGTATTTTTCTGGATAAGGTACCGTCGTCGTAGGTAAGTGAGTGCTTCACATAAAGGAACTTTTCTCTGACTGACGACAAATGCGTCACGTAGGTACCTAAAATGTTACTATACGCTCTCTACATGCTTTTATTTTCATAGAAAGGATTAATAAAATATTATTGTCCCTCCCACCCGATAAGAACTGTGTCCGAGAAGTAGTAGGTAACTAGGTAGGTACCTACGTCATTGTACAAATTAAATTCGCGAAACATACATATCGGGTGAGCCAAAGATTGGGGTGAGCGAGATCCTGATAGGTAGGTAGGATACCTATCAATACTCTTCTTGGTTGTTTAGGTTGCCTACCTAACAAACAACTTATCAAGGCCTAGGCTCACTTTGCGTCGCACACCACATTCGCGATAAGGTATAGGTACCTACCTACCTAACCTTTGTGCGTATTTAAAATACGTCGCGTCGTTCAGTTCATTGACCGCTACGTTTCGCATCGTACGATTTGCTGAATTTATTTACTGTGTCTGTAGATTTGTGGGTCACCGTACTAGGTAGCTGACGTCAAGTTATGGGGCCCAGACTACGATGACGTCATAATAGGTATTACCAAATTAGACTAGCCGGCCATTCTAGTTCTATTTCATAATAGATGGTATTTTATTCAAAAACTCGTACTCTGCATAATAATACTCGCCCTAATCTGACCTCTCGGTTTGAATAGTGATCGTGTGTCTATCATTGTGTGTCGAGGTCATTCCTATTTGTTTATATTTTTGCGAATTCAAGGGCGTCTCGCGCCTACCAACATCATAGATACACACAGAATAGGGATATTAACCTACTATAGGTTGTTAGTTAAGCTGTGGTTAAGCTATGAAAAGTTATAAAACGATTAAGTACTTATGTCAAAGGCTTTATGCTTACATCCGAGATCGTGTTAATATGTATTACCTGCACGTACCTACTATCTAATTCTGTAATTTCAATAAATCTGGCCAAGGCGAGCCACGCCGCACGCATCAGAGACAAGCCACACGGTGCGGTGCGGCGCCGTACCGCAAACATTTTGCCGCATCACTGTACACATGTAGTATGCGGCGCCGTAGTATGCGGAGAGGGGACGCCAGTCCCAGTGCAAAATGGAAAATGGATCGGAAAAGACGTGTCTTGTTGCTTCTACTACTACGCCACCGCCGAAAACGTAGAATCAGACGATATTGGGTCAGTCCAATAATCGCGTTAAAACAGTGACGGAGATTTCCTGGGTACTCATTTTACGAATTCCTATTAAAATAAACACGTCCTACTGACAACTGGTTTCAACACGACTGCGAGCGAAGTCGCAGGCGCAGGACCAACACTTCCCGCCTCGCGTCTCGCTCATCGAAGTGCGGTGTGCCTGCGGTGCGGCGCCGGAACGCACCGTCTGGCATATCATTGATTTTTATATGCAGGCCGCCGCAGCGACGTCGCTCAGGCGCCGCGCCGCGACCGCACCGCACCGTGTGGCTTCTCTCTCACTGGTTCTGAAGTCGAATAAACTCTTTCTTTCACTTAAGTCGGTTAAAAAGTAAATACTCCATAACTCAAAAACTACACAACATTTTAGAGTAAACTTACTCTACAACACTGATGTTTGTTAGGTACATATACCTAATCAAACCAATTTTCGTTTAGGTAGGTACCTATAGTGTTTTGTGTTTTGTTTTCGTTGAATGTGTTCTACCCCTAACTTCATTAATTTTTTTCAGAATTTTCCCCCCTGCATATGTAGATGAATAGTTAGAGGATATAGGGGAGGGGACACACTTTTTACAACTTTAGAAGTGCATCCCCTAAGGGGGACAGATGGGAATAATTCAACTAAAAAAAAGGTCATTTCAAAGGCCATTCCAAATATAGGTGTTATGTGCACTGGATTTTTTTTTCATCCCGTCATTTTGATCTTTGTTTAGTCACATAAGTTTTTTCCCAATTACCACCCCAAAAACTGCCTCCCGGGCGGTCGTTGCAATTATCCGTTCCCAATCACCACCTCAAGTATTATGTATGGAAACCCCTATTTTTTTCGTTATATCACTACTTACACCTTTGTATATAAAGCGGGTTAGAAGCGATGAAGATAGCGGTTCTTATTATCTAAAATACATCTACCAAATTGTATCATAGTTACAAATCGAAATTGTATGGTTTCCGTCTTTTCCCATTTAACTACGGAACCCTAAAATTATAACCACTAGCATTTATTCTGTGCCTCTAGTAGTACATAAGTCCTAGGTGGTTGTCGCGCGGAATTCCGACAGGAATTTCGATGACATGAATCTTTTTTTTTCAGGCACAGTAGGCAGGTTACGGACGCCGAATGAAGAAAATCCGGTGAAATCGAGAGATCGAAGCAAAAAGAACCTATCTATATTACCTATACGCAGATAGTTGAGCTATTTATGAACTCGAAAAGTAAAAGGATTTTTTAGTAGGTATATACGTAGGTTACCTTTAGTCTCTACCAAGACTGCGATGTACGACGAAGTGAAGGCAGTATAGTGGTTCCTCAAGGTCGGCAGACAGGCAGCTCCTAACTAACTACGCATACCCTGTCTACGTGCGTGCGCTGCATGCTTTCAAGGCAATAAATTTAATTTGAAAAATTCTCAGGCAAAAACATATTCAAATTCGATTACCTACCTAATTACTGATAGATCCTGTCGTTTAAATCCCTAGAACAGATCCCTTATGCTTATAATTTAGTTACTGTGGCCAAGGGATCTGTTTAAAATAATTATTTTATTAAAAATTTGTTACTATAGATCTCGTGTGGGTTTTCAGAGACGTTAAATTCAAAAAAAATCAATAATCTACCAGAGGATCTTAAAAATCTAACTGGAAATAAAAAATGACTGATGGGTAGATGCTATTATTACTCTTTAAATCAATTCTTGCAATACAGGGATTTTCAATAATAATTTTTATTGATTAACCAAATTATTGTCATATTTATTTTACTTACTTCAGTGTTTAAATCTCAATTCTTATTCTAATTTTACTGTTTTTATATTAATTATATTACCCATGTGAAAATTTGCATGCCTATTGTATAAGGTTGAACATATTGGCCTTTTTCTAGTTTAAGATCTTATTGTATTTACAATGTTCTGGCAAATAAACTTATCCACCACTTTTATTAGTAAAATGTAATAGGTATCAAATTCTCGAATTCGAATCTAGGAAAAATCTCGTCTCGTTTGACGCCCATACAAAGTTTTGGTATTCTCATCTCGTTCATGTGATTTTTTTCGAGATTCTTAGCTAAATGCTATAAAGTTTATTCCCGTTGCCCCCCATCTTTTTGGCTCCACTGGGGGCGTTGGAAATAAGTTGCACTATTCCCAGTGTGGACAAATGGCAAAAAAATAATTTCACTATCACTGCCTCCAGTGGCGCCCAAGCCCAACGGGATAAATGTTGTGCCGTTGTTGACAGTGTTGCCAACTGGGTACTCGTAAAAAGTGCTAAGTTGCTGTAAAAAATATGCTAAAAATGTGCTAAAATTGTGCTAAACATGAATAAAAAATGCCAAATGTAGTTAAACTTTCATTTATATTCCAATGCACAAAGTAAAACGTAGGTAAGATAAAAGATAAGATAAAAATAGCAACTTTTTTGTTCTTTTTTTTAGGCCAAATCTGATGTATAAAATGGCATTTAAAGTTTTTACCGCCAAGCGATTGCGGAGATTTGTTTTTACCAAACTCATCTGACTGAAAACGCGTTCAAATTCAGCATTTGAATGCGGTAACGACAAAATAGATGTTGCTTCAAAAGGATTGTTTCCGGCTGCATCTTTGTATTTCATGACTTCTGTCCAAAATAATACAGTTGTAGATGTGCAGTCCCAATTTATGTGAATTTAGCGATTTGCGATTAACATAAGCCAAATTAAACTGTAACTGTTTGAATTAAAAGTCTATTTTGCCCTTCATTTAAATTAGTGCTGATTACTAATTATTAGTAATGGTTATTCGATTATTAAAATGTAGTGAACCACTAATCAGTCATTCGAATATTGACATTAGCGTTACTAGTTTAGTCGAAAAATGTGCTATATGCTAAACGAGAAATAAATGTGCTAAACTGGTATAAAATATGCCAAATTTAGCATCAAAAGTGCTAAATTGGCATCACTGGTTGTTGACACCTTTCACCTCACGCCACAAATTTGTTTTTCATCCATGTTCTTCCGTGTTTTCATCCCACCATCTCGGAAAGAGTATTTTTGCTATTCGATATCTGATCTGAGTGCAAAAGCCGTTTTTATCCCCTAGAGGATAAAGTAAAGTTGAATTTAGAACATCGTGTGCACCTTAGAGAATTAGGTGTGCACTAAGTTTGTGAATTCAAAACATCATTAAACCTATTTACTTCTACCTCCATGGTGCCGAATTTATCATACAACCTTTTTTAATTTGTTAAAAACTCAGACTCTGAACCTCTTCTTGGTTTAATTTAAATTTTTTTTTTTAATTTGCTTTACGCGCGCCATTTTCTTTTCACGTCATATTATTAAAGTTAAAACCTAGGTTAAAAACAAGAAACTTGTAAACAAGTGAAAAACCTAAAATGAGTGATTGTATTAGTGACGAGGAAGTTTATTTGACAAACAGAATTGACTGAAACTGTTAAAAATGTGCAAAAGTATCTTGTGATTTTAAATGTTTTTTTTTGCATTAAGTCCTTTCCTCGCTGAGGTGGGATGAAAAGTTACGTGTTGCACTCGAGTGCAAAGATTTTTCACCTCGTGCTCTTTCAACCTCGCTAACTCTCAGGATTCTAATTTTTTTATCACTCGCTACGCTTGTGATTAAATTTTAGAATCCTTCGCTTGCTCGGTCATCAAAATTGAGCACGCGGTTAAAAAGAAACTTTGCACTCTTGTATAACAAATAACTATTTTCCCACAATAGTGAACTTTTTGGTTTATTTTTTAAAATACATAGGTGATCACAGTATACGAATCTGTAAGCAGAATTATATATACTTACTAGCAACGAATATCCTTATCGCTTATGATATTATGCATAGATTTATGTCTATGATATTATGATATAATTTATGAGAAACTATCAAATAGAACATAATGTGCTTTTTCGCAAAATCAAAAATAACAAATAACCCATAAACCCCATAAAGCAATAGAAGACACCCGTTTGAGCTTCGTAGCGAGGTGGGCGAGTAGCTGGCTGAGACGCAAGACGTGCGGGTTCGATTCCCGCTGCGGGCCATATGTTAACATGATCTGCAAATATTTGTTCGGGTGTTGTGGTACCATCGTACTCGTAGTTTCATATCCACGCCACAGGGAAACCTAGTGTGGGATCTGTGACTAAACGTCAGTAAAAGTGCCGTATATTGGTCAAACAAAACGTACGATAGCTTGTCGGGTCAAGGAGCACATTCGAGCGGTCAAAAACGTCGACACACAGAAGTCAGCCATAGCGGAACACCTCATAGAATCTGGCTCAAACCATTGGATTGAGCTACACAATCCACAGGTAATCTCAACAGAGCGGCATTACATATAATATACCAAGACTGGTGCAAGAGGCAATTGAGATTACTAAACACAGGAATTTCAATGGAGAAGATGGTTTTCAATCGTCTGGAGTCTGGAATCCTGTGGTGAGAATGTGAAGAAATCGGAAAAATTGTGTGGTACCAGTTGCTCGTCCGGATACCGTTAGTGTTGTGTGTCGAGATGGAGTTAAGTGTGACAATGAAACTGATGGTAGGGGTGTTCGTAATAAAACAGTGAGAAAGAGGGTAGATCGTTACGGCTACCAAATAACAATAAAAATCTACTCGCAAAGACTTCAGTTTACCCGTGATCATGGCGCATGAAACTGTGCCGAAATATCGGGAATCAATAATCCTCAAAAATCATGGTAAATATCCCGTTCCTAGTGATAATTATGTATATATATATATATATAATATCCCGATTTCCAAATTTCTGTAAGTATATTGAAACTCATTGATGCCAAAATTCTTATACTTACCTACCTTAGATATCAATACATGCAAGTGCCTCCTTCAGTGCATCTCCTGAAAAACTGTGATTTGCGGCTTTTTTCATGGTTTTTAGTCACTCAGTGATACTCAAAAATTGCACCCCCACTATGTATGCGATTGTTGGGTGTTATGTTATGCTATGGTAAGACAAACTTTAGCACGTTTTATCACTGAGGTATTAAAAAATACCTCAGTGCGTTTTATATATTCAAACTCGAGGTTGCGGGTTCGATTCCCGCCTCGGAAAAAATATTTGTACAATCTGCAGATATTTGTTCAGGGTGTTCTGGGTATTTTCTATGTATAATAAAAAATATCTATCTATGTAATGTATTGTATTAAGTATATCAGTTATCTAATACCCATAACACAAGCTCTGCTTAGCTTGGGGCTATAGATAATGTTGTGTGAAATGTCCAGCATTTATTTATTATTTATATCTCTGCTACTGATTGTCACGTAAAATTGGAATCTGATCTTTACGGACCCTTTCCCAGCGAATGGGGTTAAGGTGAAAATAAAAAAAAAAGAACGAGTACCCATTGTCGGTGGCTGTGAAAGACAACTCTCACCTATCACAATTTCTCCCCCATTGTTCGGACATCCATTAAATATATTTTTCTTTGTATTTCGGCAACGGGTTTGTCCGCTTGTCCTGCACAAAGAATAATGGAAGAATAACACACGAATATATTATACCATTCTATATAGATGGTCACGCTGACGTGAACTCGACCCGCGAGCTAGACTATGCGAAGAAATATAGCCAGACTTTAGGGGGAAAGGTTCGGGACCTTTGTAACATGGTCTATTTGTACTAGTCCCTTTCAATCCCCTATTCGTTGCGTAGATAAGCAATTACAATGAAAGCGGATACAATGCTTTGATTATAAAGGTAGGTACTGTATATTTAAAGATACAATGATTTTCTTCATCCTTTCAGTCTCCCATGAAGCTTTTCTAGAACTGGATTTGGACTATAGGTGAAATAATTGATTCACAGTCATAGTCTGAAGAATTATAAATGTTCGTGAACTATCCTGGGATTTGCATAGCCTACTTTGTCCGAGAATTTCAAAGGGAAATAAAATATCCCTGTGCGTATAGTACACATTTATAGGTTATTGTTAGGTAGGTACCTCTTCCTGCTTTATTTAATTGTAGACCAGAAGGCCTATTACGAGTTTAGCATTGTAACAATCACTTTGGGAGTCGTGAGTATTCAACGTGAGTTACATAGTAACTATTCATCATTCTGTGCCGTGCAGTCGATAGAAACAGCACAGATTCATAAATAGTTTCTACGTAAGTCACGTTGAATAGTCACGACTCGC
Organism: Epirrita christyi; assembly: GCA_951392215.1. NCBI lineage: Eukaryota > Metazoa > Arthropoda > Insecta > Lepidoptera > Geometridae > Epirrita > Epirrita christyi. The sequence goes on along the minus strand of OX595842.1, from coordinate 2,717,263 downwards.
AAAGTGATTGTTGCAATGCAAAACTCGTAATAGGCCCTCAGTAGATGCAGACTTAAAATTCAGTCGGTTTTTAGGGTTCCTTATCTCGAAAGGTACCAACGGAACCATTATAGGATCACTTACGTGTATGTCTGTCTGTCACGGCTTTTTACTCCTAAGGTACTGGACCAAATAAGTTAAAATTTGGTACCATAGAGTTAGATGACCCAATCACGGACGTATAGCGTAAATAAACGAACTCTGAGGCCCAATTCTCTAACTTAAAAATAGTTAAAATAGAGTTCGGATCATGTTTCGATCTTGTGTCGATGTCTTAAATGTCAGAAATGGTATTCTCTAAACATAAAATACAACACTGTAATGTGATTATATCGAAATGTGACCAAAACTTGAACGATTCAAATTTTTTTCGACAATTTTAGCATAGCAAAAAAAACTTGTTTCAAGTGCATCAAGTGATACATGAAATTAAATATAATAAAGAAAATATGCAAATAACTAGTCCTTACCTTTGAGACTAATGTGCCAAAGATTTTGAAAAAAATACGGATCATTGAGCCTTAACTCATAGTTTACAGGAAATGAAAATCCTTCGTTTTTAATTTCGGCAAATATTCGTAAAGAGAAAATGCGTATCAAATGTGTTAATAAACTAATCATTTTTATTGGACTACTGGTGAATATACTAGAAGCGTTGCACTAAGACAAGCATGTCAAACATGCGGCCCGCGGGCCGCATGCGGCCCTTTACAGCTTTGACTACGGCCCGATTCAATTTTAAGAACATATTATAGTATATTTTTCTGTAATTTTACTACATATTAGGTAATGATTAAATAAACGATTAGCGTCCTGCCCCCTGCGTATTTCCTAACTGAAAGTCACTCGGTGACTTTACGTTTGACAAGTAAGAATATGAAAAATTATCTTAAATGTGACTATCAATGAAATGTCAATTGATAGTCAATAGTTACCTACTAGGTATATATAGATATACCTAGTAGGTAGTACTGCCCCCCTAAACCCCCTACAGTTTTTAGAGTCCCTAGAGTTTGTTTTCTTTATGGTTGGGTTTTGCGGCCCACTGATTCTATAGTCTTTAGGCATTTGGCCCACCAATGACTTTGAGTTTGACATGCATGCACTAAGAGCACCGATTTGAAGAGCACCGATCCTATCCTACTTTGAGCACCGATTCATATTATATTATTTTCGATCAGTGCTCTAAGTGGAATAAAAATAACATTAAAAATCATTCCACGAAGAGCACCTACGGAAGAGTAGCTGCTAATGTGATGGGGTATTTTATACATAATACAATTTTGATTTTTGAGAAGCAAGATGATTCAAATCGATGAAAATCAGCATAACTATGTAACTAGCCTACTTGTACGGAACCCTCTCCACGCTAGTGCAACTCGCACTTGACCACTTTTTTCAGAGGATCGTTAATGGGACGTTAACCTACTTGCATAGATGTACTTATCTACTACCTTCAATTTGAGGAGGATTCGATTCGCCATTGATAACGCAACTTTGACCCGATTGTATACCTTCCATTTTTTACTTCCATTTATTCTTTTATAACAATAATCCACCTTTTATTTTTACACCAAACAGGATCTAATATACCTTCAAAAGGTGGAGTAGCATAATAATGATACAGTTAATTTTAAGAAAAAAAATATTTTTCGACTTTGTTCAAAAAGCGCTCAATCAATTTTGATAAAATTTATATAATTATATAATATGGGACCACCTCTGAAGTATGACTTACCAAACAAAAAAAATCGAATTGAGAACCTCCTCTTTTTTTGAAGTCTGTTAAAAAGGCAGAAATAATTATATTTTAAAATACAATCGAAATGGTATAGGCAGAGCTCTAAAAAGCATTTTTTGACCGGGGTGGGTCACACAATCGCAGGAATATAGACGTGACCAGTGGTGAGCTTATCACCGCCATTCCGTATTATTTGGAATAAAAGCTAATTATGTTCAAACAGATGACTGAAAGGTCTATTCAGTTGCGCGTAGCCTACCCCACCAAGATAATCCAGTCGAGCCACGCCACGCAATGTTCCCCAGCATGGGAATGTTCTGGGGGTCAACGCCATTCGTTTCGCGTACTTGTCCCGGGTAAGCAGTGCGTATTATTATTACGATAGATGTTTTTATTTTAGGGTCTGAGATCCGGTCTGAGCGCCCCCTCGCTCCTTGCCTGCTGGCGTAGTCGTGCGCTGGCACAGACTCGATTCGATACATTGAGATCGGACCGGACGGTCAAAATCAGCATTGATATTCAATCAATCGGTAGGTTCTTTTGTCTGCTGTTAATTTTGTTAGCAACCGGTTTTCCTTTTGGATTTATCATGAAACTGTATTGGCTTATTGGCTGTATTGTCAATATTTTGCTCTCTGTTTTCATATTATTATTTTACTTTGCCATAAGTACCTACTATTATGGTATTCAACTTGTAAATTAAATGAATAAATAAATGCTAAAATGCTAGACACATAAACATTATCTAGTCTAGCCCCAAGCTAAGCAGAGCTTGTGTTATGGGTACTAGATAACTTATACTTAATACAATACATACATAGATAGATATTCTTATTATACATAGAAAAATACCCAGAACACACTGAACAAATACCTCCAGATCGTACAAATATTTTGTACCGAGGCGGGAATCAAACCCGCAACCTCTTGCATCGCAGGCAAACCTTCGCCCGCCACGCCACAGAGGTCGGCAAATTGATAATTTATTGCTTTACTTTTATGTTATTGTTTTTAATTTTGGTATTTTTTGTTATCATGCCAAGTTTCAAGTTTGTTAGTCCAAAGGAGTACAATAAGATAATTTCAAATTTCTGTATATTGAAACTCATTGATGACTAAAATTTTTATACCTTTGATATCAATATAAGTGCCTCCTCCAGTATATGTATTTATTGAATAACTTTTAATTTAAAAAACCGACTTCCGCCATTGTATTCGACTAAATATTTGGATGAAAAAAAATTATGAAAGAACCATAGTGGTGAAAGGATTATGATACTTTTTGAATGCAAATGCTTGGTTTGTTGCTGAAAATATCAAAATCGCCATATGTATGCCTACAATATTTGAGGAGTTCCCTCAATTCCTCATGGATTCCATCATCAGAACTGGATTCTGAAAAAAATGGGACCAATCTGGAAGTATATCTATTCAAATAAAAAAATAATTTTCCATATCGGTTCATAAACGCCGGAGACATGAGGTAACAAACATAAAAAAAAAAAAATACAACCGAATTGAGAACCTTCTCCTTTTTTGGGAAGTCGGTTAAAAACGGTGATTTGCGGTCTTTTTGATGATATTCAGTCACTCAGACATTCAAAAATCGCCCTCTGATTGCACAATTTACGCCTGTTGCAAACCTGTCACGAGATAGAGAATAAGCCCTGCCGATGCCGGGCAGATTCACACCGTGCAAGGACCGGTTCTGATCCAATTCGACTCCACACCGTTGAGATGTGAAAGTGGCAATAGCACCGCGCAGCGCATTGCGGCCGGCAACAGGCCTAGGATACGAACGAGCCTAGAACCATGATTGTATGCTAGAACTGTGAGAACAAAATCTGAGTGTCGCATGATTGAACCCAGCCTTTCTAAAGGTAATATCTTAGGTATCTAATTATGTATGTAACATTTAAAATAGGTACCTACTCGCTGCAAAAATAGACGATATAAAAATGATTCATTCTCCGAAAACCCATTAGCAAGTTGGTAATGGGCAGGTCTTATTATTCTTGTGATACTTTATCAAATAACACCCAACAGTCACACACATAGTCATAGACTAGGATTATCTGTGTCGTGGCGGTATCAGGAACTACGAGTACCGTACAATACATTACATAGATATTTTATTATACGTATTATTCATAGAAAATACCCAGAACTCCCTGGACAAATATCTGCAGATTGTACAAATATGCAATATTTGCAGATCATGGAAACATTTGTTTCCAATTTGCTTAGGGCATCAAGTAGTCTTAATCCGTCACTGCTCAGGAGTAGGTACGATGTGTTCTTTCTACGGGTTTTTTTAATTGTACCTACCTTTTTTACGAATAAATGGCTAACCCCCTTATTCATAACCATTTTAAAACCTATTTGAGTTAAAATATGTTTTGTCTTGTTTTGACGTATTACATAGAGAACAAGACAAAAGCTATTTTTACTAAATTATGTTTTAAAAATTATTATGAATAAGGCCCTAAGTATCTGACTATCTATCCCTTAATCGCCTTTTACGACATCCACAGGAGGAGTTTCTTGGCCGAGACTACCACGGCTCTCTTATCAACTTCATAATCTGTGCAGATAGGTACACGTGAGAACCTCTACTACTTATTTACCTTTACTACAAAATAGAAGCCGTATAAATGAATATTCCGGGCGTTACATTATTATTATACATACATACATACATACAGCTCGTCAGCTAGGTAGGTGTACATACTTGACTTGCACATTGCAGTGGTGCCTTTCAGCTAAAAAATAATTTGGATGCGGCGAGTTGGGATGCTGCCACCATATTTTTGAGCAAATAGATATACATTGATGTATATTGATTGTTAAGGTAGGAAACAATTGAGTAGGTACACTGTATGAAAATGAAGATATATTTATTTTATAACTACCTAGTATCCCAGTTAGTGCGCGATCTGATGCGATCCATGAGACGTAAACATTATTATAAAGTATGCGTGGCAACCCTACCGGCGAGCTTAGATTGTATAAAACGTTCTTATTATTACTAATTGCTTACTGTTACTTAGTTTAAGGTGCGACTAGTCTAAAACAGCACGTCCGCGTCCCTCCACAGGTTTTACTTGGGAGTTGGGACTTGACACAAAGCTTGTCGTTCTAAAACGTTTCTTGAGTTTAGAAGTTCTTGTTCATACTCTGGTATGAACAAGGTGATGGTGGCTGCTTAAAGGTTTGAACACGGAATAAGGCTTATTTACTTTATGGGGACGTTATGAATAATGGTGCGGTCAGCTTTAGATTAGACCCATAAGAAATAGCTATTGCTAACCTTATGAACTTTCGTTTTTATGTTGTGTAGGTAGATGCGTTTTATGTAGAAAGGGACCCAATCTACTCTGGGCTGAGCATTTGACAAATTTTTCGGGAATAAGTAGGTAGGTAAGCTTACCTAGAACTTATTTTATAATCGATTTTGACTTTCTATCATGATCAGCCGATAGAAGTTAGACATAAACCTCCCCCATAGAACGCCACGACGAACGGTCTTGAGCAGCTGCCATTCACCGACGTCCTGAAGCTTTGGCTGATAAGTAGCAATAACAGTAACAATCACAAACACCATAGCATATAGAGTTGGACTCTTGAGAGGAAGACAAACATTTTTTCATCCCACCATCTCGGAAAGAGTATTTTTGCTATTCGATATGATCTGAGTGTAAAAGCCGTTTTTATCCGCTAGAGGATAAAGTAAAATTGAATTAGAACATCGTGTGCACTAAGTTTGTGAATTCAAAACATCATTAAACCTATTTACTTCTACCTCCATGGTGCCGAATTTATCATACAACCTATTTTAATTTGTTAAAAACTCAGACTCGGAACCTTCTTGGTGTATTACATTTTTTAATTTGCTTTACGCGCGCCATTTTCTTTTCACGTCATATTGTTAAAACCTTTGGTTCAAAACAAGAAACTTGAAAACAAGTGAAAAACCTAAAATGAGTTATTCTAGCGACGAGGAAGTTTATTTGACGCCAACAGAATTGACTGAAACTGTTCAAAATGCGCAAAAGTATGTTGTGATTGTAATTTTATTTTTGCTTCAAGTCATTTCCTCGCTTAGGTGGGATGAAAAGTTATGTGTTGCACTCGAGTGCAAAGATTTTTCACCTCGTGCTCTTTTGATTCCCTCGCTAACGCTCAGGATTCTTATTTTTTAATCACTCGCTACGCTCGTGATTTAATTTTAAAATCCTTCGCTTGCCCGGTCATCAAAATTGAGCACGTGGTTAAAAAGCAACTTTGCACTCTTGTATAACAAATAACTATTTTCAAACACCTATTTTTTTTTATTATTGTCAACCACATCCATTTATTTTCGCCGTCGTAAAGTTCGTTCGAGGTAGGTAGGTACCTATGTAAGCGTCTGTGCGGAAACAGAATAGACACGGGAGATGAGGGCGTGGCAGTGCTCAATGGGAAATAATAAAGTGATCCTCAAATATTATAAATGGGCGGCAACATAATATAGAAAACTTTATTTATGACTGAGTAAGATTCTGAATCTGCGTTAAAGTGATAAAAAACACCAAACTGCATTAAATACCTACATAGGTAGCTGTGTTTGACCGAAAACCTTTACTATTTCTAAACGGAAGGTCCAATGATTTTAAAAAATAAATATAATACTTACTTAATATAATTTATGTGTAGGTAAACTAATATCTTCAAAAATAAATTGCTAGTTTTTTGTGTAAATTACCTAGGTAGGTAGGTACAGGTAACTTTAGTTTTGACAGGAAAAAAAATCCCTTGGATTTACGCAAGAATTCTCAACGCCTCAAGAGATATGTGCTTACGTACCTACCTACATTATGCGATGGTAGGTACCTACCTATCTACCTACTTATTATTAAGACAACGAGATGTTTTGTCCTACCCATGGAAGAAGAAATTCCTCCATGGTCCTACAAAACCTTGAATCCCCGGTATCATCATCCATCATTCTACCTTGAGATCTACCAGTAGGTATTAACACGTAGAGTCTGTACGGTAAGAGAAAAGGCGTGGTTACCGACACCTCAGAATAATTTTCTTTAGTTATTATTCGACCGGACATTCTCCTCACGTCTTATCAAGTTTGACCAACATTCGACTAAAGTATTTCAAAACATTCCAGAGGGTGATTTTTGAATAGGTATATTATTGTGTTAAATTGTGCGTTTTAACTTCTTCAATGCAAAATGAGTAAAACAAAGCGTAAATTAAATTTACGTCCCGTTACAATTTTACACAATCTATCATTTTTATCTATCAAAATTTTGTGAAATGGAACGTAAATTGAAAGTTTCCATCTTAGAATAATTCTCTAAGTAGATTAAGGACTTTATTCTGAGGTTTCCATCTCGGAAGATAATAATGGGGGTTTTCACTGGCGTTTCAAATCACGCTTTCAGCGTTGAAAATAGATGGCGCTGCTCTGTTTCGAAGCTGTCAAGTGCCAAAATAAAGATAAATGTCAACATCAACAACGTGGATATATTTTCGTTTCGTACTTACCAAAACACCACGAAATCACTAGCGCACTCTCAAGAGGCAGACACAAACAGAATATCAAGACTGAAGCCACTGATTAGTTAGATAATAGCTTAGCACGCTTACACCACAGATAATACATTTGACAATCTTGTCAGCTACAGTTGAGTCAGCGCCATATATCGAACCAATTTGAACTACTTTTATTTAATCGAAGTTGAAAAGCCCTCATTCCTCTGAGACTTAGCGGAAATACCTATTTTCGGTTTTACTGAATTCTACTCATCGCATCAATATGGACACATATTATTCTATAAAGGTTTCTTTAGCTAAAGGGGCGACATGACTACACTAAGAGGTACTAGGTATATGTATAGAATATCTCTGACGTAATAAATAAATAAATAAATAATAAATTTATGTATATCTTATAAATTTAAATATTTATGTAACGTGAAGTCTATTGGTTTTTTGTTGAAGCTCAGTAGAATTTCTGTATATATTGTTCCTCTGAGCTCTAAGGCTTCCATAATAATACACCACCATCCTCTTTGATTAAACTTAAAATAAACTCTAAGATATCACATCAAAAATAATGTTGATTTATTTCTAGACAAGAAGCCGAGTTTATCCAAGACCAAGAGTTTGTCAGACACCATCGTAGTGTAGGAAATGGTAGAAAACAAACAAAAAAATGCTAGTAACACTGAAAGAAGCTGTCACTAATAAAAATAGGTAATGTCAGTCATTCAGTCAGTCATCATCAGAAATGGGAGTGCTGTCAGTCGGTTTCAAACCCAATTTTTTGGGTTTATTGAAATATTTGAACAAATTGAACTGGTTTATTGTGTTTCTAAGTTTAATTAATCTATCAGTATGCATCTACGAAGATCAAATTGGCAAATTCGACTGGTAATATAAGTTTTAAGGTTATAATATTAGTGTCATTCGACGGTCGGATTAAAAATTTATTGAATGAAATTAACGTTTTCAGGCGTCAGTCTTACGTGGGGAGGATCAAATTCTCACAATTTGACACCGTATCGACGGCTAAGAAATTAATTGTTGCTACAGAAGAGAACGTTTTGGCTGCCCTGAATTTGAAGACAGGTAATCTATTTTATTGGCTCCATCCTCTCAAAGTAAATAGTCGCTTTGTGTAACTATAACATTGTCATACCAATAATTTACTGGTTTTTAAGTAACCATGAATTGAAACTAAAGAAGCATGTAATTTCCTATTAGCTATACCTATACCTATTTGGTTGACTTTTGAATGTAGAGTGTCTAGATAAAGCTTGTCTAGCCAGTAGTAATAGAATTTTCGTATGATGTGGTACAAACAAACTGCTAATAACTACGAAAATTGCATCACTTCATCATCTGCTGCTAAAAGTCCACTGTTGGTTTAGGCGTCCCCCATAGAATGCAATGGAAGAGTTTGCCATAATCACCACGCTCGGCAGGTAGATTGGTGTTGAGTAGTCAGGTTTGCTGCTACCTATCCCCTGGTCAAACCCATTTGTCGGCTTTTATGACATCCACAGGATGAGCTGGAAGGGTCTATTCTTAGGCCAGATTCACTATGGCACATGTTTCATATAGGAAGGAGTTTTTTTTTTTTATTTCTTTATTTCTTATTAAATATACAAATTATTAAAACTAAACACAGTTTAGTAAAAATACAGCTAAAATTAAAAATAACTTGGCAGGCTAAGGCGCCTATAAAAGTTTTTGGACAAAACTAATTTTTTTTATAAATATTAGGCACTTTAAATCTAAGTTTTGCGATTTATATACCAGTAACATATAAGGTAAGGTAATAAACCGTTAGGTGCATAGCATGAGCACTTTGAGTAGCATGCATTTTTAAAGTTTTATAGGAAGGAGTATTTTGTATAGAAATCCTATAAACTGGCATTTCCAGTAATTGGGCAAAGGAGATAAGTTGAACTGGATTATCTATATTCTACATTGGGTAATGCATAGGTTTCTGACTTTATTGACTCGCTAGCGTGTCTAATAGTGTCTATCACAAATGTTATAAATAAACCAATCAGTTTATAAAGATTTCAAGCCATGTAGAGGTCCCTACTACTATTATACTTGTACTATTTTAATGTCGGCAATTCAGCCAGCATCTTGGGGATGCTTCCGTCTGGTAGTAATTTGGATTAGTTGAGCTATCTTTAGATTGTTTGCAACGGTCTTTAGATAGCTCAACTGTATCATTTTCATTTTGTAATTTTTGTATATACATGTTATAAACTTACTTAGTGATTCAGGACTGCCATTGTAGGTAGTTGTAGTCAGCATCATCTCCAAGTACCCACATAATGATTAGTAATGAAATGTCAATAAACTACACTATAAAGATGCACTCACACATACAGGTATGCAATACACCACTTACATGTTGTACTATTTTTACTGTAAAGAAATATTTTGATGTTACAATGATTGAAAGTCAATATTATCCATGGCAAATTTACATCGCACAAATAGTGCGACGAAAAAATCATGGATCAGTTTGAATCATCATAATAAATGAGGTAAAAATACATTTACACTCATTTGTTTGAAGGTCAAGTAGTATGGCGCCATGTGTTCGAGAGTGCCTCTTCGGGCAACATCCAGCTGCTGCATGTCACGGACAAGGTGGTGACGGTGTCGGGATCCAACCCCTACTTGGTGCGAGGATGGGACACGGCCACAGGTGAATATCCTACTAACTGTATAAATGTGAATGTTTGAATGTAACACAACCGCACCATAATGACTGAACCGATTTTAATGAAATTTAGTACAGCGATAATATTAAGACTTGGATTGACACATGTGCTTCTTTTTAATCGATGTTGATCTGGCGTCGACCGCCGGTTGGTGTGCGGCAACCTTTATATGTTGCTGTATGGATTATCTACATTATTTCTGAATTCAACATGTGTTATTGACGACCTTGTTGGCGCGGTAGCGAGTAACCGGCTGATAAGTAAGAGGTTACGGCTTCAAATCCCGCTGCAAGACAAATGTTCTCGAAAATTCAGGCTCTTGTACTCTAAAGCATGGCCAACTTGACATTTCAGGAGTCCTCCACTGGGAATGGTCGCTGACCCTGCAGAATGAAGAGGCAGCTGAGTTCTCCGAGTGGTGGGTTCAGAACGGCTTGCTGGTTCATATGCTGCCAGTCTTCAGCTCTCATGTGGAAGTTTCCATGTATAACTTGGTCACGGGTAGCAATAAGGGCTCCACTTCAAAGATGCCTACGCCTTGGGTTAATTATGGGTAAGTTGATTTGTAATCAATAGTGTGAAATATAATAATCATCAACATCAGCCTGTAGAAGTAGAAGTCCACTGCTGTATAAAATTCCACGATGAATGGTCTTGAGCTGCCTCCATCCACAGATTTTCCTGCGATATTTAAAATGTTGTTAGTCCATCGAGAGGCCTTGCTACACTGTGTGGTTCACCGTTGCCACTCGAGAACCTTTATTCCTCAACGAATCAGCAGTGTAAGTATGGACGTTGCATATTATTTATACTCTGTATAACTCTAATGCACTTTTGCAATTCTAGACTCTGTTGTAGTTCCTAGTGAGTCTCCAACCTCACTAGGTATGGGCACTTGGTCCACTGACCATATATATATACCCATACATTGGAGCCCATAAAATCATTAATTTGTCTACAGGTGTGTTATCTCCCAGCCATACTACACGTGTGTATCGGGAACGAAAGGCAGCCAGATGCTCATATCGTTGAATGTTACATCTAATGCTGTCCAACTCATCAGTAATCCCGTGTCGGAATACATCACACCATCAGAAGAAGTCAACTTAAGACCGTTAGGTATGTTAGTGGGCTTCTCACGCCATGTACTGTTAAGCTTAGAAGATCTGTTAAGTATATTATACTTAAAAATATACGGCCCACTATTTCATTAGGTACGTCAAAATAAAATATTCCTTACTCACGTAGTGGCTCTATCTATATCTGAGAGAAACACGAATCTGTTGTCAGAATTGAAAAAGTGGCCGCCATCTTGAACTTTTTTGTTACTGGACCGATTGCTATCAAAATCCATATCTGAGTCCCTGTGATCAGTGAAAACGAATCAGAAGTCAAAATTGAAAAAAATTAAGCCAGATATCAATTTATCACAGAGTGATCACCTTAAACAAATCATTTGTCAGAATTTTATTTATAAAAAGTATCCACCATATTGAGCTTTGTAAAATGAGTTTTCCTTTAACATATTGCATGCAGGTGGACTTCATTGAAAATGTTATTATTATAGTATGGTTTACTGTAGTCGGGATTTTCGGGCTCTAATTTTTTAACTGCCCACTTGTTAAACGTCTAGTTTGACAAGTGGGCCTTAGGCGACAATTCCGACGCAAATTAAAGTCCCATAGCTGCTAGACAGAAACTCATAGCTGGAAACAAAACAAGTTGTTTACTCGCCCAGTTCCCGAACATAACTCAGTCGTCCAATATTTTATTAATAAAATAAATTATTAACACTTTTTAGACGGCAACAGTGGTCCAGGCTTCATTCTCGATGATCAGAAGGTTCTGTTGATAAAGGAGAATCAGTTTGAAGTGGTGAAAGTTGGTGTGGCGGACCAAGCAGCCAGCATTGCCGTGGTGGACGGTTTGAATGGACCCTTGCTGATGCAGACATGGACTGATAATGGGAAGGTAATCTTGCCGACAGATTATCGGTTGCAGTGCCGCATGATTTCAGTTATCTTAGAAAATGCTGATGAAATTAATTTTATTAAATGTTTCAGGGTTTCCAACTAACAGCGCACAGTATAAATACTGGTGCTGCTCTGCCAGACATACAAACCTCAGATAGAAACCTACGCATCCCTGAGCCAGAGATTTCTGCAGTGCTTTGCTCTAAAGCGAGGGATCAGAATATTTGCCGCATTCTACTGACTGCGGCAGACGATGCCACGCATCTTATGCAACAAGGAGGTAATGCATTTACGCGACAATAAACTTCTGTGACGACCTCTGTGCCGCGGCGGGCGAAGGTTCACCTGCGAAGCAGGAGGTTGCGGATTCGATTCCGGCCTCTGAACAAATATTTGCACGATCTGCAGATAATTGTTCAGGGTGTTCTGGGTATTTTTCTATGTATAATAAAAAAAAAACTATCTATGTAATGTATTGTATTAAGTATATCAGTTATCTAGTACCCATAACACAAGCTCTGCTTAGCTTGGGGCTAGATAATGTTGTGTGAAATGGCCAGCATTTATTTATTATCTTATTAATTAAGAAAACAGATACAAGTTTCATATCCTGTCCCAGAAAATTTCGCGGTGACAGTGTCCTACAGACTGGCCTTCCCTGAAATTTGCTTGACGCTTTTCTATAAAGTGTGATGGTAAAGTATCGCAGCCTACTGCCTGGGCCTATCAACATATTGTACCTAGACCCTCATAACGATAGTTGGACAGCAATGGATAAGGTATGCACCAAACCTTAAACATTGGCGTGATAAAGAGGAGGCCTATATCCAAAAGTGGGTGCTGGAAGCTGGAATTTCAATATTCTTATACTAAGCTGACTAAGGGATTACACCAGGGGATAGAGAGCAGCATCTACCTGAGTACTCAACACAGTTACTGCGATCACCAATCCGCCCGCCAAGCGTGGGATTATGGCAATTCCCCCCGTTGTATTTATGGGGGAGGCCTCGTCCAGCAGTGGACGTCTGGCTGGTGATGATACTAAGCTAAGCAGTGATATGAGATGGCTATTCTTAAGTATTGTTTTAATTTGAACAGTTTTTTATACTTACTACTCGTTCTGTTTTCAGGTCGAATTATTTGGTCCAGAGAGGAAGCCCTAGCCAGCATTGTGGCGGTCGAGTTCGTTGACCTCCCAGTCTCCGATCTCGAAGCAGCTATTGAATCAGAGTTCGACCAAAAGGAAGGTTAGTAAATACTTAATCAACTTACATTACTTTGGTTTCATGAAACAATACTCGTGATTTCGTCCGCTTGGAGTTTTTTCAACACCCTGCTACAAACCGCCTTAGGGGGTGAATTTCGAAAATTGTTTTTTTTTTTTTAATACTACTTGGCAAGCAAACAAGCGTACGGCCCACCTGATGGAAAGTAGTTACCGTAGCCTACGGACGTCTGCAACACCAGAGGCATCACACGCGCGCTGCCGACCCTGAGACATAAAGATGGAAAGTCTCATGTGCCTGTAATTTCAGCGGCACCAGTACCCTTCAAACCGAAACACAGCCATGCGAGCACTACTGCTTGGCGGCAGAAATAGATACAGTGTCCACACAAAACTTTCCTTCGTTTTGTGTCCTTAGACCACAAAAGGAATTTACTCTTAAAATTTCAGGTCTCTAGGACCTACAGTAAAGGCTGTTCTTTAAATAGTCAGACAGTCAGTAGTTAGTCATGCAACAAAAATTATATGTATTAAACTTACTAAAAGTCTAAAGTGGATCTGTTGTTTTTTTTTCTAAAAGTTTCAACACCGTCAAGTAATTTAATTCAAAATTCATCGTATTTTATTTGTTTTCTAGCTGCCAAGATGTACAGTAAGTATAGTAGTTTGTGTGTGCTAGACATGTGTGTAATTTAAAAGCAGAAATCTCTTACAAGGCGGGATACTTTCCTAACTCCGATTGACTCTTGACTTAACTAATTATTCTACAAGTTTCAAAATGCTAGAAGTATTTCTGTTTGATGTTTTTTTTTGTAAAATATGCTTCGAATCACACGTTACTAACATTCTCAGTGTGAATATCATTTTTATATCCACTTCAAATAATAAAATTATTCTCTTTTCTATTACACCTCAAATAGATACGGCTTAAACAACGCTATTCATATTGTAATAAGTTTGGAAGATCTGTTTTGATAAGCTCGGAGGAGCTGTTGTAATAAACTGGGAAGATCTGTTGTAATAAACTGGGAAGATCTGTTGTAATAAACTGGGAAGATCTGTTATAATAAACTGGGAAGATCTGTTGTAATAAACTGGGAAGATCTGTTGTAATAAACTGGGAAGATCTGTTGTAATAAACGCGGCAGTCAGTCAGATTGTCATTTGATTTGATTTGATTTTGATTTGAAATGCCAGTGACCATATTAATAAATTTGTGTTCTAATCGCGTAAGTTTAAAAAATACAATTACACAGTAATCCAAATAATCATATCAAACTAACCAATCTTTGGAATCTATTTTGAAGATGATTAACTCTCAACAGTCACATAAGCGACATACATAGTCCTGACCCCGCACTAGGAATCTCTGTCGTGAAAACTACGAGTAACATGGTACCACAACACATACCCGGTCAAATATATGCAGATCATGCAAACATTTGTACCTCAGCGGGAATCGAACGCCACATCACGAAGGTCGTTAAGCCCTGTTGTCCTTCACAACATTCTTCCTTCGTCCAGGTTCAATATGGGCTGCTTTCTCCCGCCGCCTGCACACTCAATACCAGCAACTGCAGGCGTTGATTCATAGCCTGCAGGTGTCAGAGCCCTCGGCTGATGAGGAGCCGACGCAGCTGCACCGAGACTACTTCAATCTGCACAAGATTATAGTGCTGGTGACCGACTCAGGCAAGGTATGTACACGGGTCAATCAACTTTTAAGGCACTCCTTTTGTGTCCTCAACATGTAAGTTGCAATAAAATCTGTAAAAAGTATAAATCAATATTATCAATTGTAATAATTATCCGATTCTATGGTTTCGTAGTTTGCCGAGACATCTAAGCTAGTATTATTGAGTTTTTTAAGAACACTTTTGTGTTTAATTTTAGTACTTTAGAGCAGTAATAAACACACGCGCACCAATTGACGACCACTGTGGCGCGGCGGGCGAAGGTTCGCCTGCGACGCAGGAGGTTGCGGGTTCGATCCTCGCCTCGGAACAATTATTTGTGCGATTTGCAGATAATTGTTCCGGGTGTTCTGGGTATTTTCTATGTATAATAAAAAATATCTATCTATGTAATGTATTGTATTAAGTATATCAGTTATCTAGTACCCATAACACAAGCTCTGCTTAGCTTGGGGCTAGATAATGTTGTGTGAAATGTCCAGCATTATTTATTTATTATTATTTATTTATTAATTGAGAGCTTACCGCGGACTTTGGGGGCGGTTGGCACTATGTAGGCCTTTAAAAACTATACCAACGAAATATTAGACGGTAGTCACCTGTACTGACGTTGAATTAGAGCCCATCTCTGGTTAATCGTAATCAACTTTTTATGGTAACTCAGTAGAACTTGATTTTGTAATCAATGTTTGGGACATACACTAAGAAATACAAAATAAATACTATTTAAGTAAAATTATTGCAATCTTGCACTTTAAACGTTTTTTTTTTGTTTCTGGGTTGATCTGCGATCAGTCTTGCGACTATAAGCAAATATGTTCTGGGATGTATGTGTCTTGTGGCTTGTGCTCCACTCTTGGCGCACAGTTCCTTATTCGCACTTTAAACGTAAGCTTATTTCAATCTGAATTAAAACCAATTTCAATATTTAATGCTGTCATATAATTATTTAGAGAAACCCCAATTATTGTTTTAACACCTAGGCGTGGGGACACATATTTTTGTATGATTTCTCCTGAGTTACCTATTTATTACCTAATTATCTGCTAAAGTTAAAAAAAACTCTATATTTTCATTTTTCCTTAACTTTTATTTTTTAGATTTTTGTACACATTTGTCAAAGGTTTTGTTAAAAGTCGATTGACCACACAATAGCTTTGTGTATCCTTAGGTTTGATATAGGCGGCCAAAAACGGGACTCCTGGTGCTGATCAATTCCTGTTTTACTTCATGTACAATCCCCTCGGGGCCACTGTAACAATGCTGCCAGCAACGCAGTGTCGTTCTCCATTATTTTAAGGAGTTGAGCTGGCTGGGGACAATGCCCAATACACATGCGGGACATCAGTGCAGTTCTTATTCCCCTTTTTACAAACTTTTATTTAACTTGACCTTTTAAACTTAGAGTATGTTAGTGTGGGACAAATCTTGAAACTGAATTTTGGACCAGTTCCACCCAACCGATTGAGCTGAATTTTTTCATACCTGTCAAGTTTAGATGACAATACAAATATGGTAACGGCGAGCTGATCTGATGATGGAGACGGAAGGTGGACAATGGAACTCTTCTCGATGATTAATCAGTGTAATCAGCCTGGCAGTGTTTAGGCTCATTTTGATCAGATTTGTAATGGCAATTGGGGTGCATGAGACGTTCATAGAAATACGAAAGACAAATGTTTTTTTTATATTTTTTATTTGAATAAACTACGGAACTGGAACGTGGCCCACCTGGTGTTAAGCGGTAACTCCAGCCTAATACAAATGCAATACCTCTTATCACGTCCACCTAGGACGCACCCTACTTGGCATTCTACTGTGCTCTTCATCCTGAGACAAAAAGATTACTAACGCTTTCTTCCAGTAATAACACTTTCTTAAATAAACCAACAGCTAGGAAAAATTCAACCAACGAAATTGCCCAACTTACAACTTACACTTATTACACTTCGTGAAGATTTTTTGAATAAATAATGTATCTTTCTCAGATATTCGGGATGGACAATCTGTCGGGAGTTATACTCTGGCATTTCTTCGAAGCTAACTTAGACACGGATGGAGTACAGGTGTTCACGCGACGCTCCGCAAGACATCCGCCGCACGATGCCTACCTCTCCATCGTAGGGAAGCATGAGGTGAGACCATTAACCGTTTGTGATGATGATGATCAACAACATCACCATCTCAAATAATAATAATAATATTTCTATTTCAGGCTTATTGAGAAATATCCAAAACTTAATCAATAAGCTCGTAGACTGTACAGTGTACACCTTTAGACTTTAATGTATTGGTAAACAGTGACGGTTGAACATTGGCTGTTGATAAACAGTGACTGTTTAATATTAGCTGTTGGGAAACGGTGACTGTTGAACAGTGACTTTTGGTGAACAGTGACTGTTGAACATTGGCTGTTGATAAACAGTGGCTGTTTAATATTAGCTGTTGGGAAACGGTGACTGTTGAACAGTGACTTTTGGTGAACAGTGACTGTTGAACATTGGCTGTTGGTACAGTGACTGTTTTACATTAGCTGTTGGTAAACAGTTTAGGTAAAGCTAAAAAACTGGCTTGTCGAAAAGGTGTTCTACAGTTTTGACGAATTCCACACACACAAAGAGGACACACAATGAATACAATTACTTAGACATGATAATTTTTTATTAAGTAACTTATTTTATATTATTATTTAAATATACCTATCTTTATGATTTACAATGTAAAAATGTGACGATTAACAAATTATCAATAAAATGTTTATATCTGTTCCATTTCAGGAGACAGGCAACACAATGATCATAAGCTTGAACCCTATCACGGGCGCCCCCGCCGGGGAGGGCACCCTCCACTTGAAGAACAGACCGCTGCAGTGCGCCATGCTTTATCAAGCAGATAAGCAGAAACTACACGCGCTTTTACTGCTGGACAACAATGAACAAGTGCACGTAAGTTGTCCTAATTTTGTATTGACATTATTGGCCATTACTGCCGTGGCGTTTCCGACCTAAGAAAATACCCCTCTCGTCTCCTTCCGTGGATATCGTAAAAGCCGACTAAGGGATTAAACCAGGGGATGGGCAGCAGCATCCACCTGAGTAATCAACACCAATACTGCGATCACCAATCCGCCTGCCAAGCGTGGTGATTATGGCAAATCCCTCCCATTTTCATTTAATGGGGAAGGCCTTGCCCAACAGTAGAACAGAGACAAGGAGGGTTATATTCTTAGGCCGGATACAATTTGTTAGTAGTAGATCTTCTTGTGGAAGAGTTCGTCCAGGGAAGAACTACCACTGTACCTATTTCTGCCGCCAAGCAGTAGTGCTCGCATTGCTGTGTTTCGGTTTGAAGGGTGCCGGTGTAAATGCAGGCACATGAGACTTTTCATCTTTATGTCTCAGGGTCGGCAGCGCGCGTGTGATGCCTCTGGTGTTGCAGGCGTCCATATAGGCTACGGTAACTGCTTTCCATAAGGTGGGCCGTAGCTTGTTTGCTTGCCCTAGTAGTATAAAAATAAAAGAAAAAAAAAACACAGCGCAGCCTATATATAGTATCTATGTTTTTATAATGTTATATCGTTTGCCAGGTATTCCCTGAGACTGCAGCGTCGCTGGTAGAGAACATGTTTATGTATGTCGCTGAGAAAAATACTGCCCAATTACAAGGATACGCGATCAAATACGATGGAGAGGTAATGTATGCACAAGAGTCATAGAGTTAGGTTTTGCTGATACGGCGCCGAGGCAATAAGTGTCATTATCATCTTTATCAGCCTGTAAAAGTCCACTGCTGGACATGGGCCTCCCCCTAAAATGCCACGACGAACGTTCCTAATAAACGTAACCATAAACATAATACAAACTTAAAAATAAAACAAATAAATAACATAAGCGCTCAATTTTTAACAGACTTCACAAAAAGGAGGAGGTTCTCAATTCGGTTGTCTTTTTATTTTTTATATTTGTTACCTCATATCTCCATCGTTTATAAGCCGATTTGGAAATTTCTGTTTTTATTTGAATAATACTTCCAAATTTTTTTCAAAACCCATTTCTGATGATGGAGTCCATGAGGAATTGAGGCAACTCCTCAAATGTTATAGGCATACATATAGCAATTTTGGTATTTTTAGCAACAAGTAATTTTTTTGTATGCCTTTAGCAAATAAGAACATGCCGAACAGCCGAATACAATGGCGGAAGTCGGTTTTACAATGAAAAGTTACGTTCAACATTTTGCAATGACAAAAAGTATTGGCGCAGCTTGGACTTTCCGGATTTTGACTGGAAGGGAGGAGGGGCCCATCCCCTTGTAATCCCTGATGAAACTGACTTTACAAAACTTATCAATAAGAGTGTTTTTGCAGAAAGTGTTAGCTTTGAAGACGTGGTCGGTATCGCTCGGCAGCGGCGCGGGTCGCATCGCCGCCGTCGCGCAAAAGCCGGCCTGGGAACGCGTGCACTCGCTCGGACGGGTCCTCGGCGACCGCTCCGTGCTCTACAAGTACTCCAACCCTAATTTGCTGCTCGTGGTCGCGCAGGCCCCGGATCCACTCCACAAAGGTTAGTTTGAATCGACATTGGACCATCGTTCTGGTATTACTATAACACCCAACAGTCACATACATAGCCCTGATCTCACATTAGGATTCCCTGTGTCGTGGGTATCAGGAAATACGAGTACCATGGTACCCAGACTCTGATCAAATATTTGCAGATCATGCAAACATTTGTCCCGCAGCAGGAATCGAACCCGCACCGCTCGTGTCTCTGCCGGCTACTCGCCCACTGCGCCACGGAGATGGTCGAAATAGAGTAGTTTTTTTACCACCTGGGATTAGCTCTCTGTTTACCAATAATGTCTTCGCTCCTCTGATGTGATTGTTTACTGTGAGCTCTAAGCTTGTGATAATAAAGCATACTATAGATACACTTCCGAGCGATGCGTTAACTGACGATCGTCGTTTGATAGTGGTCAATTCATCGCCGAACTGAATTTAAAGTAAATGCATTTAGAGCTCATTTTACATTGCCAACATCGCTCGAAAGTGTACCATAACAGCACACTATATTCCACAGATATGGTGATAGCGGCGTGCGTGGACGCGGCGTCCGGCGCGGTGGTTAGCTCGCAAGTGCACCGCCGTGCGCGCGCCACGCCCCTAGCGGTGCATACCGACAACTCGCTCGCTTACGTTTACTACAACGACAAGCATCGCAGGACTGAAGTCGGTATGATATCTTTTACTACTCATCTCGATTTTGGATCCAGTTTGGCAAAAGTTTTGCCTCAAGATTATTATTGTTATGTTATTTATTTTGAGAGACTCGGAACGCACGACTCGCTTTTTTTTCGCGGCGATAGTTTCTCTCAGTCCATGTCACTTTCATCACCATCAGCCTGTAGTAGTTCACTGTTGGACAACAGTCTTGAGCCGCCTCCATCCACCGACTTCGTGCGACTTTTTTAATGTCTTTAGTAGATCGAGAGGACTTTCTCTAACGCGTCGTCCGGTTTGTGGTCACTACTGTAGAACCTTTATTCCCCAACGGTTGTCAGTTCTACGAGATATATGACCTGCCCAATGCCACTTCAACTTGCTAGTTCTGAGAGTTATGTCGGTATTGCCACCTTACCTTATTTGAATTGTGTTTTTTTTATAGACGTAGCAAGAATAATATTACAAAACAATACAACAGACAAAGGCAATAAAAAAATAATTTTTCCAGCAACAATGGAGCTATATGAGGGCAAGACGCGTTGGTCCGAGGCCGGCACTCCGTTCAGCTCGCTCTCAGCGGACCGCGCGCCGCACACGGAGCGGCTCGCTTACATCCTGTCCGCTGCGCCGACCGCTGCCTCACCCACGCGCACCGAGCGCGCGCTCACAGACAAACACGTGCTTCGTGAGTATGCGTTAAGACGATATGTTAAAATAGTTCGGCTCTCGAGTGGGCGGAGTCTAGCAGAATTGCAAGAAAGTGAAGTGGAAAACTTAACATCGGAAAGAGAATAAGGTATAGATTTGTGCTGCTCAGAAGTAACTGGCGTATGCGACAAATGATAAAACTTCGTTTTGCTTAAAAAGTAGCAAATGCATAAATAAATACTTTTCTATTTATTTAAGTACTGCAATTACCGCTACTAAATAGTATAAAAATTAACCTTCAATATTTTCTAGATTAGAAGAATGGACGTTCGAACCGATTTCAGAAAATACATCTATCTAGAAAAGTTTAACCAATCTTATTTCTGTTTTTGATTTATTTAGATTACATCCTCAAGTAATCACTATATTAACATCAAGTTTGTAATCTTAACCGTTACTAGCATGTAACGCAGCGACCCCAAAATTTTTACGTATCGCCTTAAAAGACGCGCTGATCCAAGCCGGCACTTGGAGCGCGCGCCGCACAATATTACTCACGGATGTGTGTTTGCAGTGGCGCTAACGACGGGCGCGATCGTGGAAGTGCCGTGGGCATACCTGGAACCGCGTCGGCCGGCAGTGCCGTCGGCCGCCGAGCGCGAGGAAGGACTGCTGCCGTACGCGCCCGAGCTGCCGCTGCCGGCCGAGGGCGTGCTCAACTACAACGTGTCGCTGCATCGCGTGCGAGCCATCCACACCGCACCCTCCGGCCTCGAATCCACCAGCCTCGTGCTGGCAACAGGACTTGGTGAGATACATTGTGTACTTGTTCATCTTTATCAGCCGTAGAAGTCACATAAGCCTCCTCCAGACGAGCCGCATCCATCCATCGACGTTCATAATGTCTTCTAATTCTAAGTGTTAAGACCTGCATTGACGTCCCGCTGTGGGGTGTATTGTGCATTGTCCCCCTGTTCTACCTCTACCCCAGCCAGCCCAGCTCCTTAAACTAACAGAGCTTCAACGGTGGCAACACCGTTTCTTAGTTTTTTATTTCGATGTGGTAACTAAAACAATTTTCTGTAGTAAAACATAGTAAAAAAACAATAAATATTGTATATTACTATGTTTTACTAGAGAAAATTGATAGAACATTGTTTTAGCTAATAACCACATCAAAATGAACAACTAACGAATCCGATCGTAAACGTTTCCGACGTTTTAGAATCGCCCTGCTGGTCTCTTTTGTGGCCGCACAATCCAGGAATAATGTCTTTAGTCCATCGAGTGAAGGGCCCTTCCTTTACCGCGTCGTCCGGTGGTGTACCTAATACACAAAATAAAATACATACAAGCTTACAAATTTAATTCCACAGATCTTTTCTACACGCGTGTAGCGCCATCCAAAACGTTTGACCTCCTAAAGGACGACTTCGATTACTACCTCATCACGGTTGTGTTGGCCGCGCTGATGGTCGCCACCTACAGCACCAAGTACTTCGCCGCCAGAAAGATGCTCAAGATGGCGTGGAAGTGAGCAACCAAGCCACGGGAGTTTGGACTGTGCTGCTTCGGACGAAGGGTGGTATTCGTTGTGAGTTTACAGTGTTTTTGAAGTGTTGGGAATGTAGATATTCTAAGATAACATGGTCCAGCCCTCCACTGTGGTCTGCCGATCTCATAGAGGCCGATTCTCGGGCTAATAGAGATATGTCGAGTCCGACATTTGTCTATTAGTGCGGTTATTGTGTTTGTCAGTTGTATAGCAAAACGTTACTTTAAGTCATCATCTGTATAAAAATAGTAGTGGAGGGGCGGGTTATGTAATCATAGAATATCTGCTGCAGAATTAGTGTAATATCTTGTTTTTCAAAATTAGTATTGTCACAATAAGGGAACGTACCCATACTACGTGATCTGTTTTGGGGGTAAGGGGGTGGTTTTAAAAATACGGTTTTCGTCACGTAGTCAATATCCTCTAGAAAAATCTCACGCTTTTTCAAGCTATATTTAAATATAGGCGCTTTTTAAAGACAAACGTGAGCCAAATAATTTTTTTTAACTTTCTATTTGCAAAAAATTATTTAAAACCATATTTCTGAATTACTACGTGTCAACTCGAGGGGTAGGGGAGGGGGGATCTTAGCAAATACCACGGGTGGTCACGGAGGGAGGGGTAAAAAATAAAAAAAAAATGGGTCAGTTAGTATGGGTACGTTCCCTAAGTTCCTGCTCAGTATTTCTTATCTCGGTGGCTATTAGGAATATTACGTTCAACTTGACTACTGATGTATATAATGCAGGCCATTAAATATAGACGACCTCAGTGGCGCGGTGGGCGAGTAGCTGGCTGAGACGCAAGATTTGCGGGTTCGATTCCCGCTGCGGGACAAATGTTTGCATGATCTGCAACATGAATATATATTTGAGTTTTAAACATTGACTCGATAGCTGTCACTTTAAGTTGGGCCCAAAATGAATTGTAAAATGACAAAAACCGTATTCGAATTCGAATGAATCGAGACTTAAGTATAGATTTTTTGACAGTTTTTCATTGAAATCTGTCAAAAAATCTATGCTTGAGTTTCGATTCAATTGAGTTTAGTTCAAGAATACGGGTCTAAGTTTGGGTTTTATCCTGTCTCCCCGTAGTCCTGTTTACACTTAAGGTGAGGCCTAACGATGTAAGTGTAGCGACTTGAGGTTTCCCTGCCATACTAAAAATGCAGTCCAAACTCTTCTTATTTATTGGACATAAACTTAAGTTTCGTGATTGTGCATAGTAAGTGTTCACATAAGAATAAACCCATTTATTAGTTATGATACATATGTATTTATTTCTGTAACTATGAGTTGAAGAAAATATATAGAGATGATAATACACCATCGAAAAAGTCAACAAGAATGTGTTGCCACTGTCACACATTTTCTGAGCGATTCGTTTCTTCGACGGTTATTTGTCAAGCTATTAAAAGTTCGACTCCAAAGAATAATGGATCATTTGTTTGGGGAAAAACCCAGCGCGGACACAGACCAATCAATGCTAATCAATTTTAAGTTAGATGCCTCATAATTCGTTTTTTTTAAAGCGAGTTCTTACCTTTTAAAGCATGGATGTATTCCGGAATTTTACGGACCAGGCGCTTGAGATTGTCCATCCGATTGATCATAATCATTTTCAGCCTGTAGAAGTCCAATGCTGATATATGCCACCCCCATATAATGCCACGGTCAAGCTAGATCCACTGACTTGAAAAAACTGACCCGAAACAGCGTATTTGAATATTAATTGAATATAAATCAATATATAAAAACGTGGCGTAACTGACTGACAGGCTAAAAGGTACTTAAGTCATAGAGACCTGAAATTTGGAGGATGCATTCTTTTGTGGTCTAGGGTAATTTCCGAAATTCATCTCTAAGGGGTGCTGAAGACAATTTAAAAAAAATAAAATAAAAAGTATAAAATGAAATATAAACTAGCAACGAAATAGATTAAATATGAGGCATCAAGCTAAGGTTAAATAGAAACCCATAAATGAAGACCAAGTTTGTTCGTGTCCGCGCCGGGTCATATCTGGCCATCATCCTTTCAATATTATTATTACGAAGACGAGAAATAACAACATTGGCCTGAAACATGATGCGAATAAACCTAAATCGTATTATTCAATGAGCGTATATTTTGTTTATATTGTTATCAATAAATATGCAAGATCATGTTTATAAACATAGTTTAATATAAAATCTAGCTAGTGCAATTTAGATAATAGTTATTTATTTAGGGGGTGGGTTTGTATCACGCGTTCTATAAATAAATAAACCATTCCAAAGTTGTTACCTTGTAATTTACTGTTCAGGGTTATCTTGTATGAAAATTGTACTTCAAAGTAAGTACTGAAAATATTGAACCAGTAGGTACTACAAATCTCTTCATAATCAAAACATAATCTTATTATCAATATGATAATCGGGCGGTAAACGGCTGTTTACCTTTACCAATTTATTTGGGCGGTAAACAGCTGTTTATCCTTACCAATTAATTTGGGCGGTAAACGGTTGTTTATAACAATTAATTTTCGGACATTTTCATACATTATTCATTCGGTAATTACAGTAAGTTAATTTGTTGAAGAACTTGGGTCTTAGTTTACTATTTTAGAAACAAATTGGTTATTTATTGTTTATCTCTCCGTTAATCTTACTCTAATGTGCCCAAAATACTTAACATTCAGTGCAAATTTCAAAAGCAATATTGCTGTAAAAAATTGCTTGGTAATCAAATTTTTTTTTGTATCTATTTAATTATGCAGCAGTCATTTCTAATGCCAATAAATAATGTTTTTATTCATAAACAGGCATTGTAAATAGAAAGAAAAAAACGATTTTAACTTTCAAGAAAAAAAAATAAAAAAACATGCCAATTAAATTAAAAGCAATATGAATAAGATTAAATAGTTTTTTTAAGGAAAGTTCTATCTATTGTAATTAACGTTACCCAAACTCGTAAAAAAATGCATTTCAATTGTTATTTCCCAAATATGTATATTTTTAAGTAACCGAAGACAGATCCTGTTTGTTTGTTGTTGCATTTCCTTAACAATGTTGTTAATTTAGCGTTAAGATTTAAAAGTTTTATGGTATTTGTTTGATTTCAATATCTTTTATTGAGGTTTCTGATGAGAATGTGATAGATAATTAATTCTTTCAACTAGCATTTCTGCACAGTTCACTAACTATTTTATTTGATGCAGTGTTGCAGTATTGAGCGAACAATAAATACGGTTTTGTTGAAATGTTACCAGTTTTTGTTTTATCGAGGTGTGGTTGTAAATAGATTGCTTCTGGATTAGGAATTTTGTAATATAAAACTCTCACTTTAACTTAGACTTATGTAATTGAAACACATTTACGTTTAAATATGGACAAATATCTAGTAGGTATACTATTTTTATTTGATATGTAATACAAATAGAAACTATCCTATAAATGTTACGATAGATTTGGGAGTTGGCAACATCAAAGGTATTGGAAAATTTGGTTTCAGATGAGCACGTTTTGTATAAAATAATAAAAGTTGAAGTTATTACTGCCAATAAGATTTTTTTATTCTTGTCCTGCAACTTATAAAAACTTTACATAACACTCAACCAGTCACATACATAGTCATGATCCCACACTAGGATTCCCTGTGTCGTGGGTATCAGGAACTACAAGTACCATGGTACCACAACACCCAGACCCGGAACAAATATTTGCAGATCATACAAACATTTGTCCCGCAGCGGGAATCGAACCGGCAACCTCTCGCATCGCAGCCGGCTACTCAACCGCCGCGCCAATATATATATAGATTTGTATGTATAAAAAATATGATATTGAAATTGTTTTGGTATTATTATTGAAGACAAGGGGGTTTGGTTTGACGGAATACCAGCAGTGCGATTCTAAAACGTCGGAAACGTTTCCGATCGGAATTGTTAATTTTTCATTTTAATGTGGTAAGTAACAAATCAATTTTCTCTAGTAAAACACAGTAAAAAACAATAAATATTGTATATTACTTTGTTTTACTAGAGAAAATTGTTTTATTTACTTACCACATCGAAATGAAAAAATAGGGGCGCTGCAAGTAAATGTATGGAAGGAAACGGAACTTCATATAGTTTCGTAAACTATCAAAACCCGTACTAAGCCCCCAGATATCTACTTCCATGTACGAGCTTACTAGAGCGTAAAAAGACGACGGCGCTGCAGTGCTTGACTATCAATTTTGTGTTGTCAGCAACACTGTCTCGTACATATGAATAAATTACAGTAAATAGGTTGACTAAGATCTTGATAAGTATTAAAAAGTAAACAATAAAATGTGCCGTGTGTACGGGTTAAAAATAGACCCCTCTTCCCGTGGATGTAGCCTTATAAGAGATTACACCAGGGGATTGGGCAGCAGCATCTATCGGAGACCCTGAGCACAACACCAAATTGTGATCACCAATCCGCTTGCCAAGCGTGGTGATTATGGCAGATCCGAGGCTTCGTTCAGCAGTGGACATAAGCGCTAGTGATGACGATGATGATCAAACAAAAAAATAAAAATCTTTTAATAACTGGGTTTGATTGCCACGTGAAAAATCCGTTTATTCCAAACTGTCCTACCAACAGCTCGATGATCTTACTGTTTGGACAAAAATATTTTCAAACTGTTAGCCTTACTAGTCGGACAGTTTGGAAATCTTAACTAATTCAAGTTCAGTTTTTTGTCACGTCAGCTCAAAACTATACAGCTTGCAGAACCGTACCTCTAGTATGTGTTTTGATAGTTTTCGTAAACTATATGTAGTTTCGTTTTCTTCCATACATTTCCATGCAGCGCCCCTAGCAAAAACTAGGAGGAACTAAAATCGGCAGTACGGGTTAGATCAAATAATAGTTTACGAATTCTATAAAAGTATTCGAGTAGTTTATTGCAGTTTGGCAGTACGAGTCCTCAGTTTGACATGACAACGGTAGTAAACTTTGTAGTTTTCGAAAACTTTCATAGTATTTATACTCACTAAACAAATTTCGGTGAAAACCAGCAAAATATTTTCGGTTTTCTTTAAAAATATGTTAGCGAGACGGTATCTTGCGTGGATGTTAGCTGACCGATATAGCACATAACCTTACCTAATTGTACTAATACTATCTACTCTCATTCTTAATTTCATAAAGATGGGAATAACGGTTAGGAAGTTTTCATCGGACAAACATCTATAAATACAAACGCCGATTCTTCCAAGTTGATAATCTAGTAAATGAGTGCTCACACGGGGGTTGTGGATGGTCGAAAGCGGAAAGTTTGACTTCGGAACTTTATTTATTTAGTTATTTACATGTAACACATATTTATTACATAACTTTGTTTGGACTAGTTAACTACTAGTTAGGAGACAAACATACTAAAAGTCCCCACCCCTCGTGGCACCCACGGGCTTGACGTGAGCCCTAGGAAGGGGGGGGGGGCACAAAGAAGGTCCCGTTTTTTGGGTGGGTATAGGATGCGCGCTACACTCCTTCCGCGTCCCTCCTCGCACAGCGTCTCTGAGCTCGCTCCATTCAGCTCGTTCGGCGCAGGGGAGGGGGGAGTGCTTGTGTCCGCGTCATCACGCGTTGTTCGCTGACGTCACCGCAACCCTTACCCTTGGTGCTTCATCATCGTCGCTGCCACTCCCGTCGCAACCACCGGGCGCGCCAGGAACGGGCAGACAGGCTACACTAAGTGTCTCTATCAGGCTCAATTACTTCACTATCGTACGTCCCATAAAGTTAGACAGGATTTCCAAGCCAGTGGTAGAGCCCATCCTCTATCCCGGTTGAAGTTAGGCAGTCGACTAATCTCGATAGCCTCTCGGATCTTACGAGGACAGAAAAAATTAAGTTAGGCAGTCGTCTGAGTATTCAGTTATCATCCACCCGAGAATTTAACACCAATTCTGCGATCACCAACCCGCCTGCCATAAGTGGTGAGCAATAGGAGAGGCCTCCTCCAGCAGTGGACGTCTATAGGCTGGTGATGATGATCACTCATTTATCCAGATGCAATAACATATTTCTACTCTTTCTGTGACCTAGCAGTGCAGTTTGGGATGTTGGTTCATTAAATAAAATACTTTTTTATTTATTTACAAATTTATCTAAAAACTCAATTGCTTTGGCAAACAGAGTTTGCCACTGAGCCTGCATCTGGAGTTCTACTTCTCGCAGCCTCATGTGCTCAGTGACAAACCATATTGCCAAATTGCGCCAGTGCTCGTCCGTTGTTAAGAAAGTCTCGAGATACGCCCGATACAGGGCGGGTACGATGCGGCGGCGGCGGTGCTGGCGTCGAGTGCAAACGGCAGCATCGTCTGATCACACCTGAGGGCTTTGTGCGTGGTGTGTTGTGGGGGACGCAGGATTAACCTCTACCACTTCCGATGGAAATGGTGTTGACTGGGTGCTTCCACCAGGCCTATTCCAATCTTCCACAACTGAAATATGTATTCAAGTTTTTTATTTTAGTTAGTAAGTTGGTGAAAGATCATACCTTTTTCCATTTGTCGACTGGCTTAACAGTTCCTGTCGTATCCAAGTTGAGAGCACCAGTAAGCTCCTTCCACTTATTTATGGCCCTAAGCCTACTGTGGGGACCATCAGCAGGCTTATTTGATCTTCATTTTTAAAAAATATATGTGGTAGATGTAATTATATCAAAATTTTAAACACGTTATGTAGACCATTTTTCTGAAAGATAGTTACCTTTCCATGAAGTCAACCACCACCTCAAATTTTGATGGGCTGGTCCTCATCATTGTAAAAAAATAGAATTCAAAGCAACACAACAACTTCATTGAGAAAATCAAACAAAACATATTATATTCTCGTAATATCGTTGTTTGACGTTTTTAACCACATTCAAAACGTCAAAGAATACGAAAATATCCGTTTCTTTTCTTTTGCGGGTGCGTAGGAGAGATTAGAGAGAGCAGTATATAGTATGAAGTTCGTTCAATCGAGCTAGACTATGGTCGATGTCGTGTAAACTTTTTTCGAAAACTGTAGCTCATACTACCGATTACATTGCAAACTACAAAGTTCAGCGAGCTCACCAAAACTATCGCTATTTTCGTAATTTGTAAGCCCATAGTAGACGTACTGACAACCGTTGGGGAATAATCTCTAGTGGCGACCACAAACAGGATAACGCAGAATAAGTCGCCTCTCTCGGACTACAGACATTATAAAAGTAGCACAAAGTCTAGATAGAAGCGACTCAAGACCGGTCGACGAGGCATTAATCAAAATAATTTTATTCATTGAAATCGCAAGGATCATTTTGAATCTTATAAACTAAAATTACTCCTATTCCATGGAGGACGCGTATGTCTAGAAGTGGACTTCTATATGGTGATGATAATTACTTTTAGCTACAAATTCAAACACAACAGTAATTGTAATTAGTTTATTCTTACGACACCATATAATCAAAGATGAGTTTCACATTGCTATCGTAGTCCTTATCCCTGGCTTGCGTCGGCGTGCCCACTATGCGCTCCAGTTGGAACTGGGTGAGTGGCGGCGGTTCGAGCACAGCGTCGTTGTTGCAGAGTTCACGAAGGTGGTACCACGCCGCTCCGTAGTCGTAATCCAGCATCTTCTTGAAGAAACTCACTGCTGATGTCTGCGGGTAAATAAGATTTAAATGCATAAACATATATAACAAGCATAGCGTGTGCTGTCTTGCATATTTTCGGTTCTTCCACGTAGTCAAACTATTTAGTCCAACTGGTTTGACCACGAGTTTGCTGATGTTTATTTAATTTTGACTGTCTTTCTAAGGTTTTTAAGTTCTCACAATGTATCAGCAACTCTTTGCTCCGAGGCACCACACAGGCGCTTCTAACCTAGTGGTAAGACGGACCATTTATGTAAGCCAAGCCGTGTTTGTTGCCTGATTCTTCTAGGCTTGGTCGCGTTGGAACAGGAGTAATTTTAGTTTATAAGACGATTCAAAATGATCCTTGTGATTTCAATGAATAAAAATCTTTTGACTTTGACTTGACTAAAAATAGTAGCTAAAACTCCAGTTATCATACATAACAAAACAGTCACATACGTAGTCATGATCCCGCACTAGGAATCCCTGTGTCGTGGGTATCGGGAACTACGAGTACCCATGGTACCATAACACCCAGACCCGGAACAAATATTTGCAGATCATACAAACATTTGTCCCGCAGCCTCTCGCATCTCAGCCGGCAGTTAGTCGTTAGAGGAGGCTTCTCCATAGAATGCAATGGGGAGAATTGCCATAACCACCATCCTTGGCAGGCGGATTAATGATCGGAGTATTGATGTTAAGTACTCAGGTTGATGCTAATGCTCATCCCCTAGTGTAATCTCTTGGTCGGCTTTTACGACATCCATGTGAGACGGAGAGGTCTATTCTTAGGCTGGAAACACCATGGCATAGGTGAGTTCATCATAAGTGTGGTTTATATAATGAGGAACTTATGTATGATAATATTAGGCTGCTGATAAAGGATATGATGAAATTTTTATTGATTAACTAACTGCGTCACGCGGTTTCACCCGCGTGAACAATGATGAAAATTGATGATGATGATGAAAGTTAGCCAATTTGTTAAGCCAGGGTTTAAGATATCTCCATTCCAAATTTCACTCAAATCCGTTCAGCCGCGCGTTTGAGCGCGAAGAAGTAACAAACATACTTACAAACTTTTGCATTTATAATATTAGTGTGATTATTTTTAATTTTAATCAAACAATTCGGCACCCTTCGCCCTTTCCCCGTTCGTCCACTCGGTGCCCGTTCGTCCATTTCCCAGTTTGTAATTTTCCCCGTTCGCCCATTTCCCCAGTCATCTATTTTCTCATTCGTCTATTTCCCCGTTCGCCCATTTCCCCAGTCATCTATTTTCTCATTCGTCTATTTCCCCGTTCGTCCATTTCCTCATTAGTCCATGTGGCAAGTAATATTTTTCTAAATGGCACTGACTTCAGTAGGTTTTTAAAGTTTAAGATTAAAAACTAATTTCACTACGAAGTGATTCACGAATACTCATTAAAAAATATATAAATGGTCAAATTGAGAGAGGGAGTGTAATTCAAATAACATCATTCTATTATTTTACTCCCTACACTATCATTAGAAATAGAATTTAATTATGCAAATAATGACGTTTATTAATGACAGTGTGCAGTCCGCTATTGACACTACAATGTTTAGATTATTTTTTCTGGGATATATTAGATGTATGATGACAGTAGAACAGGAGCAGAAATAGTTCGTATAGACGAACGGGGAAACAGACGAACGGGGCATTAGACGAACGGGGAAACAGACGAACGGGGCATCAGACGAACGGGGCATCAGACGAACGGGGCATCAGACGAACGGGGCATCGGACGAACGGGGCATCGGACGAACGGGGAATGAACTAGTCAGACGAACAGGGAACCAGACGAAACGGACCTAAACCTAATCAAAGCGTTATCGCAGTTAGCAGTGTCTTTTTTAAGCTAAAATTAGTATGACCTTATGTCAATTGGGTTGTATTTCAACAAAACACCTCGAGATATGCCATGGCTTCCACTAAGCCCTCATTTTCCAATCCTAGAATATGCGCTAACCTCCACAGTGTCTAATGCTGAACAAGCTCACACTCCCTTATTGTAAAGGCATAAGGTTGTAATCTCACCTGAAGAGGTTTAGGCTGCTTCTTAGATAGATAGGCGTCGACACACGACATGGCTTCCACTAAGCATTCATCATCCAGTCCCAGATCTCTCGCTAGGCTCGGCAGCGCGTCCAACGCAGTCAGTTGTAGGGTGTAAGCCTGACTGCTTCGGTAGTACGACCCGGTGTCCTTCAAGTAACTGTCTTTGGCGGATTTGTGCAAAAACTTGTACATTTCTGGGAGCACTTCTCTGTTCGGACAAAAATATAGACGTAATCATTTGAACCAACATATTAAATTGGCGTTTTATAAGGAAAAAAAAAAGAAAACGTATAAAAAATATACAAATACACAAGTCAAAGTATGTACCATTGTTTATATTGTATGTACCATGCACTTTCGCTATTTTACAGGTGCTCAATTGATTTCTTTGCTAAAAAATTGTGGGAGCGAGAATGCATAAAACTTTTAAGGCGGTTTTGACTGCCTCATCTTAAGGAAATCCACCGGTTGGAACCGACCACTAACCGCAAAAGCGACTTCCGCATTTAAAGTACGTGGTCGAACTCGAGAACCTTTATTGCCCAACGGCTGTCTATATGGCCCGCCCATTGCCACTTAAACTTGCCGATTCTTAGAGCTATGTCAATAATCTTGGTTTTACGGATCTCCTTGTTTGCACGACTGGTTCACTCGAGTCCAGCCAGCGTCACCCAAATCGAATGAGTGGCAGTAATTCACCCTCATACCGTGCCAGTACTAATACAAGAGAAATAAATAAATAAATGCTGGAAATTTCATACAACAATATCTAGCCCAAAGCTAAGCAGAGCTTGTGTTATGGGTACTAGATAACTGATATATTTAATACAATACATTACATAGATAGATATTTTTATTATACATAGAAAATACCCCGAACAAATATCTGCAGATCGTACAAATATTTGTTCCGAGGCGGGAGTCGAACCCGCAACCTCCTGCATCACAGGCGAACCCTCGCCCGCCGCGCCACAGAGGTCGTCAAACTACACAAGAGTACTTACTTGACTGTTCTACTCCTGATAAAGTCCTTGGACAGTGCTGCCAGCGTCACCAACAAGTCGAACGCTCGTCTAAGCACGACTGGCTCGTTCGACTGGAATCTAGCAACGAGCGGCGCCCAGGTCGAGTGCACTAGAGGCAGTAACTCGTCCTCGTAGTGCGCCAGTGCTGGCAAGCCGCGGTCGAGCACTTGCATGGCGAGTATGGCGTTGTCACGGTGAGGCGAGGTGATAAAGTTGACGCTTCGTCGTAGGATTGTGAGAGTTACTTTCACGTGTTGGGGTAGTGGCGGTTTTTCTTCTGAAAATTTAAACATCATCATCATCATAATCAGTCTCTAGAAGTCCACTGCTGGACGTGGACATGGGCCTCCCCCTTAGAATGCCACGACGAACGGTCGTGAGCCGCCTCCATCCACAGACATCCTGCAACTTTTATTATGTATTTAGTCCATTTAGTCAATATTGTGCCATGGTCGGTCCGACATAAGAGTACATCCCTCCTTCTCCTCAAGTGGATATTAGTACCAAACATACCATACCACCCAGCAGTCACATAAGTAGTCCTGATCCCACACTAAGATTCCCTGTGTCGTGGTTATGAAAAACTACTAGTACCATGGTACCATAAAAACCAGTCCCGGAACATATATTTGCAGATCCACCATTTATACCAACATTCATCCCGCTGCGGGAATCGAACCCGTAACCTCTTGCATCTCAGCCGGCTACTCGCCCGCCGCGTCACAGAGGTCGTTATAAGCCTTACTAAGGGATTACACCAGGAGATGGGCAGCAGCATCCACCTGAGTACTTAACAGTTAACACATCTACCAAGCGTAGTGATTATGGCAAATCGCCACAATTCAATAAAAAAAAAAAAAATGCTCGATACATTCCACAGAACATTATCTAGCCCCAAGCTAAGCAGAGCTTAATACTATACATTACATAGATAGATATTTTTTTATTATACATAGAAAAATACCCAGAACACCCTGAACAAATATTTGCAGATCGTACAAATATTTGTTCCGAGGCGGGAATCGAACCCGCAACCTCCTGCGTCGCAGGTGAACCTTCGCCCGCCGCGCCACAGAGGCCGTCATTGTATTCAATGGCCTCGTCTAGAAGTGGACGTAAACAGGCTGGTAATGATGATGATGATGATGTAACGAATTATGACCTATTAATTTTTTGCATAACCAATAGTTTACCTATGTGCTTAGGGCCCCCCCCCCTGCTTAACCCTAAGGGGTGTAATACCTTAGTAAGGCTTTAACTGCATCCATGGGAGGAGGTGGAGGGGTCTATTCTTAGGCCAGACACACCACGGCACCATAATTCATTTACATAAGCATTATTCTTTGGAATCAGAACATTACTAACCTGTAACTCTATCATCATAATCTAACACTTCCTCTTCTTTCTTCTTCATATCTTCTTTGTACATGTCCTCTAGACTCTTTCCCCTGTCGAAGTCACTGTCGCTGAGTAACCTCTCTTCTTCTTGAGTGGCTCGCACGTACTCGTCCAACTGAGAAAATAAAAGTACATTTTTACAAAAAAAAATATAAATCCATTTGTATATTTATTTATTTATTACTCACATGTACGTACAATTTTGTTAGTTAGGTCTTATATCTACTGTTAGTCAGGTATGTACATGAACCCCGTTAGGGCGCTGCAATTTGGTTATAGGTCGAGATTAAATAGTTATCTGCTTAAAATAACTAGCTAATTATATACCTTACACATTATATTATACAGGGTATCCCAGAAGTCGACGTCAAGTCGGAAATGGGTGGCAACAGTTTAAAGAATTATTAACGATTACAAAATAAAAATAAAATTCAAAAAAAGTTAAGATTTGTAGTAAAAAAAGACCATCACAGGGTGTCTCTATATATTTTTGATACTTGTTTTTGTGATACTCTCGATATATTTTTAAATGCATATACTTTAATAAACAAATAACTTGTTTTTTTTTCTTATTAACACCAAACTGCGATCACCAATTCGCCTGCCAAGCGTGGTCGCCCTTGGTCGGCTTGTACGACATCCAAAGAGGAGCGGTCCACACACCACAACTCGTGGTGTGTTCTAGGCCGGACACACCACGAGTTGTGGTGTGTCCGGCCTAGAATAGACCCCTTCCACGACATATATTATATTTATCTAAAAAGAAATCAAAAATAAGCGCTCAATTTAGTTAAATATTTTGCAATGACATAGTTTTGGTACAATTTGGACTTGAAGATTTCAGAGTGAGGAGGTCAGTGAAAGCTTACCTCTCCCAAGAGATTTATTTCCTCTGCTAAGTCAGTGTTTTTTGAGGTATCGTCCAGTGGAAACCATTTCCGTATACAGTCTACGAATGTTAGGAACACTTGGAGGTAGGCAGAGAGATTCTTCTCGTAATATTTATCACAGCTTTGGACTAGAACCTGAAATAAAAATAATTAATTTTTACAAAGATACTAACCGCAGTAAATTAAAATACATATAAAATAACACCCAACAGTCATATACATAATCCTGATCCCACACTATGATTCCCTGTGTCGTAAGTATCAGGAACTACGATTACCATGGTACCACAACACCCAGGCCTGGAACAAATAATTGCAGATCATGCAAACATTTGCCCTGCAGCGGGAATCGAACCCGCACCTCTTGCGTCTCAGCCGGCTACTCACCCACCGCGCCACGGAAGTCGTCATACATAGCATTATGTTTGAATTCATAGTTTTTTGATATACCGGGCGTAAAAAGACTACTCCCGAAAACTGAATCAGTGCATTCAGATCATGATTCTGAAAATATTTAAGCTGGAAAAACACGAAAAAAAACCGGACCAAAAGGTCCGGTTTTTTCGTGTTTTCTTTATCCATAATCATAATCCATAAAATATCGTTAAAGGAACACAAAAACCTATTTTCCATCATTAAAAACACGTTAATAAATAAAAACGTCAAAAAAGCAATGAAAACAACATGAGAAATATTGGCCCTACGGGTCGATCAGCTGACCGGGAGCGTTGAACTCGCGCGGCCGGAATAAATGCGTACATTGCTGGCTGACAAATACGATACGAAAAGAAAAAAAGGTTTTCTCCGGTACCTTCAGTATTAGGGAGCTGTCTTTTTACACTCTGTATAGGATGTGGGCAGATATTGGGACTATCAAGAAATTTTTATCATCTACAAAATTCACTTAAGTTTTGCATGAACAAAACTATTCACAAAATTAAAGGGACTTCCCCAATTTTCTTCTCGTCCGTCTTTTCCCGTCGATGTCATAAAAGTCAACTAAGGGACGCCAGAGAATGGGCAGCAGCATCCAACTGAGTACTCAACACCAAATTGTGACTCGTTGGGAACTCTTTTCCTATCGAGTTACACGATTACACGTTGAAACTTTTTTCCCAGGAATATTCCCAACGAGTAATACTACCAAGGAAACAGTGTTACTCGTTGGAAACCCTCCAATACTGCGATCCCCAACCCCCCTGCCAAGCGTGGTGATTATGGCAAATCCTCTCATTGCATTCTACAGGGGGATTTCCTTGTCCAGAGGTCTTACCATGAGCTCTTACAGCGATTCAGTTCAAAAACTATTCAGTACAAAATATCGGTTCGTTGTTGACATCCGTCAACATTGAATAACTTTAATCGCAGAAGTCTATAGACCTGCTACTGTGCCTTTAAATATAGCTGCGGACATCACGGAACCGATATTTTGTACTGAATCGCTATAAGAGCTCACGGTAAGGCCTCAGGTGTAGACATCGACAGGCTGTTGAAAAAAAAGAATGATCCCAGACCACATAATACTCACATCTTCTACAATTCCGTACATGCAATCCAAAATAGTTGCGTCACTGTATTCCATCACCACAGATAATATTTGCAGCGCCGAATGACAGTCCCATGACTGCAAAACAAACATACAGAAGCATATTCCAAATCACAGTTTTATAGAATTATTTATTAGCCAATGTTAACACCACAGTGCTGCGGTGTGTCCGGTCTTAGAATAGACACCTCCATCTCCTCCCGTGGATGGCGTAAAAGTCGACTGAGGGATTACACCAGGAGACGGGCAGCATCCATCAGAGTACTCAACATGAATACCTATCCGACGACGATGATGACGACCTCTGTGGCGCGGGGGGCGATGGTTCGCCTGCGACGCAGGAGGTTGCGGGTTTGATACCCGCCTCGGAACAGCTATTTGTACGATATCTGCAGATAATTGTTCAGGGTGTTCTGGGTATTTTTCTGTGTATAATAAAAAATATCTATCTATGTAATGTATTGTATTAAGTATATCAGTTATCTAGTACCCATAAAACAAGCTCTGCTTAGCTTGGGGCTAGGTAATGTTGTGTGCAATGTCCAGCATTTATTTATATATTTATCACCAATCCGTCTATCAACGGTGATGATCATAGCAAATTTACATTTTAAATTAATTTATCGCCATTTAAAATTGTTTTATTTATACATACATACTAAAAACACGCCTTTTTCCCCGAAGGGGTAGAAAGAGCCTCTACGAGCCTCTTTTCACCATGGGTTGCACAATCGCAGGAATATAGACGTGACAAGTGACGGTCACGTGACAAGTGACGGTCACGTGACGGTGAGCTCATCGCCACCATTGCTTTACAAATCTTATACCAACGAAAATTGCCCGACAAGTTCAAAGATGGTTACCTTTTTGAGGCTGAGAGTGATCTGATGCGTGAAGTAGTCCGCGTTGCACTGTATGAGCTCGCCCACCGATCCGTGTCCGCACGCGCGCGCTATCGCGTTTATAGCTTTCAAACCCGCCAGGTGGAGCAGCTCGTACTCACTTCCTGTCAACAACTATATTCTTTACCCAACTGCTACAAACAGTTAAGTTCAGTTAAGTTAGTCCTGGCGCACCCGGCGGTTGCGACGGGAGTGGCAGCGACTATGATGGAGCACCGCAACCCGACCGGATTGACATCACCGAAGAACGCGTGATGACGCGGACACAAGCACTCCCCCCACCCCCGCGCCAGACGAGCCGAGAAGAGCTAGCTCAGAGACGCAGTGCGAGGAAGGACGCGGAGGGAGAGTAGCGCGGATCGTATACCCACTCTGATAAAGACCCTCGATTAGGGACGAAACCTGTTGGTGCTTCCACCAACATATCGGTACGTGAAAATTTTCCGTTTTATAAAATGAATGATATAATTCACGAAAGTTATTTCAGTAAAACAAACAGTTAACTTTCGTATGTCTACTATAATAATCATCATCAACAGGGTGTTTACGTCCGCTGACGACATCTGTGGCGAGGCGGGCGAGTAGTCTGTTGAGATGCGAGAGGTTGCGGGTTCGATTCCCGCTGCGGAACAAATATTTATATGATCTGCAAATATTTGTTCAGAGTCTCGGTGTTATGGTACCATGTTACTCGTAGTTCCCGATACGCACGACACACGGAATCTTAGTATTGAATCAGGAGTACGTATGTGACTGTTGGGTGTTCTGTTATGTTACTCCTGGACGAGGACTCCCCCATAAAGTGCAATAGGGTGGTTTGTCATAATCACCACACTCTTGGCAGGCGGACACACCACAGCACTCGGACACACCACGCCACATTTATACTGTACGTATTTTAGTTTACTTTTTTGCCCTACTACTTTAGTAAGCTATGTGAAGACCTCTGTGGCGCGGTGGGCGAAGGTTCGCCTGCGATGCAGGAGGTTGCGGGTTCGATTCCCGCCTCGGAACAAAAATTTGTACGATCTACAGATTGTTGTTCCGGGTGTTCTGGGTATTTTCTATGTATAATAAAAAATATCTATCTATGCAATGTATTGTATTAAGTATATCAGTTATCTATAGTACCCATAACACATGCTCTGCTTAGCTTGGGGCTAGATAATGTTGTGTGAAATGTCCAGCATTATTTATTTATTATGTTATGCTTAAGTAGGAAGGGTTTGTATGTTTCTATGTATGGAACCGTCAGAACTCGAGAACCACTGAACCGATTTTGACAAATGAGGTATCTATCGATTCGTCATTACCATAGGGTGGTTCTTCTTCCTCATCATGATGTAGGTAGATTGTTTTCTTGAGACCATACCATACATACATAAACACACGCCTTTTTCCCCGTAGGGATAGGCAGAGCCTCAAAAGGCCTCTTTTCACCGTGGGTTGCATTGTCGTAGGAATAAACACGTGACAAGTGGTGAGCTCATTGCCGCCATTGCTTTCCACTACCAACTCTGCTGACGCTTTCTTTCAGTAATAACACCAGCAGCTCCTAAATAAGCCAGCAGCCAGGACAGATCTAACGAAAAAGTCCATGTTTACTACTATAACCAGCTTTATGTGGAGGTAAAAAGCGCGCGTGTTGCTTTAGCCGAACTTGGCTTGGGGCACTTCCGCGTCCCCAGCTATGGAAAGTGACTCACCAACTCGCTCGAGTATAAGACACAGCGTCCGCAGTAGGTACGGCTGGTAAGCTTCCCCCAGCCGCTGGGCAACGATGCCCACGCCCTCTGTTAGTAGACAGCTCAGCACTAGGTTTTTCTGCGCTTCGCCCACTGTTGGGACTGTGTGGGAGGAGCGCACGGAAGGCAGGCGGGGGTGTGCGTAACTGATGTCAGTGTAGCGGGTTTCTACTGCGCCTTCGTATAGATCTGAGGAGATAATATATTACAGTCGACTCTCGTTAATTCGAAACTCGAGGGACTCTTAAAATATAACGAATTATCGAGTGTTTGAAATATCAAATGGTTCGAAATTTGTGAGAGAAATTTTTTTTCAGCAATCGTCAAACATTTATTCTTTCTAGGGCTCATAACTAACACAAACTTTTAATCTGTATACGTGTCAAATAGTCAAACTAATCATAACAAAAACAAAGGCTCGTGTACGTTGATACAAGTTTGAACTTGTCACAAAATGTACTTACAATCTTTCCTCCTCTTTCTCCCTGCAACTTTGAATTGTCGAGTGTTGGACGCCGATGAGTTCGAATTAACGCGTCGTTTTGTTACATAGCAATGATTTTTGCGTTCGAATTACCAAGTGCATAAAAATGTATTGATTTAGTTCGAAATATAAAGAGATTTTGTAGGGAACTCGTGATAACTTTGAATTATACTCTATAATTCAAAGTTATCACGAGTTATATCGAGGTTCGAATTATCGCAGGTTTGAAGTAACGAGAGTCGACTGTATATAATATTGATGAATGGTGAGTGAATGAAAAATAAAATCCTACTAATATTATAAATGTAAAAGTTTGTGAGGATGGATGGATTAAAAAAAAAAGAAAGCGGCCTAGTGCGAGTCGGACTCGCGCACGAAGGGTTCCGTACCATTATCTATAAAAACGGCAAAAAAAACACGTTTGTTGTATAGGAGCCCCCTTAAATATTTATTTTATTCTGTTTTTAAGTATTTGTTGTTATAGCGGCAACAGAAATACGTCATTTGTGAAAGTTTTAACTGTCTAACGATCACGGTTCATGAGATACAGCCTGGTGACAGACGGACGGACGGACAGCGGAGCCTTAGTAATAGGGCCCGTTTTACCCTTTGGGTACGGAACCCTAAAAACCATGGTACTTCCAGTAGCACCATCGGTAGTACCACGAGTAAGCACCGTTGTATTGGTCGGTACTCTGCCGCACTCACCTGGCACGCTATCCTTCGCCCACGCTCTCGGGTTGTACACAGTGACATCCAACGTGTCCTCTGCAGTGAGCGGGGCCTCCCCGGTGTCCACCTCGACGGGGGAATACCAGACGTCCTCCTCCAGGTACGTGTTCAGGATGCGCCGCGCCAGGCTGACCGAAGCGTTTGGGGCTGGAACAAGGCACAAGATTAAACAGAGTTTTTTTTTTTTTTTTTCTGAAGGACAAAATGCAGTTGGCCTCAGACGGCCGATGCTGCGTTACCGGACTTTTGGTGAGTGCGGAAGGCGCTCAACCGTTAAAATTAGGTTGGGGCAACTAGCGCAAGGGCACCACTTAGGTACGGACCTCGGCTTGGGTCGTTGCCAGATTGGGAGGAAAGGAAAACGCCCCAGAACATGCTTGTAACGGTTTAGGCGTGTGGTACAGAAGGTACTGAAAAGACTGGAGGATAGGAGCAAACGCCCCGGAACATGCTTGTACCGGTTTAGGCGTGTGGTACTGAAGGTACTTAAGAAAGTCTTCGACCCCGCCGGCGGGGTCGCTGTATCTGTGTAGTGTTTACTCTGTCGTGATTGGATGACGACGCCCCCGCATTCACGGCGGTGATTTCGTCATCCGGGTCACCAAGAACGTGTCTTGGTCGACGAAGGGATTGAACCAGAGATTTGATTGCTTTGCTCACTTTTATACAATGCTTTTAGCACTTTTTATACACTGACTTTGTCGGTCACATTGTCAGAAAAGGAGGTGATGACCTTGAAAAACTGGGCTGTTCCCAGTAGTTTTACCGGGTAGTCTTACCAGTTGAACTAATGGTAATTTTCTTCCCAACAGACTTACTAGGAAGACCACTGGGAACATTGCACCCAGTAGACTTACCAGTAAAACAAAACTCCTAATAGTCCTACTCAAAAACTGATGGTCACTGGTAAGGTAGAAAGAAAGAGGGCGCGAGGACGGAGCCCTATGCGTTGGAGCGATCAGGTTCGCTCAGCACTGGATGCCTCTGTGAGTGATGCCATCCGTTACGCAGCAGACAGATCCCGTTGGAGGAACATCGTGGTTTCAAAGGTCCTGCATAATGGTCACGACCCTCAGCACTGAGGATATCGACGCAAAGAGGAGGGATACACTAAAATTGTCGTGGAAGTCTCGCTATAAGAATAGGACTCCTCCAACTCCTGTGGATGTCGTTAAAGGCGACTAAGGGGTTAAGAAGGCGTACTATGTGAATTTGCCCAACAAAATTGATCTATAACTCAGTATCTACGGGTTCTACGAGTTAAATATTTTGGAATATGAAAGTTTTATATTTTTGCATTTATTGTGTAAAGTTGAAAACACGAAATGTAAAAAAAACCTCGATAGTTTTATTTAATGAAAAATCCTTGTTTCCCACACGTTTTGAAAGAAATCTCAGGAACCCTACGGTGTTTTAAGATAAATTTTACTACAACAAGTAGGTAATTACTATTTATTCTTATGCTAAAATCAGTTTTTTGATAAACACTTTATTTTCGCCATAATAAACAAAAAACTTCATTTTTGTGCACGACACTCGCTAGCGCGAGCGAGATGGCGCGTGGGTTATCGCGTGCGTTAAAGAGGGAGCCTAAATTGTAGTATAGTGCCCTCTTAAGGCAGGGGATGGGCAGCAGCATCCACCTCAGTACTTAATACCAAACTGCGATCACCAATCCGCCTACCAAGCGTGGTGATTATGGCACTCCTCAGGCCTCATCCAGCAGTGGATGACTACCGGCTGATGAAGAAGAGACAAAATTTAAGAAGTTTCCTTCTTTTTTTAGGCTGCTGGCTGATTACGCTCGCCGGAAACTAAAGTCTGGTCTTCTATCCACTGAAACCAGTAGAATCCAATAGAAACTAAAACCCAAACTAAGAGCTGGATGGCTCTAGCATCAGCAACAATCCTGCAGACTCTGTGAAGAGGCGGATGAATCGCCCCTTCATCTGCTAGGAGAGTGCGGGCCATTAATGCACAAACGCAGCATCTATCTGGGTAAACACTTTCTCAGCCCGGATGAGCTAATGGAAATCACCCCTAAGAAAATCCTACGGTTCCTAACAGCTGTAGGGTTTAGCGGTGAACTGTGAACGCCCCTTTCTAGGGGCGATATGTAACAAGTGGCGATCACAATAGGTCTGTATGGCCGCAGTGATATTAAAGCCGCAAAAGATAAATAAAAAACAAAAAAAAAACAGCAACAAGCCTGCAATGGAGCCCAGGGGGTTTACCATGAGCTCATAATAGCGATTCAGTTCAAAAACTATTCAGTACAAAATATCGGTTCATCGTTGACATCCGTCATCATTGAATAACTTTAATCGCAGAAGTCTATAGACCTTCTGCTACTATTTCATAAAATATAGCTGCGGACAAAACCGATATTTTGTACTGAATAGTTTTTGAACTGAATTGCTATAAGAGATCATGGTAAGGCCTCAGGTGTAATGTATACTCACAGTTAGCCATCCAGTTGCAGATATACACCGGCTCAGAGTCGGCTCTAGACCGGAACTGCTCTAGCAGCGAGTCGAGGATCAGCTCCGAACACTCGCAAGCGCCTAGAAGCGAGCACGTCTCTTGCAGGCGCCGCAC
This sequence comes from Epirrita christyi, assembly GCA_951392215.1. Lineage (NCBI taxonomy): Eukaryota > Metazoa > Arthropoda > Insecta > Lepidoptera > Geometridae > Epirrita > Epirrita christyi. The sequence goes on along the minus strand of OX595842.1, from coordinate 2,673,889 downwards.
TGCTTCTATGGAGTCCAGATGGAGGAAGGTGCTCCAGGGGGAGGTGATGGGAGGGGGCGCTGACACGTCTGAAAGAGTAGGAATGTTATAGGCAGAAATAAAAAAAAAGAGATCACCCACACCCTATCATCATATCTACCCGATCTTAACGGACCTAAAGAGCAAAGTCAAAAAGAGATCTCAAAAACTCGTAATTTCACACCTTATCGATGTGACCTTATCTGCCTTTATCGATAAGACTTAAGATGTAAGGTAATTCTACGTACCAGTCTATCGGTGAAGATGCCAACAAGTTTCGCGTCAATTTGTTCGATGGGATAAACGGGATACGGAGTGCGTCGAAACCTGTCGGTGCCTTTACCGTTAGACCGACCGTCACATTTTTCGATAGAGGTTATGTCATTCACAGACGGACCTTCCTTTATCAGAGCCTTCTGGATCAGCTTTAGGTGCTTTAACACACATTGCAACATGTGCATCGCAGAGTCAGGCTAAACCTACTGTTCAGGTTGAAGTAGTTTCCACACCTGGTACGCAGACTCCGGTTAGACAGATTAAATCCTGTTGTCAGACCCGGAAGACTGTGGTGTATTCAGATAAGATAGGTGTTGGGATGGGCTTGCTCCTTAGTGACCTGTTAGGGCAAGTTGTGACAAATAATTGCTTTCCTAATGCCCCTATTAACAAACTTATAGATACTATAAAGAGGGAGGATTGCTTTGACAACAACACCACTCTGTTAGTACAATTAGGTGAGAGTAGTGGTGTAACGCGTTTGGATATTATTAAGTTAGTTGAGACTTTGTTACAAAAGCTAGATTCAGGACTGGGAAAATTAATTTTATGTGCTTTCCCTTACTCAAAATGTTTGAGTACTAAAGATAATCAAAAAATTTGGAATCTTAATTTAATGCTGTATAATTTGACATGTCGTCATAGAGACGTTTTGTATTTTGATACTAATAATTTTATTAGTAATTTTATTTTGACACAAGATACTATGTATTTGAGTAGACATAGTAAATTAATAATTGCTAAATTGTTAGCATTTAATATTTTTGATCCCGTTATAAGTACTATAACGCAGTTCACCGACAAGCCCGTAGTTAGTAGTAGTACTAATGAGGGCAAACAAGTAGGAGTAGCTGACAGTCATTTAAACTGACGAGTTCGACAATGAGACAGCCGGGCACATTACATGTAGTACATCAAAATGTGCAAGGCCTTCCCAGCAAAATCTTAGAATTAGAATTATTTTTAAATCGTTTTAATGTTGATATTATGTGTGTAACTGAACACTGGATGTTACAATTTGATTTACTCCCTTATTATGAGAATTATAATATTGTAAGTTCATACAAACGCAAAAACGCCATACGTGGGGGTTCCTTAATTGTTGTTCGAAATACTTTAAAATGCAAGGAACGTAAAGATGTTGCAAATCTCACTATTGAGAGGACTATTGAGCTATCTTGTGTTGAGCTAGAGCGGCATATCATTGTGAGCGTTTACCGTCCCCCTGACGCAGACTTCGCATTATTTGAATCCACTATGGAAGAAGCATTGCTTAAAACTTTTGTTTGTAATAAAATGCTAATAGTCTGCGGAGATTTCAATATAGATATTCCGGTTAATCCTCTATCTGAGAGGCTGCTTAATTTATTTAAATGCTTTAACTTAAATCACCTCTTCGAAGAACCTACAAGGGTGACACTAACAACATCCACCTGTTTAGATAATATTTATTGCAGTAGTGTTCCAATTGATAAATTAGTAATTAAACATTTCACCTCAGATCACTATGGTCACAGTGCTATATTTACTTGTAATTTTGTAGATGAACCTAAGGAATTCACTTATCGGCCTATCACAGAAAGACGCATTAAGAAGTTCCAGGGCAGTATTGAACTTAAAATGCCCCTTGTACCGTGCGTAGATGATCCGAATGACCTTTTTACTAGTTTGTTTAAGTTGATATGTGAGGAACATAGTGAGATATTTAAGTTAAAAAAATGTAAAGCTAGAGCTAATGTCGGGTTAGCTGATTGGGCTACAACCGGTATTTATAGAAGTAGGAATAAATTATATGAACTCTATGCGGCTAGAGAATCAATGTTGCACGATCCAACGTTTATCTTGTATATAAAGAACTATTCCAAGACCTTCAAAAAAGTTTGTCATGCAGCAAAATCATTGCATTTGAGAAATAAAATAGAAAAATCAACAAATAAAATTAAGACAACTTGGAAATTAATAAATAATGAAACAGGTAAAGCTAAACCTCGTAGTAAACAAATTAATTTAAACGTAAACAATACAATATTATCAAATAATATTGAGGTCGCAAATGCCTTTGATAGTTTTTTCTCTAGTATACCTAATATTGTGACTCAATCTTTAAAATCAACTGCCTCTGGAGCATCTACTTTATTGGAATTAAGTGTTGATAAGTGTGAGGTCGCGTTTAGTTTCAGATACGTTAATGCCATTGATATTGTTAAGACATTTAAGTCACTTAATATTAAAAATACTGAAGACCTTTGGGGAATATCTACAAAGGTGTTAGGTGTTATAATTATTGATATTGCGCCGTGTATGGCCTATATTTTCAATGGATGTGTTGACGAGGAAGTCTTTCCTGATCTTATGAAACATAGTAAATTAATTCCTTTGTTCAAGTCTGGTAATGAAAAAGATCCAGGTAATTATAGGCCAATTTCTATATTGCCTGCGTTAAGTAAAATCTTTGAGAAACTTATTCTTACTCAGTTATTGTCACACTTCAACCTCCACGGACTTCTTCATAGTCATCAATTTGGATTTACTAAGGGTCGTTCGACAGCCGATGCTGGTACCATGCTCTTAGAACACATATTTGAAGCATGGGAGAACTCGCAGGACGCGATCGGAGTTTTCTGCGACCTGTCCAAAGCTTTTGACTGCGTGAGGCATGATACTTTAATTTCCAAGTTAAAACATTATGGCATACAAAATCAGGCAATTAATCTTGTAAATTCTTACTTATCCAATAGAGTCCAAAAAGTTGATGTTGGTGGTGAAAGATCTTCAGGATCGACTATTGTCATGGGGGTGCCACAGGGTTCAATACTAGGCCCATTTTTATTCCTAGTTTACATTAACGATCTCCCTTTTTTTGTGAAAGACATATGTGACATAGTTCTGTTTGCTGACGATACTTCTTTGATTTTCAAAGTTGATAGATCTAAATCTAATTACGATGATGTAAATGATTCACTATCGCGTGTTCTTGAGTGGTTCACAGTTAATAATCTTTTGCTTAATGCTAAAAAAACTAAATGCATCAAATTCACATTGCCAAATGTAAAACATTATCCAACTAATATTAAAATAAATGGGGAGACACTTGATCTTGTCAAGTCTACCATTTTCTTAGGGCTTAATATTGATGCGGGCTTGCAGTGGGCACCACAAATTGTGGCTCTTGCTGGTAGACTTAGTTCCGCTGCATATGCAGTTCGTATAATAAGGCAGCTTACTGATGAAGCTACAGCTAGGCTTGTTTATTTTAGCTACTTCCATAGTGTTATGTCATATGGTATCATACTGTGGGGTAAAGCAGCAGATATCCAAGCTATTTTTGTCTTGCAAAAACGGGCAATACGTGCCATTTATAAAATGAAGTCGCGTGACTCCTTGAGAGAGCGTTTCAAAGAAATCAACATTCTTACAGTAATATCGCAATATATCTATGAAATATTATTACATACACATAAACACTTGGATAGTTTTATGATAAAAAGTGACGTGCATGGTATTAACACGAGAAATAAACACAAACTAAATATACCAAAATTTCGATTAAAGAAAGTAAGTGGGTCTTTTATGGGGAATTCTGTACGGTTCTATAATAAACTTCCAGAAGGTGCATTTAAACTTCCTATTCGAAGATTTAAATCCTACATAAAGATGAATCTAATTAAAAAAGCGTATTACACTCTTGATGACTATATTAATGATAAAGCCGCGTGGCCTGATGTCGCTCTGCCCCTCGACTGCTAAAATGGAAATTTGCAATATCTGTACTTACCTATTTACATGTTTGTATTAGATTATTATTTATAAGTATAACAAGCGTAGCGTGTGCTGTCTTGCATATTTTTGCTGATGTTTATTTACTTTTGACTACCTTCCTAAGGTTTTTAAGTTCTCATTTACTATGTATCAGCAACTCCTTGCTCCGAGGCACCACACAGGCGCTTCTCACCTAGTGGTAAGACGGACCATTTATGTAAGCCAAGCCGAGTTTGTTGCCTGATTCTTCTAGGCTTGGTCGCGTTGGAACAGGAGTAATTTAATTTTATATAAGACGATTCAAAATGATCCTTGTGATTTCAATGAATAAAGTTCTTTTTGACTTTGACTTTGACACAGTAGTTTTTACAAGACACATTAATAGGCGTTCAAATGGACGTTTAGCCTAGCTAACCAATTCTTTTTGTCGGATGTTTTAATTATCTCTCACAATTTGAATAGACGAACAAATTATATACTAACAAATCCGCTCTTCTGCAATGAAAACTCTGAAAGAATTCGACACGTGTTTTGCCTCTCAACGAAGCATTCTCAGAAAAACAGATGACCCACGCGCACTAGCAACACGCGGTGCGGTGTTGTTGTTTCTTTGTTGTTCTTGTATTATAGAATGGATTTCCGCAGTCACTCTTGAATCAATTAATTATCATCTCTTACTTTGATCGATGGTTACGGTAACCGTCTAATTATGTCTTCCTGAACTTGAACCTGAAAATAAAATAAGCAATCCCCAAAAAAGGATAAAAACTATCACCTCTGGTGGCGTGTCGCGTGAGTATAGCGAGCCGCGTGGAGTGCCTGGCGGCGTCGCACAATGCTGCACACAGTTGCTGCATGTTGCTCGCGACACTGAGCAGTGCGGTGAGACACTGCGGTCGGCCAGTGTCTGACATCACTTCTATATATCCATGGAGGATATTCAGAGCTGAGAGTTTGTGGGCATTATCTGTAACAAGCGTATAGTGTCATTAATACACAAACAAACACAGAGCCGTATTCTAAATGTACATCTAAGAGAAGGTTATCGGTGTAGGGCGCTTACGTCTTTTTGTACCGCAACACCTGGTGAATAATTAAAAAAAAAAAAAAAAAATTATGATTTGGTAACCATATAATTTTATAAGAAACTAACGCACCAGGATTAGTTTGTAATTTTCAGGTTGATTCTTTTAGCGTCCTTTTCCGTTCCTGAGAAAAAGGGTCTTGACAGACAGACAGACGGACAACAAAGCGATTGTCTCGTGTTTTCCTGTTGAGATGCGGAACCCTAAAAACAACATATCAGTTTTTTTTATACTACTTGGCAAGGTAAGAAGCATACGGCCTACCTGATGGAAAGCAGTTACCATAGCCTATGGCCGCAACACCAGAGGCATCACACGCGCGCTGCCGACCCTAAGACATAAAGATAAAGTCTCATGTGCCTGTAATTTCTCCGGCTCCCGTATCCTTCAAACCGAAACACAGCAATGCAAACACTACTGCTTGGCGGCGGAAATAGGTACGGCGGTAGTACTTCCCCGGACGAACTCTTTCACAAGAAGTTCTACTACTAACCAATGGAATAGATACTATAATGGTCATAAGCCGATATTCCACTCACTGATAGAGCCGAGCACCCGCGGCAAACAGCTCAGCACAGTTAGGAAGTTCTCTCCCAAGTTGTCGATGGTCCTGTGCGTGTCCGAAGCGGACGCGAAGTAAGTGTTGACAGCGGCGCCGCAGTACTGAGACACCTCGGGGAAGTAATCCTTTGTCAGCGAGATTAGCACGTCCAGGCAGATTCCGTGGGACGCCAGCATCGTACTGTGGAATCATGCATATTCACAAACTACAAACTGAATAAAGTACATCTTCACCCACTGTTGGACGAGGCCTCAGATCAGGATCATCCAAACGTAGTGATTATGACAAAGCATTATATGGGGGATAAATACCCCATAATTTAGGAAAACAAACCAAAAAAAATGTGCTTTTGTATTACAGTCGTATATAACAAATGTCGATATTTAAAACTGGACTGGTAATAAGCATGGTCTTATTTAATAAGGTCGTAAATGTTTAGTGGTAATTTGTTTCATGTTAAAAAGGTTACTCACGTACTACATTCCATCAAGACTCTGTAGCAGAACACGGCCAGCTCTTTCCTGACCTTGAAGTGGTCATGCGTACGCAGGCCGCACAGGCTCTTCGTGATGAGCGTTAGTTTCTCACCAGCCATTTCGAACCACTCGACACTTCGCTTCTTCATGTCTTTGACGCTTTTCTGAGCTGGAAATGTTATTAGATTATATTGTTGTTTGTTGTCAATAGTGTTTTTGATGAAAATCACAAAGATCATTCTTCTTATAAACTGGGAGGATTTACTCCAGTTTCATGCAACCAAACCTAGAAGAATTAGGGCAAAAACACAGCGACAGTGCTAAGAATGAAGCATTTTCGCAGACTAGCAATAAGGCGATATGTTAAAATTTTGGAGTCGCTACGTGACATGCTCACTCAGTAACGGTAAAGGTTACAAACTTGATGTTAATATAGTGATTACTTGAGGATGTAATCTAAATAAATAAAAAACAGAAATACGATTGGTGAAACTATTCTAGATAGATTTATTATTTGAAATCGGTTCTCGTAAAACCCGTATTACGTCTATGCTTCTAATCTAGTAAATATTGAGGGTTAATTTTTATACTACTCAGTAGGTAATAACATTACTTATATAAATAGAAAACGATTTCTTTTTTTATTAGCCACTTTTTAAGCAAAACGAAGTTTTATCATTTGTCGCTTACGACAATTACTTCTGAGGCATCAATTTATACCTTATTCTCTGCCTGTGTCAAGTGATGCTATCACTTTCTTGCAGAACTGAGAGAGCCGAAATATTTTAACATATCGTCATCAACAAAGATTCGAAGTTTCGCAATTACAATATTATTTATAGAAGATCAGCTGTGCTGATAATGTCTATATCATAATTTGGAATGTCTTTTAATATTAGGTAATTTTTTAAGTAGTTACTGAATTATCTATTCTCAGCCAGTTGTCGAGCTTGTTTCTGAATGTAATGTAATAGTTTGTTCCAATCTTCGAGCAACACGGACTTCCTGCCGCGGGCCGGAAGGGAGCCTTAGCGGTATATTACCATTCAAATAGTTGTCATTTTTTGCGGGGGGAAATGTGCATTCCGCATATACACATCCAAATACAACACTGTAATGACGACACTCACACTAACAAACCTTGCACAGAATAACAACTAGTTTTATTAAACGCATATGCCTACTTTGGCTTGTAATTTGAGAAGAACGCTGCGAATGGCTACTCCCTTCCGTGTTGCTCGAATGTTCCAATTGTGGGCCAGTCTGTTTCTGAGGAAGTGATGTGCGTTGGCAAGATTTCGAACTAATTTAACAGCAGTAAGTAGAAATAATAGTAGACAACATTGAAAATGTTCTAAAATAACTAATTACCCTTCTTGCTTACTTCTGGATTATCTTTCGTCTTTTTGTCCCTGATCATTTTAATAAAGTCCTGAGTGCGAAGCTGTGGTGTCTTCGGCAGATACTTATCATGCATCGGTAGGCAGAGGATGCGATGGATCGCATCTATGGACGCCTGGAACGAATACAATTTTATTGTTTTTGTCCAGAGACCTGAAGCCCAATTCTCCAATTTATTTTTAAACTACACTAAAAGTTAACCGAATCAAGACTGATTTGTGAATAGACAGAAAGTTGGTATTCTGCTCCCTCATAAATAACAATTTAGTCTACTTTCAATTCACGATGACTACCATTAGAATAGGATAGTTATATATATAATTGGAAAGAGTAAAGAGAGACTTCATCAACAAATTATCGAAAAAACTTTGAATCGTTTGAAAAGTTTCGGTCACATTTCGATATAATCATTAGTGTTGTATTGCCCTCCACTGAAAAAATGGCGTATTAAGTACTATATCTACCTATTTAGTGATGTTATTGGGGAGCGTGGGGGCAAGTAGGTATATATCTTGGCGGCATCGGGGCACGCACAAAGAGAAGTACCGTTGGCACTTCTTGAGAGTTCATGTATTGTATGCCTGGACTATGTAAGTAACTATTAATTAAGAAGGCGTAATATGTGATTTTGCCCAACAAAATTTGCATTTATTGTGTAAGGTTGAAAACACGATATGTAAAAAAAACCTCGATAGTTTTATTTAATGAAAAGTCCTTGTTTTGCACACGTTTTCAAAGAAATCTCAGGAACCCTACGGTGTTTTAAGATATATTTTACTACAACAAGTAGGTAATAACTATTTATTTTTATGCTAAAATCAGTTTTTTGATAAAAACTTTGTTTTCGCCATAATAAACAAAAAACTACATTTTTGTGCACAACACTCGCTAGCGCGAACGAGATGGCACGCGGGTTATCGCGTGCGTTAAAGAGGGAGCCTAAATTGTAGTATAGTGCCCTCTTAACTATAACTAACTATAGTAAAGCAACTCACAGCAATAACCTGATGCCCCTGGTTGTCGTTAGAAGTAGCAACATCCTGCAAAGCTGCCAGCACGCCAGGCAGAATGCTGGACAGCATATTGTCTATAGCCAGCAACTCTAGAGCTGCGTCTGGTATGTGATAGTCTACAGTCATCTTTGGATGGGTCAGTGTGTGTGCTATCACACACTCTATTGCTGTCAATCTGGAACGTGATACATTTTGATATTGTAGTTTTCTAAAAGCAACAGCAAATCAGTAAGAATTTTGGACTAGACCAGCCACCCTCCGTTCGCTGGGCTACCATGTTTAATCGTAATTAGTAAGATTAATAGATAATTGACAAATAAGACTATAATTGGCAACGTCGATGTTTCAGAGAATGCTGAGAACCATATTGTTTGATAAATATTATTATAAAATTAGCGAATTCATGACCTTTGAATCTTTTATTATGTAATTAAATTTTAATAATTATTATTATAATTGATTAGGCATTTTATTTTTAATTTTATTCATGTAACATTTATATTATAATATTTGTATTGTTTGACATCTATTATTTATATTCAACTATTATTATTTTTCATCTAAAGATTGTAAATTAAATAAATAATTGCACACCTTTTAAGGGTAGATTACATTGGATCCATTATATAATAATTATGACATCTTTTATGCATGTAATTCACCAATAAATATACTTTGACTTTTCAGCTGCAACTTGGAAGTATCAAAATAGCGTACAAGCTCACTGTATTTAAAGTCACAGCCTGTGGCAGTCTGTGGCCTATTATTTCCAGCAGTGGACTTCTACTGGCTGATAATGATCTTCTAGGCACTTGCCGGCAGGTATATATACCAGGCGGCCGATCCGCACATACCAAGGACTACAAATGATGCTTTGCTGCAGTGTAATAAACTGTGTGGCAAAAACCAGCAGCACATGTCTAGAAGATGGCATTAAAGGGTTTTATGTTTCATCTCTACTCTTATAGCTTACCTCAAAGCCCTCATTTTCTCAAGCTTAGCAATGTGCACTGATACAAACACAGTCTGAGCCAGCATCGGGACTTGGGTCCTCAGTACTTTGTCCTTGAACTCATAAGGGATGTGTAGCATTGTGGCAATGAGGCATTTGAGGGTGGCATGTTTTACTTCCTCTGTTGTGTCTGAAACTGTGACAAAAGAGATATGTTATAAGTTAACTGTGAGAATGTAAAAGGTAGGCAGTTTCATCATCAGCAGCTTTTAACGTCCACTGCTGGATGAGGCCTCCCCCATGGAATGCAATAGGAGGATTTGCCATAATCAGCACGCTTGACAGGCGGATTGGTGATTGCAGTATTGGTGTTAAGTACTCAGGAGGAAGCTGCTGCCCATCCTCTGGTGTTATCCCTTAGTCGCCTTTTACAACATCCATGGTATGAGAGGGAGGGATTTATTCTAGGCCAGACACTCCACAGCACATGTAGTTCCAATATATTTATTTAGCCTTATTTATAAAACTCCTAGTCCTAGTCTCTAGGTCACAGCAACTTGCATAGTAGAACACATAATACAACACACCAGCAAACCAAATTAAAGGCATGAATGTGAGTCATTTAGGCTAAGTTTGAAGGCTCATCTTGAGCGGCTCAATAACTCAAAGGCTTGGTCGAGGAACACTCATGTGTGTAACGAGCTTCATATTTTGGCTCAATAAATCAAAGGCTTGGTCGAGGAATACTCATGTGTGTCATGAGTTTAATAATTTTACAAGTTAAATAAATACTTTGATACTTACTCATTCCAGCTTTTTGGTGGTCAAATATTATGCTTAGCAATCCCGTCTCCAATTTCATATACATTTCAAAACTATTGACTGTGATTTTTTCTAACACCAGTCTCACTGCCTCCAGCATTTTTAAATGAATTTCTTCTTTTCCCCTGATGAGATATATTTTTAAGCAATTAGTTACCTACATGCTACAATGGTCAGAAAGGTTCTAAGGAAGCAAAACGAGAGGAATGGAAGCTATGTGCACTCAGATTAGTCCAAGATCCTGCCAATCCTATTGTTGTACATGACTTCCTCAACTCAGTCAGTTAGGGTGTTATCACACCAATCGATCAATCATCATAGAATGGATTAGTTGAAGTCGATCGATTGACAATCGACGACATCGATCCATGGTAGAATGGATTAGTCAAAGTCGATTGAGCTGCTTGTTGTTGAAACTGATGGAATGCAGCCGGGGTTAATCGATCAACGTCGACCGATGCCATCGACCGGCAATCGATTGATTGGTTAGTAGAACGGTATCCGTCGATCAATTAAAGCTACCACACCAATCGATGCTGCCGATCGACGATATCGATCACCCTTACATAATTGGAACACAGGTACCTACTACCGGTCAATATTGTTTTTCCACTCCTGCACTTTTGCACTCTAAAACAAGCTGAATTAATAAGACATTAATTCAGCATTTTAAATGTGACCTAAAATTTAGACATTCGACATTGTGATGATGTAGACATCAGCAAAAGCTGCTAATCTATATAAATAAATAAAATAAATGTTTGTAAACAAAATGCGTACCGCATTTCATTGCACTTGAGGCGTGAAATGAGAGGGAACAATAGAACTTGCTGCAGTTCCTGTACCGCATCACTCTTGAGCTCCTCGACGCGAGCCGTGTAGGCCGCCAGGCCCTCCAGGGAGGGGCACACCATCAGCACGTCGCATATAGGCTTCATGCTTGAAAAAGCCTCCTTCAAAACATCGGTGTTCATGGCTCTTTGCTGTTGCACGCAATATTGATCTGTTTGTTGCATAAAGTTTTATTTGTAGAATAATCTTGCAGATTGAAGCTTGATTTGGTTGAAGCCAAGCCGTAGCTTTATAATTCTCTCTTTGGCCAAGCCAAGAAAATTAAATGAAACACAACTCATAAATCGTAAATAGATCAACAATTACTCCGCCTTCTTTCTTTTCTTCACATTTCACAAACTAAAGTAGGTAAAGAAAATAAATAAGATAAGTATAATATTATTTCTTCTGTGGATAGTAACCACAGGATTTATAAGTGATAGTACCTCCATGACCATGCATAGAGTACACAGTAGACACCATGGAAGTAATAAGTACTACGTACAACAGTACTTATTACTTCCATGGTAGACACAGACAGAACCCATGATTTTAAACTTGTTTTACACATGGAAGTACTAAGTACTACGTACAACTAGTACACAGATTTATAAGTACAGTACTAAAGTAAACTAGTACCATGGAAGTAATAAGTACTACATACAACAGGAATGAGCTCTATCTGTGCATCTTGCAGCTAAAATAAAGAAAATACAACCTTATGCTAAGGTCGTAAGACTCTTGTTGCGCGCAAAATAAAAATGAAGCCGAGTGAGAGGGCAACCTCTGAACGCTGTGTCCCGTTCTAACAGTGACTTAGAGTTGCCAGAGTTAAGTTGATTTCAATCCTTTCGTTGTTTGTAGAAAAATATGCGATTGATGTAATGTAATGAAGTAAAAACATTTACTTCTAAAATGTTTCCAAATATAAATAATAATTTATTACCGACATGTTATTTAAAGCAATATTATTTGTTGCTACGTGTAAATGTTATGTTCTCTCTAATAACGTGGAATGCAGGAGACAATGAATAACGATTGCTAAAACGTAGATTTAAATAAAAGCTTAGATAAAACTTATATTTTCGTTTTATTCTCTTTGACAATGTACAAAGGTATATAGATGACAGACAATAGGAATATAAATTGAAATGTAGAAAAATAAATTTAAACAGAACAAAAAGGTCGATATCAAAATCAAACAGACTCTTTTTATTCTAACACTCCTCCTTAAATTCATTTCTCTACATTCATCCATCACACAATCACACAACACCCATACCCAGCGTACACCAGTTGAACTTCCCTTTCAACAGAGGTTTTGTTAAAACATCTGCAACCATACGACTTGTCTCTACATACTCTAATTCAATATGGCCATGCTCAACTGCCTCTCTCACAAAGTGGTGTCGCACATCTATGAGTTTTGTGCGTTGATGGTGTACAGGGTTCTGCGCAATAGCAACAGCAGATTGACTATCACTGAAGATCTTCATTGGTATCTCAATTTGACCAGAGATCTCCGAAATCAATCTCTTTAAGAAAATTGCCTCTCTAGCAGCTTCTGACATAGCTACGCATTCAGCCTCTGCTGTGGATAGAGCAATCGTCTTCTGTTTTCTGCTTTCCCAGCATATTGCAGCGCCCATATGCAGAAAAACCATACCTGAGTATGATCTCCTATCATGACAAGAGGCATGACTAGCATCTGCATAGCCCTGTACCTTATGCATTCCTGTCTTCTTGTACTGTAGCCCAAGGCTTTTAGTACCCTTTAAATATCTGAGCACTCTCTTTGCTGCTATCCAATGCTCTTCAGCATAGCAAGCGTTGAACTGGCTCAGATAATTAACTGCATGTGCAATATCTGGCCTCGTGCATACAGATATGTACATCAGCGAACCAATTAAATTTTGATATGGAACCCTCGGATCAGGTTTATGTGTCAGTTCAGGTTTCACAAGCTTTTGCCCTGGAACTGATGGGGTTGAAGCAACTTTGCAATCAGCCATCCCAAAAACCTTCAAAACTTTTTCGACATACTTCTCTTGATCAACTTTGATTCCAATATCGTTTTGCGTTATGTGCATTCCCAAAAAATTTTCTGCCTTCCCAAGATCCTTCATATCAAACTTTGACATAAGGTCTCGCTTTACTTTACGCAGCTCCTCCGCGTCATTCCAAAAAATGAGTACATCATCCACGTACACTGCTAAAATGATGACCTTCTTACCCTGGGATCTCATGTAAATGCACGGTTCGTTTTTGGATCGTTTGAACGACAACTGCAATAACTCATTGTTCAGTTTATTGTTCCAAGCTCTGGGGGACTGCTTTAACCCGTAAAGCGAACGTTTAAGGAGACACACGTAATCTTCCTTTCCTTTTTCTTCGTAACCATCTGGCTGTTTCATGTAGACCGTCTCAGACAAGTCTCCATTCAGGAAAGCTGTTTTTACGTCCATTTGGTCAACGTTTAAGCCACTCTTAGCTGCCATCGCCAGAAGGATTCTTAGAGCACTATGTCTCACCACTGGAGAAAACGTCTCATCATAATCGATGCCCCATCTTTGACTAAAACCTCTGGCAACAAGCCGAGCTTTGTATCTTCGCTTATTTCCCACCTCTTCTTTAATTCGAAAAATCCATTTCGAATCTACAACGTTGCTCGCTTGTCCAGGTTTTACTAAAGTCCAAGTTTCATTTTTCTTTAAAGCATCAAGCTCCTCCTGAATCGCAGCTTTCCATTCTCTACTGTCAGGCCTTGACAGTGCATCTTGAACCGTAGTAGGGTCATGTTCTGTTTCAACTGTATTGTATAAAACATGATCCGGAAACTCTCTGGGTTTCCTTTCTCTTAGTGGATACCTCCTTTCCACCTCTTGTGGTCGATCCTCAGTTACGTCTGACTCACAATCTTGAAAATCCACATCCTCCGATTCATGAATAGCTACTTCATCTTGAACAGGATCTTCAGCAAAACTCTCTTGTTCTTGTTCCACTCTAGGAACATTGCTAACATCATCATTCTCTTGTAGAGGTTGCAAAACATCTGGTTCTACTGTATTCCTGTCAATTGGTTCATCTTCTAGAAGTATTATTTCTGGTTCTTCTTGCGATTTTTCTTGTAGCTCTTTGTATTTTTGATTCTCCCAAAACACAACATTTTTGGCCTTAAATACTTTTCCGGAAATAGGATGCACAAGACGATACGCTTTCGCGTTGTCATCGAAGCCTGTGTAAATAAGCTCTCTGCTTTTTACATCCCACTTTGTCCTCTTTTGATCAGGAATGTGCATAAATGCTTTGCACCCAAAAGTTTTTAGCATGCTTAGGTCACACTTCCTCCCTGACCATTTCTCATCCGGAGTCATACTCTTCACCGCAATCGTTGGTGACTTGTTCTTTAGGAACACGGCGTGATGGACAGCTTCAGCCCAAAAACGTATTTCTAATTCGGACTCATGTAGCATGGTTCTTGCTTTATCGCAGATGGTGCGATTGGCCCGTTCAGCTACACCATTTTGCTCTGGTGTATACTCCACCGTTAGTTGATGTTGGATTCCGCAATTGTTCAGCAAGTCATCCATCCGCTTATTAACGTATTCGCTTCCGTTGTCAGTGCGCAGGATCTTAATTTTCTTGCCGCATTGATTTTCAGCAAACGCCTTAAAATCTATAAATTTTTCGAAAACTTCACTCTTTTGTTTCAAAAAATAAATAAAAGTTTTTCGCGAGAAATCGTCAATAAACGTCAAAAAATATTTGAACCCGCTAATAGAAGATAAACTCATAGGTCCACACACGTCTGAGTGTACTAAACCTAATAGTTCCGTAGCTCTCGTTGCACCAGTTTTCTGAAAAGGCTGTTTCGTTTGTTTTCCCATAATGCAAGATATACACTCCAGTTTAGAAGAAATATCAGGAAAACTTACCCCTGTTGCCATCTTATCTCTTAGTAGTTTGAGGTTATGCAAACCAAGATGTCCCATCCTCCGATGCCATAACATCTGCTGGTCATACTCTGTTGTTGCTAGCGCAGAACCTAGTGAAGAGCACTTAATTTTATAAATGCCTCGTTCTTCGATACCTTTCACAACAGGCTTACCTCGCACCTCACACTCATTTCTCTTGTAGATGTCACAACATTTATCTGTAAATACTACCACGTTACCTTTTTTCGCAATTGCATTTACACTCAATAAGTTAGAAGCTAACTTAGGTACATACGTACAGTCGCTAACTGTCATTCCGGACTCACATACTACCGTACCCTTACCTGCACCATATATCTCATTACCATCTGCACAAGTCACTCTCAAGGACTTAGGAGTATCGTTAAAGTTCTTAAACCAAGATTTTTTATTCGTCATGTGTGTCGATGCTCCAGAATCTATAATCCAGTCTTCTGCCTGTGAAATCGACATGCCGAACGCAAAAGCTTGAAGAGCTTTCCTTTTCCCTTTTGGATTATCAGGACACTCTTGTGCCTTATGAGGCCCTTCGCAAATAAAGCATTTGATCTTTTGTTTGATCTTCTTCGGTGTACTCTTACCCTTATGCTTATTTGACAATAGTGCTGAATTCGGTTGGCTTGCACTCGTGCTCGCCGAATAGGTATCCTCCATTTGAAAAAGCTTCATCTTTACATAGTCAGTAGTAATAACAACGTTACTGTTTTCTATGGCTAATCTCATAGGTTGAAACTCTGATGTTAGCCCTTGAAGTAGCAGAGCGGCTAACAACTCATCATCAACCTCTTTTCCTAAGTCCAACAGCTCCTGTGATGTCATCATGACATATGTCACGTATTCTCGAATTGATGAGAATTGTTCCAGTTTCAAGCTTACTAGCTTGGATAGTAACCGACAACGGTTATTTAGCCCTTTGTCCTCGAATGCTACCTTCAAGGCTTCCCATGCTTCTTTGGCTGTTTTGGCCTTACGAACATGGACAAGACAGTGGGGTTTGACCATTAAGCAAATCTTTGCACGGGCCCTCTGATCTCTTTTTATACCTTCTGTATCCTTCTCTTGTGGTGATACACTCGTGTATCCCCAGAGATCATCATGAATTAGGTATAGTTCCATCACGAACTTCCATGTGCTGTAGTTAGTATTACCATCTAGTTTTTCTATGGATGGCAGGCTACTACTGCCCGAATGTACCGTTTCATGTGGCATCGCCATCGTGTTGTTTCTCTCGTTACTGCTATCGCAGTGGAAGCGTGCTGGGCCCATAACCTGTTATATTCTCTCTAATAACGTGGAATGCAGGAGACAATGAATAACGATTGCTAAAACGTAGATTTAAATAAAAGCTTAGATAAAACTTATATTTTAGTTTTATTCTCTTTGACAATGTACAAAGGTATATAGATGACAGACAATAGGAATATAAATTGAAATGTAGAAAAATAAATTTAAACAGAACAAAAAGGTCGATATCAAAATCAAACAGACTCTTTTTATTCTAACAGTAAAGCCTTATTTACGCAAAAATTTTGCGATTGGCGTATAGGTTTTCTTTTATTTGTATGCATGGAAGTAATGAGGGCTTCATCTTCGATTGAGAAGAAAAAAAGTAGTTCAAATTGGTTATCGAACCAATTTGAACTACTGATTTAGATGGCGCTGACTCAACTGTATCAATCAAGATTGTCTGTGGTGCACGCGTACAAAACTATTATCTTAGTAGTCTGTGGCTATTAGTCATGATATTCTGTTTGTGTTTGCTTCTTGAGTGTGCGCTAGATTTTGTAGTGTTTTTAGAAAAAGGCAAAAATAAATACCACGTAACGAAAATTATTTCTACGTTGGCGATGTTGACATTTCACTTTATTTTGACACTTGACTGCTACGTTACAGAGCAGCGCCATCTATTTTCAACGCTGAAAGCATGATTTGAAACGGCCGTGAAAACCCCTCATTAGTACTGTACGTAGTACTTATTACTTCCATGTTTGTATGAAATACGGACACCTGACCTGACAACCCCACATGAAATCACCGACTCGGACGATAATGGCGGAGTGTTTTTTGATTTCGTGATATTTTTGAAGAATTTTTAGTTAAAATGGGGAGAATTTGTGTCGTGGAGGCTTGCGGAAGCGAGTATTATCCTGATTGTGGTTTATCTTTTCACAGGTAATAGTTTTAAACATAATTTGTTAGTGAAGAATTACGGTGACCATGCATGACTATCCAATCCTAGTTCAAGAACAAATAACTTAAATACCTATGCATTTTTTATTTCTTTCTCTATTAAAATAACTTTGTTTCAATTTCAGATTTCCTAAAGATCCTAATGTTGGGGAACTATGGATAAATATTATACACATGAGCTCTACCCACATCCTCCTCAATACAAAGATTTAAATCTTTGCCTCAATATATATTTGAAGATCCACATGATATTCAATTGGTGAATGCGTTAGCGAATTCATATCTCAATTTACGTTTAACTCATAATGCAAAATTAGAATCAATGAAACATATTTATAAGGAATAAGCTGGGTTTGCGGCAGAAACTTCACAAGACTGTTTTATTTAGCAATGTCAGATTTAGAATTAAACTTAAATGTAAACTTAACTGTTTTTTTCTTACCTAATTAATTAAATACCTATAGGTACCACAATAGGTAGCTTATCGTAATTTTATCTCAGTCCAGCTGCATGTCGTGTCCCACAAGGACCAGTAGGTAAGTACCTACCTATATGACGCGAGTGTGAAAAGCAAGCAAAAACAGCAAATGGATAGTGCCCCAAAAGGGCAAGTTTATCATTAGTATCTTCGATTTAAATCCATCTGAAGCAATGATCTGCTGACGTCAGATCACAAATTATTTTTTACAATTGTCCTTAATTTATTTCAATATAGTCACCATCGCCAGAGAGGGATAAGACATACAGTTTCTGAGCTCTCGCTCGGCTTCAATTTTGTGACAACAGCTCATTCCTGTTGTACGTAGTACTTATTACTTCCATGACTAGTACTTATTACTTCCATGGTTTTACATACTATTGGAACCTCAGAATAAAGTGGAATAAAGACTAACATTTTACATAATACTGTTAGTCTTTATTCTGCTGAGACTGGTACATCTGTTTGTCTGTGGTTTGTAGTAGAGAATTGTCAAAGTCAGGTGTCTGGGTCCATCCTAGCGATGGTAACTCGGTTCGTGAGCTGCAGCTCAGCTCGCAGCTCGACGGCTTGAGCCAAAGCAGAACTGCTGCTCAAACAGCTCAAAACAACTCAAACAGATCTCCAACGCAGCTCCAACGGTTCCAATGACCTGCGTGAGCTTAATGCAGATCCTGCGAGTCTTTTTGGCTATGTGTCCATCTGCTCAAAATTCTAACAAAACAGCTCCGTGTTCTACTTATTACGAATTACGAAGTCTTTTAAATGTTAGGTACTATTTAAACAAGGTCGTTGTAAATTCCATTGCTGGCAAAGTAAATCTAATATACGTAATTAGGTATAGATTTACTTTATTTTATTTATAGTGTATATTTATTTGTAGTTTTTACTATGTATAGTTTTTTTAGGCAATTGCCTACATAAGCACATAAAATGTAAAAAATTGTAGAAAATGCTGTCAGCATTTCCTTCACTAAGCCGACCTCTTGTAATTTTTTTGAATGTGCAAATAAATAAATGTATAAATAAAATAAATATATACCCGTAATGAGGCATCAGTCAGCACGATGTACTATACAACAGCTCAGATTTTTGAATACGTCTAATATCACCAAAAAGATAAAGCACATATCGTAAAAAACAGCAGCAAAACAGCTCAAACGGCTCAGCTTTTCAAATATTGACCCTTGTGGGTGGACTAATAAAACTCAAAATCAATTTGCTCACTTTTGTACTTCCAACAGCTCCGCGGCTGCAACGTTGTGCGCAGTTGAGGTTCGGACTTGTTTTGTTGACCTGTTGAGCTGCGAGCCGTTGGTCTGTGTTCTAAACCGTTGAGCCGGCTCGGACCCCAACAAAACTAGTACGTCCTTTGTCCGTCCGTCCGTCCCGAGTCCCGTCCGTCAAACAAACTGATTGATTGATCTGTCATGTCAAAAAAGGCTAATGGAAATAATTAACTACAATTACTTAATTCTAAAATAAATAATGTTTTATGAGCCCAAACAGTGCTAAAAGTAATCAAAATGTTTTCTCTAGTAGGTCCGCGGGTTGTACATAAGTGCCTCAAAATTTTGAGGTTAACTGTGAAAGACTTTAGTAACCTGCCAGATATAAAGAATCTGAATGTGGTCAGGACGGTCGAGAAGACCATCGAGAACAACACAAGCATCTTCATCGAGAGCCCTATACACGTGAAGGTGCTTCCGATCGACGTTAACGACATAAAAGCCCACAACAGACTCACAATGACCCTGTACAGTCAGGGAAAAGAAACAAGCGATTTCCAAGTGAAACAGACCTCTAAGCGATTGGAACTGCTAAACAAGAACACTTCATCGGATAGGAACGACGTCTGCTTAATACAGGTACCGTACCAGTTGAATGTTCAAGTCACAACAACAGAGAATGCCTCAGTCCATTTATCCAAGTTAGAAGGCGAGGAGTTTGTGATCAAAACACAAAAAGGAGCCGTCAGCATCGGGGATTTAAAAGCCCAGAACATTAAAGTAGAAAGTGCAGAGGGGGAGATCTTAACTGAGGGCAGACTGCAGGCATCTAACATTGAGCTGAAAACTGGCTTGAATGCTGGTATCAAATGTCACAACATAATGTCCAATTGCTTCATAGTAACCACACATGCGGGCCCCATTGCTGTCAAATCATGTTACAGTGATAAATCTCATTTCACTACGCTCATGGGTAACTTAAAGTTAGACTCCTTACATAGATGTGTGCTGATAGATGTGATTCAGAAGGGAAACTTGCACATAACGGGCTTCGATGGCAACCTTCAGGCTTCTTTGAAAAGTGGCGAAGTGTTCATGCACGCAGCTCAGCTCACAGACAAAAGCAGTATCTTCATACATGAAAAAGGCAAGGTAGAACTCAAAATTACTGACATATTGAAAAACTTGCCTGCAACAAATTTGATAGCAGAAAAAATTACAGTTGATGATAAAATATTGAAGTTAGGAAGGTTTATGGATGACTCTCATCCAAAGATGTTTAGATATGAGAAAGAACCGCAGCATGAGCTGCATATAGTTTGTAAAAATGGCTCAATTGACTTGAAAGAGACAACAGTACCATTCATCATATGAATTATACATAATTTATGATACAACAATTAAGGTATTACAAGTTGAAGTAATTTAATATGTTATCCGAAGTAAATGCTGTTTATTTTTGAATAAATGTATGTCTTACAATGTTGTGATGCTGGTTTGTTATTTGGACACACAAAAACATTGGTGTGTCATTGCCTTTAAACATCCACTGCTGGACGGGGCCTTCGGGCAATCGAATACAATTTGCCATAATCACCATGCTTGGCAGATGAGAAGCTGATTACAGTATTGGTATTGAGTACTCAGGTGGATGCTGCTGCCTGTGGTGTTATCCCTTAGTCAGCTTTTACAATATCCATGGGAAGAGATAGAGAGGTATATTCTTAGACCGGCCTCTGTACACTTTGGTGTGTATTCTACAGTTTTAACATAATAGAATTGAAGTTATAGTGGCTTGGTATCATTTTAGAAAAATAACGTCTACACTACCATTTCATGAGGAAGGACCTCAAAATGGTCAACGAAATGTCAGCAGGAGAATAGTAAAGTATGTGGTGTATAGTCGTTATTTTTCAAAAAATTTAACATGCTTCATGCATGTGAAAGTGCTACTTTTGTTTTTGAAGACAGCGTGAGTAGGTTAGTATTTTGAACTAACAGCATACATTTATCAGTAGCAATGTGATTAGTGCTACAAAGGTATTTAATCATTATTATACATTCTAAACTATTATCAATTTGTTGTGTCTGCCATGATCCATAAATGAATTACTAGTTAGTAAGGAATCATCACTTATTCTCATTATGCCTATCATGATTGTTAATTATCAGTGTTATTTATTTAGATAGTAAACATTTTAGTATCTAGATCTATTTTGTAAATTTAGATGCCAAAGGATTTGTTTTAGTAGGTAACAATTCATGTATTTAAAACAACTGTTCCAGGTAAGACTTACATAGGTTTTGGAAAATGTATTTTAAAATATTTAAGTATTACCAAACATTTTTGAATGTTCTATTTACTGCATTTATGATAAAATGTATACATAAAACTTGGAGTTAATTTACAGTTGAACTTAATTTAACTTTATCATCTGATTTGTCTAATTTTGTAGGTAGTTCCTGAGTTAAGACATTAGTATAGATAGTTTTGTGATAGAATAAGCAACTGGCTAGTCTATGTAACTTTAGAAAGTTTGTAGGTATGTACACATATGTGATTCCATGTTGATGTTATTTATCATTGTATTCATATACTTATATAGTTTTTTTTTATTTGTATTCATTGTTGAAAATATTATTAAAATGTGTTTAATTTTTACTGGTTCATATTTTTTGACTATCCCTGAAAAACAAAAACAGTCACTTAATTTACTGTTTTTTTTTAAATTAGAATAGGTATGTTCATTGAGTAGGTACTTAAGACGAGGATTGATCTCAAAAGTAGTATTTTAAAAGCCCAGTGCGACGACGTGACGAGATTAAGTAATGAGATGCAAAAAATATTGTAGGTAGAACAATATACTAATAATAGTTATATGACCGAACAGAATTCTGAAAAAAGTCCGGGTTTGCATAAAAAAATCGCACACATGACCACCCTAAAAAAGCTTTGGTTTTCAAATGCTCTTAATTTTGAACGGCAACAACACAATTTTTAATTATTACAAATTAAATAGCTAGACTTGTATTTTAAAGTTCTAACCGCATGTTTTTTTATCTATATTTGTATGTATCGGTTAATAAAAAAAAATGAATACCTACAGTCAAACCAGTTTCATCGTCAAATAAGACATGCGATTTCCAAAAGCAAAGTCGTTTGGATAAAATTTTAGAATTTTTGGACGTTTGGATTTTAGGATCATACCCCGCCTTAATTGGTAAAGTTTTTTTTAAAACTAAGTACTTGCTAATTGGGTACAAAGATGAGTGCCGGGCCGCGCCGTGCGGCGTGTGTCCGATAACGAGCGGTTTATATGCGGCGGCAGGCTGCGCGCGCGTCACTACCCGCCGCCATGCCGGCCTGTGCGCCCGAGTTCGGCCGCCTCGCGCGCTCCAATACTGAGCTAGTGTTCTCCCCGCGGGCTAAACGCTGCTCGCATCAACCGCCGGCGCCACCTTTTACGGCGCTAAGGAGATCCTTCTCCTCCACTTTTTCCCTGATCCCCGAAGAACGCGCAATCTCTCCTGAACGCCCATTGCCGCTGCCAAGACTCGTCCGTATCATAACATGGCTCCCAAGGCAACTCCTGCGACCATTCTTTGCGCTACTCAGTTTTATCTCCCACCCGGCCTGGAAGCAAATGCTGGTTGTGCTTCCGACGCTATGGATCGCCGCGTCGCTGTTTATATTCTGGAAGTGCATACAGTGCCCGTTGGGAGTGATCAAGATGATCGGCCGCTTCATCAGCTCGAAGAACCCGAACAAACCCCGTACTGTGCTCATTAGCGGCGGCAGCTCCGTGCAGGCGTTGCACTTGGCGAGGAACTTCCACTCGGCCGGCGCGAGAGTGGTCGCTTTCGAGACGGAGGGACAGTTCGCGCTGCTCAAATACTCCGCGGCCGTTCATAGATTCTACACGGTTCCCCGACCTAACCCGGGAGACCCTCTCGCTTACGCGCAGGCGCTGAAAGAGATCGTCGAGAGAGAGTCGGTCGTGTTTTACGTGCCCGTCAGTTCTTCGACACCCGCTTATTATGATGCCCTCGCGAAACCGCATCTCGAGGTGGTAGGATGCCAGTGCTTCGTCCCTTGCGCTCGAGATGTCGTCAGCCTGGACGATCCTTTGGAGCTAATGCGCGTATGCCGCGCCGCCGGACTCGCTACTCCTCAATTCTGGGTGGTGGCCAACGACGAAGACGTGAGAGCGTGGTATGATAGCGGAGCATCGAAGGAAGGCCGACACTTCATAGCTAGTGCTGGTGCTCGCGGTGCAAGAGACCGTCTAAGATTCGTTATGCCAGAGGACAAGAATCAGTTCAGATTTCCGCGTGAGATAAGTGCGGAAAAACCGTGGGTTATCGTAAGAGAACCAAAGGGAGAGAGAATAGTGACTTGCACCACTCTGAAGGAGTCGCGCGCCGTTAACAACGTGACATGTCGTGTGGACTCCGCGAGGAAGGGATTGGTGCCTCAGAAGGACGAAGAAGCCGATGCGTGGGTGCAGAGATTCGTATCGTTCCTCGCTCCGGCGAGGCCGATGACAGGCCACGTTTCATTCAGACTTGTCCGAGAGGAGAGCTCTACAAACGGTCATGGGAATAGACTCGTGGCTATCGGAGCTCGAGTGGGAGTGTCTCTGCCGTACCTATGTCAAAATACAGCCCACAAGTGTGGGCACACAGCGACTGTGGGCAAGCTGCTTGACACCGTGCTTGACACGCGCGAAGCATTGTTCGCGTTCTGGGACCCGCTGCCGTATTGCGCCTACTACCAGTCACGAGCGCCGGACGGCCGTCGGCTGCCTTCTCCGGAGCCCTGCAAGACGCCGCCGAATGTGCCGCTTTGAAGATTTCTTGTGCAAATAGATGAGTTATTTATTAAGACACTCAGTACCTGAATAGTGCGTGAGTGGGAGCTCTCTCGGTGGGGTGGTGCCGCCATACCTTTAAATTAGTCGCGCTCTCTCTGATTATCACCTCGGTTCGCTTGCTCGACAAGCGGACAGTCGAGGATATGACAATGTTTGTAACTACTAAGTAGATATTTTAAGTTGATGTACCAAATACTACATTAGTCGTTATTTTATTTATGTTAAGGATAATATAAAACTTGCTCAGTTATTTAATAAGCCACTTTCATTTTGATCTTTGATTCAGCAAGGCGAGAAATAAATTTATGATAGGTTAAACCGGTTTTGCTTCGATCACTTAGGAATAGTTGCTGATGAAACCCTTTTAGAGATTTTATTCCTCTTCAAAACAGTAGACTGGATAACAAAGTACTTAACCTACCCAATTGGAAATATTCCATGAAGTTCTAGCCTCGCAGGAGTGTGAAGAAAACTGCTCTGACCGGGATGGCGCGGTGACCCGGACGCGAGATAACTTATCTTCAAGTGCATTTATATATTCCACGAGCTATCAGGTTAAACGGGCAAACAGTGAGGGATGCGTGCATTTGTCGTGATGTCCTAACTATGACATCTGAGACTTCCTAGTTCTTGACCTATCAAGATGAGGTTAAATTCCAAGTGATAGCTTATGTTCTACAGCTCTGCTATGAGCGCAGGCGCACTTCCATGATACGATAGCGCCTACCAGCCCCCCAATTTACAGTAGCAAATTGCAATGGAGAACGCAACAATGCATGGAGATTATTTTGGCAGCCTTAGCGTTGTCCAAATCTATTGAAACTTGAAAGGAGGAATAATTAGGGCAAGAAGTTTCCCCTATTAGTAGTTTTATAAGATTTACATAGCTAAGGCTAAAATGATCCCCATTGTCGCGTTCCCCATTACCATTTGCTACTGTAATTGGGGGGCTGCTCCCTACCCTGCTGCGTTCTGTGGTCATGGATTACCTAATCTTTGGTTACGGTAGGTATCGAAATAGATAGGTTACGATTTCGTATTGACCGCGACTACTTATTACTTGAGCGGATTGATTTAGGTAACATGGTCATTCAACTTTGATTTAGTTAGAGGTAGGTAGGTACCTACCATAAAAATTAAGATTTGAATGGGGACCGTTGGTACAGTCAGCGTCATAACTAATAATAATAATAATAATTGTTAATAAACAATTTCAGTTATCAAAACATATTTTCCGAGTGTTCATCGTAAAAAAAGGAAACAGATTTATGGGGTAGATCTACAAATCGAAGTAATATTTTTATCTAAAATTTGCAATTTATGTTACAAGTACCTAGGTAGGTACCTACCTAACTTAAGTACAGGAGTATTTGGGCTTTAAAACTAAAAATTGTGTATTGCTACACAAAAATAAGTGCAGATGCTGTCGGCGTGACTGCGATGCTTTCCATTCATTGTTGTCATCATGCATCAGTTTTGTGAAGTTAGTTTCCCTTTGCTTCCTACACCACAGTTCCAAGGATCGGCATACTGTTTCTTGATGTCCAGTCAGGAAATACTAGAAAAAAAACTTCGGGCTTCCGACAGGAGAGTTATCTCCTATAGACGAGCTGCAGAACAATGCTAGACCCGTTTGCCCGGTATGCCCGGTCTCCCCGATAAACCCATCTCCCCTTTGCTAATAAAATGCGGGACTCTAGAAGTGTTCTAGGATTTTTTAATGGCATACACAGACAAAGATTGAACGTGGTTTTAGCCATGTTATGGTCTACGTATCTAAAGCGCCCTAGAAGACACTTTGCGAAACTAAATTTCCATACAAAATCCGTGTTACGCTACTTACAACTTACTTACACTCTTGAAGTTGATTGTTTTTGAACTTGTGGCTCCCAGAGGAGCGATATTCGACGGTGTAAGAGTAGCCAGTGGATAACGAGTAGGTCTTGGTCGAGTAAGATACGAGAAGGTTAGGTATACCTACCTTACCTAACTAACATTACGGAGCTCTACCACACTATACGAATGTAGAGCTAGTTAAAGCCTGTTCAATTTGTTATGTAATCGTGCAAAAGTTATTAATGTGTAAGTAATTCTTTCCAGTTTTTATCAGCTATTTTGTAGGTACTTAGTCTATCACTCTGTTGGTAGATGGGCTGGGCATGACTCTACATAATACTTATAAATAGGTGGACCATGACTAATCATCATCATCATCATCAGCCTGTAGAAGTCCAAGGTTGGACATTGGCGTCCCTCTAGAATGCCACGACGAACGGTCTTGAGCCGCCTTCATCCACTCTTGTGACGTTTATAATATCTTTAGTCCATCGAGAGGAGCGTCTTCTTCTACTACGTTGTCTGGTATCCGCCCTTGGGCAATAGATATAATTAAATTCATGTTATTTATCGTGACGGTGGACCGACCACAAGCATTAAAAAGTGCTTGTGGTCAGTTATTGTCCACCCGTCAGGTGAACTGAGCAATTGGCATCTTTAATATCACTCTTGGTGGATTTTCTAATGTCTTATGTTTAGACATAGGGTAATTTGTCCTGATTTGTAGCCTAATTGAGTCCCTATACTAACCCCCTCATTCATAATTATTTTTAAAGCTATTTTAGTTAAAGTAGTTTTTGACTTGTTTTGACGTATGACATTTTACATCAGAGAGAACAAAACAAAAGCTATTTTAACTGAAATAGGTTTAAAAAATTATTATGAATAAGAGGGTAAATCTTTAGATAATGCATCTCTACTAATTTGTAGTCCCAATATTCTCTGCGCGGACGCGCTTATCTATATAATATTAAAATTATGAATAAGTTGTATTTTATCCATCTATCATTATTATTATTAATATTCTTTTTACTCTGGCACGCGCGCCGTCCGTTACTTCTTCGCTCGCTACAGGCTAGCCAAAGGTTGCCTGGAAGAAATCTCTTTCAGCGATAAGGCCGTCTATTGTGCTGCTAATTTTAATAAATCCTATTATGTATTTCAGGTGTACAATAAAGTGTTAATCTATATAATCTATCTATGTGTGCTAATAGGCTAGGGATAGGTCACCGTTTAGATAACGCGATATTAGTATTGATGGTTTTATAGAGTCTATCACATGGGCGTAGCCAGGGGAAGGGCGAGGGAGGGAAAATAATTCAATATGTTACATTATTATCATATTTAAATAAGGAGAGGCGAGGAGTTAAAAGTTTACATTAATATAAATACTAAGTTAAAGTTATACCTAATTGAGTAAAAAAATTTGGCTGTTCACACTTCTTAAATACAAAATGTATACGGCTCGCTCCACTCGCCGGTAAAAATATTACCTTCAGTCACCGAGAGTGGCAGCTTTTTTTAACCGACTTCCCAAAAAGGAGGAGGTTCTCAATTCGGTTGTATTTTTATTTTTTAATTTTTTGTTACCTCATATCTCCGGCGTTTATGAACCGATTTGGAAAATTCTTTTTTTATTTGAATAGATATACTTCCATATTGGTCCCATTTCATTCAGAATCCAGTTCTGATGGTGTAATCCATGAGGAATTGAGGGAACTCCTCAAATATTGTAGGCATACATATGGTGATTTTGATATTTTCAGCAACAAACCAAGCATTTGCATTCAGAAAGTATCATAATCCTTTCACCACTATGGTTCTTTCATCATTTTTTTTCATCCAAATATTTAGTCGAATACTATGGCGGAAATCGGTTTTTTAAATGAAAAGTTATTACATGAATGTATTTACATGTAATTTCGTGTACATTTTTGTTGTTTTATTTTCTTGAACCCCCCAATACTAAAACCTGGCTACGCCCGTGTCTATCATCACATTATGGGTGCGATTATTGAAAGTCATCTAGTAACTATACGTCAGTAAAATTTCTGTTTAGTCCACGATTTCCAAATACCTATACATCTGAACCTCATTCATGACTAAAATTAACCTATGAAAGAAAGAAAGAAAAACGTTTATTTGGCACAAAAACGACACACAATGCCGATACCAGATACAATACATACTACAAACAAACGAAAGTTACATCTAGAAGTTTAAATAAATCGGCTCATGTGTCTGTAGGTATGCCATAACTTTTCATTTAAAAAACCGACTTCCGCCATAGTATTCGACTAAATATTTGGATGAAAAAAAATGATGAAAGAACCATAGTGGTGAAAGGATTATGATACTTTTTGAATGCAAATGCTTGGTTTGTTGCTGAAAATATCAAAATCGCCATATGTATGCCTACAATATTTGAGGAGTTCCCTTAATTCCTCATGGATCCCATCATCAGAACTGGATTTTGAAAAAAATGGGACCAATCTGGAAGTATATCTATTCAAATAAAAAAAGAATTTTCCAAATCGGTTCATAAACGCCGGAGAAATGCGGTAACAAACATTAAAAAAAAAAAAAAAAAAAAATACAACCGAATTGAGAACCTCCTCCTTTTTTGGGAAGTCGGTTAAAAATGGTGTTCAGCTCAGCATTAATGTTGGATGTGTTAACACCCAACGCTGATTTTCAGCTGAAACCAAAAAAATATGGAGAGGGTAAAGCAGCAGCGACAGCAGGTACAGGATACATAAAATAATATATAAACGGTAGTAACACGCAATAAACATATAGTATACGTACGTGGTATAGTATAGCATACGTATGATATCAAGTGCCTCCAGTACATCTCATGAAAAACTGTGATTTGCGGCCTTTTTGATCACATTTAGTCACTCAGTGACATAAAAAGTCGTACCCTATAGGTATCATCCCGATACAGCATGATCCGCCGTCCGAAGTCTATACATTGCTTACACACCCAGTCTAGACTGATAACGGAATTACTGGACCATAGAATAACCAGTAGACAGTACGACAGGACTCCATTATTCTACTTGCGATAGGAATACTTACTGGTAGCCAAGAACTTATTTACACAACCTCGCACTTACAGAGATATAACAATATTTGCTTTTTTTATCGTCCGAGGGTGACTTATGGCTAATTGCAACCCATTTGAGACCCAAGATACAGGCTTTTATGCCTTAGTTTGGGCCTTACAGCTAACCTCTTATACAACTAAGTAAATCCTTGTGTTTTGTTGTACCTATAACTTTTTATTTAAAAACCCGACTTCCGCCATTGTATTCGATTAAAAATGATGGAAAAACCATAGTGGTGAAAGGGTTATGATACTTTCTCAATGCAAATACTTTCTTTGTTGCTGAAAATATCAAAATCGCTATATGTATGCCTATAATATTTGAGGAGTTCCCTCAATTTCTCATGAATTCCAGTATGAGAACTGGATTCTGAAAAAAAATGGGACCAATCTGGAAGTATATCTATTCAAATAAAAAAAGAACTTTCCAAATCGGTTTATAAACGACGGAGATATAAGGTAACAAAAAAAAAATACAACCGGATTGACAACCTCCTCCTTTTTGTGAAGTCGGTTAAAAAATATAATGTTCAACTTTTTGGCAATAAACATTATCTTATCTATCTATCTTATCTATTTAATGAAGATTTCTTGTTAGGTCCTCACGAGACGAATGCAAAACCATCGCTCACCATCCGCCTCCATCGCAAAACCATAATGGTTTTGATGGAGGGATGGTGAGCGAACATGAGCAAAACCATTATGGTCTTGCGATAGAGGGATGGTAGTTACTTGAAGTAAATTATTTTTTAGACGCATTAATCTCATCGGGTTGAACGTTGTAAAACAAAAATATACCCTAAGTAGGTACGGTATACGAATTAAACATAACATAACACCCAACATCAGCCACGTACATATAGTCCTTATCCAACACTAGGATTCCCTGTGTCGTGGGTATCAGGAACTACGAGTACACCATGGTACCACAACATCAGACCCGGAACAAATATTTGCAGATGCATTTGTCCCGCAGCGGGAATCGAACCCGGAACATCTCGCATTTCAGCCGGCTAATCGCCCGCCGTGCCACAGAGGTCGTCGTAACAGTAATAATCGTCAAGTGATGTCGATTCATTATCTAAAACTATTGCGGTCTTTTTCTTTCGTAGGTATACATGTTCCTTTAAACCTGCTTACTGGAGGGTTAGTACGGGTTTTGATAGTTTTCGAAACTAAGTAAGTGTATGAAGTTTCGTTTTCTTCCATACATTTACTTGCAGCGCCCCTAGCGAAAACTAGAAGAAAACTAAGGATGCTGTCAGTAAATGTATGGAAGGAAACGAAACTTCATTATAGTTTTCGAAAACTATCAAAACCCGTACTAGACGTGCTGAAATTAAAAGAACCGTGCCTTTGAAATTAGCGCAGTCAGAACTATGACTGTTGTCTATAGGTTAGGTACCCATACTCATAATTAACCTAAGCTCATTTTTGGTGTGTTTGCCAATGAACTTTGAACTGTTGCACAATCACCTTTAGGTCGGAGTCCGATTTCACCAGATTACTGATTCGGGGTCAAGAATTTGCAAGTCATTGTTTCTTGTTACTGTTTATAATATAGGTACTTACTAAACTTAGGTAATCATTTATTATGCACCAAAATGTCTTACAAGTATCACTCATCATCATCATCATCATAATAAGCCTGTAGAAGTCCACTGCTGGACATAGGCCTCCCCCTTAGAATGTCACGACGAACGGTCTTGAGCTGCCTCCATCCACCGACTTCCTGTGACGTTTATAATGTCTTTAGTCCATCGAGTACATCGAGTAAGTTTCACTCAATACTTAAATATGCGCGGCAACAGTTTTTAGGTAGGTGATAAGTTTACCTTACTCATCATCATCACCAGCCTGTTTACGTCCACTGCTGGACGAGGCCTCCCCCATTAATGATCCCCAAATGTGAGGGGATTTGCCATAGTCATCACGCTTGGCAAGCGGGGCTGATAGCAGTATCGGTGTTGAGTAATGAAGTGGATTCTGCTACCCATCCCCTAGTGTAATCCCAGCTTTTACGACATCCACGGGTGAGAAGGAGGGGTCTGTTCTCAGGCCGGACACGCCACGGCCACTCACTATCATTTGCCTAATTAATCTCGTAATCATCATTATCCATCATCAGTTATTAAGACGTCCACTGCTCGACGAGGCCTCTAGGCTGGCAAATCCCCCCATTATATTATACATGAGGAGTTTTTTTTTATTTTTTTATTATATTAGGAACAACAAACAATTACACTAAAAAACAAGAATACAAATAATTCTTTAAATATACGTACTAAAAGTGCAATCAACCCCGTCGTCCACGAATTATTTAAAAAAAATATACAGACAATAACCAGAGTTATGAATAACCTACATCATTAATATGGTAGGTCTGAAAACTCAGACACAAACTTAATTATATTATTTCTAAACGGGCTGGGTGAGGTTGCAAAGAATTCAGTGCTCGTGAAATGGTCATTGAAAAGTTTCATGATTCTATGCAACGGCCATTTTTGGGACGGATTTGCCATAATCACTACGCTTGTTAGGTGGATAGGTTTCCTTTTTTTAATACTATTTTGGCAAGCAAACAATCATACACCCCCTTGATGTAAAGTAGTTACCGTAACCTATGGACGACTGCAACACAAGAGGTATCACAAGGACATTGACATTACCTTATTTGCAGATGACACTAGCCTAATTATTAAGAACAAAACGTATGAAATTATCAGTAAAAAGCTTAAAGAATCAATACTAGGTATCAAAGAATGGTTCTCTGTCAATAACATGCTGCTCAATGTTGACAAAACTAGTATAATAGAATTTGCACTAGGCACCAGAGCGGAGAGGATCACACCAGAATGTGTTCAAGAAATTTTGAATGATTTTAATATCTCCCTGACGAATAATGTTAAATTTTTAGGAGTAAGTTTAGATAGTAAGCTGACATGGAGTGTCCACTTAGACGAAATCACAAAAAAGCTGTGCTCGGCAACATATGCTATAAAAAAAATTAAAGAACTAGTAGGAAGAAATGCTGCTAGGGATGTATACTTTGCGTATTTCCACTGTATAATGGCTTATGGAACATTATTTTGGGGCACTGCGGCTTCTGCAAACAGAGTATTTATTTTGCAAAAACGAGCAGTGAGATATATATTAGGTTTAAATGAGATGGACTCATGTAGACAGCGATTCAAAGAACTAGGTATAATGACGATGACTGGGGAATTCATTTTTCAGAATTTAGTATATGTCAGAGAAAATGTGAGCAAGATTAAGGCTAAGAGTGACATACACAATGTTAACACTAGGAATAAAGATCGCCTAGTAGTCCACACATAGTATGACACGACTTACAAAAGTTTCAAAAAGCTACTACTGTACAGCAATTAAGTTATATAATAAAATTCCTTTAGATATTAAGAACATGTCAGACTCTAATTTCAAATCTTGTATAAGAAATCAATTAATAGATAAGACTTAATATAAAAATATAAATATAAATAAATAATATATATATAAATATAAAAATATTATAAAATTGATGAAGCTTTTGCGGATAATGAAATGTTTACATCAGAATTTTATATTAATGAATGAGCTTTATTTATTGCTTGTGCTTTTAGTTTAGTTTATTTAGTAGCTGACATTTAATTTAGATATATTTTAAGTAATAAATGCTTAGTTGTTATTTTTAAACTTATACAATATGACGGTGCTTTTGCTGAATTTAATTTATCAAGGTGTGATTAAGATTTGAGAAGATTTATTCTTTTATACTTTATATTATTTGTGTTGATGATTTATCTAAGTACATGGTACTATGTCTATGGATAAATAAATAAATACAATACAATCACACGCACGCTGCCGACCCTGAGACATAAAGATGAAAAATCTCATGTGCCTGTAATTTCACCGGCAGCCGTACCCTTCAAACCGAAACACAGCAATGCGAGCACTACTGCTTGGCGGCAGAAATAGGTAAGAAGGTAGTACTTCCCCAGACGAACTCTTTCACCAGAAGTTCTACTACTAACAAAGTGGTTATCGCAGTATTGGTGTTGAGTACTTTGGTGGACGTTGCCCATCCAATCACCTAATAGACGTGCGTAATTCAATATTTACCTACCTATAATGTCATACGACTTCAAATCAAAGAACCAAAAAAATCCTTATTTGCTTTTCTTTGGAATCGTTGGTAGCTTTATCTCAGTGTAAACATACGTACGATAAATTGGGACAAGCGGATTTGTCCAGTAGGACTCTACCGTGCCTGAGTCACGTAGATTTATTGTGCGTGAGTAATATTGGGCATACTTTGTAAGATGTACACACGTAGGTATATTGGTATCACTGCACTAAAAGAAGCTCGATAACAAAAAAAAACAAAATGAAAACTAGACTACGCAATAGCTCAAAAAAAGTATCAAAATGTTGTAGAGGAAGGCCAAAACCACGATTCTATAGTTAACGCCTTTAACTCAATTAATATTCTATAGTTAAGGCCTTTAATTTAATTAATATTATTCAACTTGGAACTTATTATTCTAATTGGTGTAGTCTGAGGCTAAATTCACGATTATTATTTAGAAAACCCTTTTTTTAGTTGAAGGACTTTTTTTTTAGAATTGTGGCTTTGGCCTTCGTCTCAACATTTTGATAGAGTCTGTTCAGAAAGAGAGCCGTCGTGGCCAAATTGTGAACTAACGTTGTAAACTACTTATTCAAACCATAAATTAGGAGCTGGTTTCTATCTGTCATCATTTTGAATCATAAACCAAAGAAATAGTAACAGTTTTAATAGGATCCAAACGGAATTGTTGCGCTATTGTATTGCCCGCTAAACAAAAAAGGTAATTAAAGCACAGCAGCGCCCTCCAATCCAACGACGGGTCTCTCGTTAAACAGACTACCTAACTATTCACTTTTACTAAATCTAAAAATTAACTTATGACACGTAATTTGCCAGTCAGGTTGTCCTTTGACATCAAGGCTTTTTTATACTTTAGGTACTATTTCCATGTTTGACAAGACCTCCTCCATTTTGTGTTGATGAACAAACGACTGCTAAAATCATAATCCTACTTTTGCTTTGCCGTAGTCGGGTAATAAAAGGTAAATAAAGGTAAGGTAACCTACCTAGGTGTCTTGAGCAAATCAAAATTATCAACGGTTCGCGTTAGATTGGATAATGATCGCTATAAATCGTATAGAATACCTATCTACCTTGTATAGGTATTCACTTAGTTCAAGTGAGTGATATTTTGTCAATAAAATGCGTAGTTACATGCGTTCACTGTCCAAGGCTGCGCATTGGCAGACACTGAGCAGACGGAGGCCCAGATTAGCCGATAGCTGACCTCGTGGGCTCTTCGTGCTTTTTATCGTTTTATTTTCATGTATTAAGATGATATGCTAAAATGTCTAAAATCTCGAGGGGGGGGGGGAGGTAGCAGCACTGCAAGAAAGTGATAGCGCGATTACTCACTTCACGCCGGGAAGAGAATAAGGTATAGCTTTGTGCCGCTCAGAAGTAAGTGGCGTAAGCGACAAATTAACCTTCGATTTGCTTAAAGAGTAGCAAATACAAAAATAAATCTTTTTATATTTGTTTAAATTCTTTGATTAGCTACCGAATAGTATAAAAGTAAACCGCAAATATTTTCTAGGTTAGAAAGATGAACGTAAAACGAGTTTTTCGAGAACCGATTATATAATAACTTTTCATTTAAAAAACCGACTTCCGCCATAGTATTTGACAAAATATTTGAATGAAAAAAAAAATGATGAAAGAACCATAGTGGTGAAAGGATTATTATACTTTTTGAATGCAAATGCTTGGTTTGTTGCTGAAAATATCAAAATCGCCATATGTATGCCTACAATATTTGAGGAGTTCCCTCAATTCCTCATGGATCCCATCATCAGAACTAGATTTTGAAAAAAATGGGACCAATCTGGAAGTATATCTATACAAATAAAAAAAGAATTTTCCAAATCGGTTCATAAACGCCGGAGATATGCGGTAACAAACATTAAAAAAAAAAAAAAAAAAAAAAATACAACCGAATTGAGAACCTCCCCTTTTTTGGGAAGTCGGTTAAAAAAATAAATCAATCAAGAAAAATTTCACCAATCG
Source organism: Epirrita christyi (assembly GCA_951392215.1). Taxonomy (NCBI): domain Eukaryota; kingdom Metazoa; phylum Arthropoda; class Insecta; order Lepidoptera; family Geometridae; genus Epirrita; species Epirrita christyi. The sequence continues at coordinate 2,638,865 of OX595842.1, read as the reverse complement.
TGTTTCTGTTTTATATTTATTTAGATTACATCCTCAAGTAATAACTATATTAACATGAAGTTTGTATCCGTTACCGTTACTAAGTGAGCATGTACCGTATGTAAAAAGATAAAATCACTACACACCAGCCTAAATTAAATTTTTTGCTGCTCCATTTGATAATCCCCGCTGATGGGGACCTTATGGGTGGGGATTATGAAGTTAGCCACTGTTTTAGGTAACTAATAACTAAGGTATAACTACATATACATACATATTTAGGTGTTTCACTGGCATGGCGCTATATAGTTGTAGTTTGTATGGTTCAAATCTTGGGAGACGATTTTGACGCACAGTGCTGAAATTTTGCATAGGTACAGACAGTAAATCTAATTGGTCGCCCCCTGTGTGTTTAAAGATATTATATTTTTCTTTTTTACGATTAAAAATTGAGTTATTTGGTTCAAGGGATGCAATTACTATCATTAAATCTGTGACGCAGGGGTAACCGAATAGCTTTGCCGTCTGTACCTGAGAACCAAGATCAACGACATAGCTCTCAGAATTAGAAAGTGAAGTGGCAATGGGTAGGACATATAACTCGTAGAACTGACAACCGCTGGGGAATAAAGGTTCTCGAGTGGTGACCACAAAGTGGACGACGCGGTAGAGACAGGTTCTTCACTCGATGGACTAAAGACATTATAAACGTCGCAGAAAGTCGGTGGATGGAGCCGGTTCAAGACCATTCATCGCTGCATTCTAGGGGGGACGCGTGTATCCAGCGGTGGACTTCTACAGGTTGGTTATGTTGATGATGAGTTTTGACCTAATTTACTTTAAATAAATAAGTTCCGGACATTTCACACAACATTAGGTATCTAGCCCCAACTGCGAAAGACCCAGCTAAGCAGAGCTTGTGTTATGGGTACTATTAGATAACTGATATACGTAAATAGATAGATATATTTTTATAATATACATAGAAAATACCCAGAACACCCTGAACAAATATCTGCAGATTGTACAAATGTTTGTTCCGAGGCGGGAATCGAACCCGCAACCTCCTGCGTCACAGGCGAACCTTCGCCCGCCACGCCACAGAGGTCGTCAAAATTATTAGTTTATTACGAATTGCTGCTCTATGCAATAGGATAGGACCCCGGTGATTTCCCCCACCACTCCAGCAGTGCATTGCCACCAGACGGCCAAAGTGCGGCCCTCCCAGACGACGCGACCTACTTGTGTTGGTACTTATATCATTTTATTACACGTATGTGTGCTGATATGTACTATAATTATTTTATCTGTACGGTAAACAAATTAGTTATAAAATATTTGTATTTTTCCACTCTCCTTCATTCCTTTCTCTACTTCCCTTGTGTTATAATTTTATTTCGTGTTTTCACCTGTATGGTTTCAGCGGAAGATCAGCGTTGTGTTGCCATAACACAACAAATGCTGAGCTGGACGCCAATTTGTGCCAGTGTTGTATGACTGGTGGGTACTGAGAGGCACACTATTTTTATTAATGTAATGCTTGTCTTCTGTGTATTTTTTAATAATCTTTGTTAATCTCTGTGTGTATATGTGTGTCTTTTTCCCGTGTCATTCTTGTTTTTTTTGGCACAAATAAATGCTTTTTCTTTCTTTTCTTTCTATTTCGAAACAGAAGAGTCGAACATTAGATTTCGTCTCATCTAAAACTTTGGTATGTATAAGTATAAAACTGAACGCCCCTCTAGTTTAGTACGTCAAAATAAAATATTCTATTATTTTTTTTGTACTGGATGGGCACCAATAAGTTCGGATAAGAAAAAAAACAGAATTTAAACTTTCGAAAATTATTCGCAGACAATGTCGCGGGCAAGACAGCAAGTGTATCATCATAGGTATTTACTTATCTTTACTTATGTACTACATAGGTTTTGATATTTGTGTTATGTTAGCTAAGCTAATAAAAAACATGTTTTATGCTAAAAGTGGTTACGTAACTGTCGTAGAGGAAGTGGCTACGTCGTAGCTGCCGTAGGTCCGTAGCTGCACAGCTTTTGAAAACGTATTTGTTAGTAAAATTTAAAGGGAAAATAAAGTTTATATTATAAGTATAGAGTATAAAAGTTTATTCAGATGTTACAAACTTAATAATAATACAATCGTTACAATTAATAATTAGAAGTAATGTTGCGAAGTGTAAAATACAAAAACATAATAACATACCAAAAATATGTTGTTATATTGCTGGGTATCTTCCATCGCGTTGATAACACTACCTTGAATGATAGGGTGTTTTCAGCTATCAAATCTGTAAATATTATCTTGCTGTAATTAGGTTGTCAACAATGTAGAGTACTTCTAATCTACATTGAACGCTCTGCTATTCCATTACGTCACAATAAAATGTTCTCTATACCGTATTCACAAGGATCATTTTCGAATGTCAAGCTTGTGTCAAGTGCCAAGTAAAAGAGGTGGAGGGGCGTTCAATTTTACACAAGACGCACTCTATAGGTATAGTCCATCTAGTGCAAAACTGGACTTGTATTCAAGGAATCATGGAAACAACATAATACAACTGTCGGGGTTAATGTATAAGTACTTAATTACCCCAGTATAAATAAGACCAATACCTACTAATATAAATGTACTACATAAGTGCAATAAATAAATGAATATGAATATTAAAAGGCAAATTTTTGTTGGTTTAAATTTTGTACATATAATTTTTAGTGTCTGTCTCTACCTACTTAATAACGGGATGTGATAACACCAGTCTAGACAGAAGGTAACATGTTAAAGGTTAATTAAGAAGATAAAATAGCATTAAATTAACACAGTTAAGAGAATCATCGATCTATAGGTCTATAGGTAGGTACTAATGATTGTTGACGCAATTTCAATAAAAATTTATAATAGGCCACAATTGAGAGACATAAAAAAAGATTCAATATTTATAAAAAAACTCAAGTCATTCTTATTGGAAGCATTTTTCCATTACGACATTAATAAGTTTTTGGAGTAGGTACTTCTATATAAATATAATACAAACTGACTGACTTATAAGTTAACAGAATAAATAAATAATAACCTGACATCAATAATAACAAATTAGGTAGGCAGAGACCACGGGTTTCCACTTGCTACTATGCTGACATACCTCTTTAGCTTTATTACATTCTTCATACTTGCGCGTCGGTTAAGGGTACTTTTGACTTGGTCTTTCCCCAAAACGTCTCCATTTTGGTCAGAATAAGTACGCCCCTTGCAACTCGCTCATTCACTCTTGCCTTATACACTTGTTTCATCAATCTTCTTTCATCCGTCCTCTCTTCATGCCCATGCATACATGCATGCATGTATGTATGATAACTTTTCATTTAAAAAACCGACTTCCGCCATTGTATTCGACTAAATATTTGGATGAAAAAAATTTATGAAAGAACCATAGTGGTGAAAGGATTATGATACTTTTTTAATGCAAATGCTTGGTTTGTTGCTGAAAATATCAAAATCGCTATATGTTTGCCTACGATATTTGAGGAGTTCCCTCAATTCCTTTGGATTCCATCATCAGAACTGGATTCTGAAAAAAATGGGACCAATCTGGAAGTATATCTATTCAAATAATACCGAATTGAGAACCTCCTCCTTTTTTGGGAAGTCGGTTAAAAAGTGGTTGGTAATGTTATATAACTTATAACTTTATTGAACGAGCGAAGCGAGTTCTCTGAGTCAAGTTGGAAGAATCGGCGTTTGTATGTATGTTTGTCCGATGAAACCTTCCAAACCGTTAATCCGATCTTCATGAAATTTGGTATGGGGGTAGATAGTATTAGTAAAATTTGTAGGTAAGGTTATGAGCTATATCGATCAGGGGGTTGCTGAGATATTGGGGTCCAAGAGGAGGTAAAAAAAATAAAAGTGAGACAGTCAGATCAAGTGGGGTGTTTAATGAAAGCCCTTTGATTGGACATTTCAAAACTGTTTTTAATAATTATTTAGCCTTAGTAGTTTTCGAGATATTAGGGAAAATAAAAAACGTAAAAACCCAAAATTCTAGGGTACTTCCAGCAATCCCACAATGCTGAAAGGACATATTCCAAAATGGCCTATATCGATGTACACCAGACAGAGAATGGCGAAAAAATCAGTGATTATCGTAAAAATACTCTTACTCTTATTTGAAGCATAATTTACTGCACAGAAATGTTTAAAATTCGTTTTTTTTTTTACTATGGTAACATATTTTCCTGAGCAGCCATAACAGGGAATGTCACGTTTATTGCTCTGCTTATTGCTATTTATTGCTTTATTCGTTCGTTGGGAGTAGTGTGTCTACATAAAATGCGTTGCCTACGCTAGCTTTATTACGATCATCACATAAGTACAAGTTCTTCAATTCAACATTTCGATTCTACGCAAAAAGATGTTCCTTGCTCCTAGACCTTGGAGCCAAGACGCGAATAAAATGCAGTTCTGGTCAAAGTTGTCAACAGCTCTCTAAAAATTTTACCACAGAGTAAATTGTATCCGCCCCGCCATATTGTTTTGTCTTGTGTTGCTCTCCGTGATATTTTAGGAACCTGCATTAAATGAAGCGAAATAATCAAAAAATGACAATGGGAAAAGGTTTTAAATATATTTAGCCACGGTTACACAAGTGTACACCGACAAGGGCTAGGCTTCATACATCTTGGAACAACACCTTTGGTATGCTTGTGGCTTTTATGTCACAACTACAGGGAAAAGTCTGAAATTGAAGAATTTAGAAACATGTACTCCATAAAACAGAAACCAATATAACATCCATTGTTGACCTCCCATTTCTAAGAATTTGAATGACGTTGGAGTTCTATGGTTTTCATCAAAAGGACGTTATCAATTAATTCGTCAGGTACTTGATATAGGTACTAACAGGTATGTAGTATAACTACGCCCCGTTGCTTAGCCCTATTCAAAGGTTATTTCGATGATGTGTAGGAAATTAGAGTAGTTACTGGTAGATCCTGTACTGTACTGGTAGACCTCGAGGGGAAAATTTTCAAAAATAATAATAGAAAATATGGAAATTACTTAGTTAAGTAGTCGGGCTGATAAAGGTGTTATCGCGAGGTCTCAGTTCGGGGCGAACCACTAGTTATACAGGGTGTAAAAGGACAGCTCCCGAATACTGAAGGTACCGGTAAAGCTATATTAAATAGCGCGGGTTCACAGAGCTCACCGGCCGCGCGAGTTCAACGCTCCGGTCAGCTGATCGACGCCCAGCGCCAATATTTCTTATGTGGTTTTCGTTGCTTTTTTTAAGTTTTTATTTATTAACGTGTTTTTAATTATGGAAATTAGCTTTTTGTGTTCCTTTAACTATAGTTTACGGATATTTATAAAGAAAACACGAAAAAAGCGGCCCAAAAGCGAGCATTTTTTCCGTGTTTTTTCAGCTTAAATATTTTCAGAATCATGGTCTGAATGCACTGTTTTAGTTTTCGGGAGTAGTCTTTTTACACCCGTTATAACTTAATTATACTTAGAGGATTAAAATAAACTTATTGAATATTGACAAACTAGAGTTAAAAAATCTAATCGCAGCCATGATGTAATGTTGACAACATCTTTAATTTTTATTAAGTAACAAACAACTCAGTATCAGATCAAAGTCCGTCGATAAGGGTCCCGGATTCAAATTAACCGAAATCTATATCAGGATTATCATCAAGTAACCTCCGACACCGAACTGAACGTACTCGCCATCAACTAATTAGCAGTGTCTGTTGCGTCATGTTATTTAATTTATACAGAGTGATTCAGTAACCATGGATCAAACGCATGAAAATGGTAAATAAAAGACTTCATGGCTCATCCGAATCAAGCAATATGTAAGTTCTACGATTTTCTTTTGTTTAGAATTTTGGCTATTTTTAACCGACTTCAAAAAAGGGAGGAGGTTCTTGTTCCTTGTTTTTGACCAATTACTAAGGAAAGTGTCTAAGTATAAAGAAAAGAAGTAAGAAGTAAGAAAGTGATAAAAAGTGATCTAAGGAAGTTTATAATGAAGCAACTAGATTTTTTTTGTTACTTTCTCAAATTAAATGCTTAGAATATTGAGAAAAAGACAGAAAAAGACATACATTGACCCCTAACATCACTAGGAGAAATGGGCATGACACAGGATGTCAAGTTAAAGGGAAAAAATAAATTAAGAACCTCCTCCTTTTTTTGATGTCGGTTATAAAGTAAGTGTACGGATTAAATGCGGGAACTTTAAGTTAAGGAAAAAGGCAAGTTATGTAGGTTAAGTTAAAAAAACTTAATGGTGGTGCGCTTGGGTTCCGTCTAACTAACCTAATGCATTTTCTTCGAAAAATAAACTGTACAAAATCGTTCCGCCTTCTTTTCATACCTACTAACCCATATTACTTACAATAGAAAAACATTAATCAGTCGAGCAAACAAAAAGCGTTTGTTGCTATTTTTACTCATGAAAAGTTACTGACTTGCAATTTTTATTTATAATCTATGTTGAAATCAGTTGTGTTAAAACCAGCTTAGCAGTTCCACGTAAGAAAAAAGCAACTACGAAAATACTACAATGTATTTTCGTTATTGAAGAAATAATGATGTGACAAGAGTAGCATAGATTCTTGAGAGAGCAAGATAAATAACAGGTCATAATGACAGAAAGTCCGATATCACCTCATTCAGCAAGATCAAGAGCTCCTATCGATGAAGCCGGTGTCACGTGGTGGGACAACTTCGGCGATCAAGACACACGAACCGTTCACGAAGATGTTGAACTAAATAATGAACCTAAATTCAAGGACAAATCCACAAATACAAACATTCTAGCACGCCAAAGGGAAGCGACTTCGATATTGTACCAAAACTTTGTGTCAAACCCAAAAGACAGAGTACTGAGAAAATGTAAAGAAGAGCGGGCCAAAGTGAATTATGAAAAGGCAAGGAACGCAATTATCAATTCACTGAAAGAAAAATTTCGTGAACCTAACCAAGGGAAAATAGGCCGTGTGGTGGATGAAAAGAAAGCTGGTATTGGGAAGCCTATAACTTTTATTGAAATAAACGGAGACAATGTTGAAGAAACATCAAATTCGAATGTAAATCATGTTATTGATGCTCATTCCAATTTAGATTTTAAATTGGTTGAGCATAGGGTAGAGTTTTCTGCTACGGTGGATGAGGATGTCAGTCACGCGAGCTCGTTTCAGATGGAGCCAGGTGGTGAGGTGGCACAGTGCAGGCTCGGGACTCGAAGTAGTAGGGCGGCGGGCGCAGCGGGCGGAGAACGCGGACTTTTCACGGAAAACATGCCGGTAAGTATACGTGAGCTTTTAACGACCGGAAGAGAGTGGAAAGTCCTCTGCTTTTGGTGGAGATACCATATTTGTAATCACTGTCAGATTACGTAATTACTTAGATATCGGAAATGTGAAGAAAAAGTTGCATCTGTAGAAATTGAACGCACGTGTTCCGTACCTGTGTTAAAGTTAAGTCAGGTTATAGGTTAAGGTTACCTTCATTATATCAATATTAATTTACTTAAATGTTATTTTTTTTTGGTTATGGTTACAATGTCCTCATGCCATGTACCTAGGTACTTACAGTTAGTTTACCTGATCGAGATACAAAATACACTTTACTTTCTCGTCTAAATTTAATCTGGAACAGCATAAATACCGCAAAGCGTTCAGTTCAGGTTTGCATTTCCTATTTCGTCACATGGTGATCATAGAAACAGCATACGGCTTCTAGGTTAGAATTTACCATTTCTACATAATTGAAGTAGACAAACATATACTCGTTTTGTATCCGTTTTCGGACTATGCTTTATTTGTTACCAAAAGTATGCAAATATCTTAAAGGGTCGTATAACGCATATGATGAAAATGGACCAAAGGATAATGCCAATCGTAGATTTGATTGTTACCTAAGTCTATGTATGTTACTGAGATAAAAAAAGGCACGGATACCTACTACATTATAACTTCAAGAAATCGCTCTACCAGTAACACTATAGGAAAATAATTTCTCGATCGAAAAATATCACTAGAATTTGGCTAGATTTGATTATTTCTCGAAATTATGCAAATTATTGAGTTAAAAATTAGATAAATAAAATCAATACAATAAAAATGAAGACTTACTGTGGGGGTTGTGTAAAATTACAATGTTTTACGACGTATGTGTTTTTTTTTGTACATGAATTTCAGTTATGCGCCATTCCACGTTTATTCGAGTCACGAAAAGAAAGCGACGCTATAGTTGTACATCCAACCCACAAATCAGTAAAGTAATGTACATACTAAAACGAGTAAACTTCGAATAAATCCTGTTTTGAGAAATAACAAATAGTCATGCCATCATAGCCTAATCGCGATGTCAATCTACCCTGACTTTTTCTTTAAAATCAATAAAAAGATGGTTGCTATGTCCTTGTTATGGAAATGTACATGAAGAAAAATAAAAAATGAAAATTCATTTAAGAATACTGTGTAGTCATTTATTTTAAATTATTTTTAGGAAAAAAAAAACTATAGATTCTTACTGAAATCAGGCTAATCAAATCAACCAGCACAGCAGTCGTAGGTACAATCTGATACACGTGGACTTTTTTTAACCGACTTCAAAAAAGGAGAAGGTTCTCAATTCTGTTGTATTTTTTTAACAGCAATTCTTGTTGTTTTTTATATCTGTATTTTTTTATTTGTGTAATCTAAAACTATTGTTATTTCTATATGTAAATCATTTTTGAAAGGCTATGTAGAGATTAATTTAGGAGTTTCGCTTCTTTGATTTGTGCTTAGGTGAGTAAAGACAAGCGTAATTAATAACATCATCATCATCATCATCAGCAGCCTTTAGAAGTCCACTGGACAAGGCTTCCTTCATAAAATACAATGGAAGGAATTGCCATAATCACCATGCTTAGCAGGCGGATTGGTGATCGCAATATCGGTGTTGAGTACTCGGGCGCATGCTGCTGCCCATCCCCTGGTGTAATCCTTTAGTCGGCTTTTATGACATCCACGGGAGTATATGGAGGGGTCTATTATTAGGCTGGACACACCACGGCACGCAGACACACCATAAGATTATGTAATAAGATGAAACGTGAATACGCGGCACCACACAGGCGCTTCTCACCTAGTGGTAAGACGGACCATTAATGTAAGCCAAGCCGTGTTTGGTGCCTGATTCTTCTAGGCTTGGTCGCGTTGGAGCAGGAGTAATTTTAGTTTATAAGACGATTCAAAATGATCCTTGTGATTTCAATGAATAAAGTTCTTTTGACTTGACTTGACTTGAATATAAACATACAAAGTATATAAACTTGTCGATAAAATGACACAGACGTCCTCGATCCAAATTAGCTTATCACAGTCTTGGTCTAGATTAAAGCTAATCATTAACATAGTAATTTTGTATTATCGCTTACAGGAAAGTAACCGTGTAAATTGTGCCGTGGTGTGTCCTGCCGGAGGGTTCCCAACGAGTAACACCCAAACAATTAACACTATTTCTCGTTGGGATTTTTTTTTCTATCGATTAACAGTGTTCTAAGATAGCCGTGGTCTGTCCGGCCTAAGATTGCCGTGGTATGTCCGGCCTAAGAATAGACCCCCTCTTTCTCCTGCCGTGGATGTAGTAATAGCCTTACTAAGGGCCCGTACACAAAACTGCGATGCGAATTCGCAACGCAGAAAATTACGTAAAAAAGATGAAGAATTTTGAAGAAAATTAAAGAAAATTGCGTAGAGGGAGCTCGCAGATTTTTCAGTCGCATTTCAGTTTTGTGTAAGAGCCCTCAGGCAGCATCTACCTGAGTACTTAACTACTGGACGAGGCCTCCCCCATAGAATGCAATGGGATATGGATATGCATATTGGATTTGCCACAATCATCACGCTTGGCAGGCGGATTGGTGATCGCAGTATTGGTGTAGAGTACTCAGATGGATGCTGCTGCCCATCCGCTGGTGTAATTCCTTAGTCAACTTTTACGTCAACTACAGGCGGAGACGGGCACCACGGCACACACGGCCGTATACACGGCAGTATCCGGATACATTAGATACTCGTTACACAATCTTTGCGTCTATCAATCTAATAGCGAAATTCACAAACATTACTTCTCGCATGTACGTTGGGTAAAAAAATAATTTAATTTATGTAGCAACCTTGTTCGTTTGGAAATAAGTTAGAGCTGGGAAATACAATAGAGACTGAAAAAAAAAGACACGAGGAACATAAATCTGGAAAGTAGCTATTTCAACAATTGTCTGGGAGCGCTGGGTATCACGGTAGAATGAAAACGTTTAGACATGTAGCACTTAGCTCCCTCATAATGTGCTGCTAACACGTGAAAGGCCTGCGAAACGCGCAAATGTTTAACTATTTCCTGGCTACCTAACCTATCAACAATGTACTACAACGATGTTTACATCTGTATCAAGTAATCGGTAGTTATCTACTACACGCATGAAAAGTTTGAGGGCTTCATAAAATTGTTTTTTTATAACCATGTTATTGGATTTGAAGATATTTTTGTTTATCAGCTGGACATGACATGATTGTATTTAAAGTATTATTCAAAGTTTTTATCTTATTATTAAATCAAACAGACAAGTGCGAGTAAGACACACACCTTAAGGGTATCGTTTCGTAAATTATTTCGAAATTGTCAGAGCCCTTCTTAAGTTCCACTTTTATACAATACAATACAATACAATACAATACAATACAATACAATACAATACAATATCTTTATTGATAACACCAAGTTATAAGTCAACGTACAAAAACAAAAAGTACAATCGGTACCTAATAGTAACAATACTAGTATGGTAGCAATAGTTATTGCATGAATAGCATATTTATAAATCATAATTATAAATTAAATATAAAAATTCTAAAAATTGTATGAGACTATTAATTTCAATATCTTAAATTTTAACATTATTATTAACCAACAATCGGCAGCTCGTAGAACTCTTTAAGCGAGTAGAAAGTATTGTCGAGAAGCCACTTGCGTAATCTCGATTTAAAGACCAAACAACACTACAAACTTCACTATCCCAGATTTACTTTTCTATTCGGCTATTTCAAATTACGGCTATACAAAGACGGGCAGACAGACAGACGAACAACAAAATGATCATAAGGGTCTCGTGTTCTCCTGTTGTGGTAAGGAACCCTAAAAAGTGTTTTGTTTATTAAAATGCCCATTAGCGCTTATATACACGAGCGGCACGATGTCAACGGCAGAGGCACCCATCCGTCGGCGACAGCCGTCGACCTATAGCGGGCTTGCAGTTGTTGCAGCAGCTGTCAACGGCTGCCGCCGACGGGTACAGTTGCCTCTGCCGTTGACATCGTGCCGCTCGTGTATATAAAGCCTTACAGAGCAGAGATTTTAGTGAATAATGGTTGGGTAAAATAAGTTATTATGGTTGTAATAATAATAAATAATAATAATAAAATGCTGGACACATTTCACACAACATTATCTAGCCCCAAGCTAAGCAGAGCTTGTGTTATGGGTACTAGATAACTGATATACTTAATACAATACATTACATAGATAGATATTTTTTATTATACATAGAAAATACCCAGAATACCCTGAACAAATACCTGCAGATCGTACAAATATTTGTTCCGAGGCGGGAATCGAACCCACAACCTCCTGCGTCGCGTCGCGTCCGCGCCTCAGAGGTCATCGTTGTACTTGTGACGCAAGCCCCTAAAATCAATCTTCTCCACAAAATCATGTTCTTTGCACTTAATAAGTAATGTTCATATTTTATGACCCTGCCGTCTCCTCCCGTGGATTTCGTAAAAGCAGAGGGATTACACCAGGGGATGTGCAGCAGCATCCATGAGTACACCAATACTGCGATTACCAATCCACCTGCCAAGCATTCCATGGGTGGGACGTCCAGCAGTGGACGCCTAAAGACCGCTGATGATGATGATACTTCGATACGCACGGTTTGCACTTTGTACATTTTATATTGACTTTATCAAGGGCTACATAACCTTTGGAAGGTACTGCGATATTGAAAACATTCCACTTCCTTAATAAGTATCTATATGATACTGTGTCGTACTTTGTTCGGCCGAGATTATGTGTTTAAACCTTGATAAGTAACTGGAAATTACGACGTAAATAGAAACATAAGAATATCCATGTATTTATTATGTAGCTAGGTACCTACCTAACACGGGCGTAGCCAGGTTTTAGTTTGGGGGTCAAGAAAATTAAACAACTAAATGTACACGAAATTACATTAATATTCAAGTGAAATCACATTTACTACACTGGTGTTTCGGGGAGGTTTGAACCCCCAAACCCCCACTGGCTACGCCCATGCTACCTAGGTTTTATAATTAAATATCTTTGGATGTCTATAGCATAAAAGAAGATGACTAAATAGAGTAGGTACACCAATACCTACTAGCTGCTCAGGACAACTTTTTAGTAATGCAAAAAGAGAATTGAAAACAGGGTGGTCTAGCAAGAAACATCATCATCTGCCTAAAGAAGTTCAATGCTAGATATAAGCCTTCCCTATAGAATGCCACAAACTTGGTCTTGGTCCGCCTCCATCCACTGACCTTCCGTGACTAATTTGATGTTGTTGCTTTTAAATAGCACACAATAATAAACGAATTGTAAAAAATAAATGCATATGGTAGTCGACCTGGAAAACAATTCTTGTAATTATTTGACTTTCAATTCACAATAAAATCTCATATCAGTCATCTTTTCAACCTTTCTGTCGCACAGGTTAGCAAAAAAGATAACGTATGCATGCGAAGATAACGAAATAGTTACTACGTTTACGCACGCAGTGACAGACGTGACAGCTTTGACTGAGATGAGATACCTCTACCCTCTACCTATCAGTGACCACGCGGAAAGAGACTGAGCTTTAATTTTCTCCAACGACTTCCTTCACAAGTATTGCACTAATCACTAGACTGATTGTGGTACATAACCCACTAGAATCTAGTGGGTTATGTAACATGAAAACTGAATTATAAGTAAGTTAAGTTTAACTGATGAACTGAATTTGGTCTTAAAATAGCTCGAATGTTATCAATCAAATTACAGCTTTGGTCCAAAGAAATAAAACCTAAAAGATAAAGCAGAATGCATTATGCGCAGTACCACGATGCAATGAACTGAATTTCCCTTATAAAGACTATCAGCGGAAATTATGATGTTTTTAGTATATGTGTATTATCTGATCTGTGGTTGTATAGGTACTGACTTATTTCGATATACTGCAGCCCCGGGTCCTTGCCCCGTGCATAGAAGAATAATCTACTACGCCCCGAGGGTTACCATACGTCGAGATTTATCCGGAAATATCCGTACTTTTTGGTCTCCTGCCCAAACTCTTTATTCGTCGACTTGTTTTGTACATCCCAAGAAATGCTACTATACAAGGAATATTACTAAGAAATGCTACTACTTACCTTACGAGAAATCCCCGCATATCAAAAAGACAGCTTTCTATGAAATACTGTAACGAAATGTTACGAAATTTGTACAAAAAAGTCAACTTAGCTAAAAGTTGGTTGGTGCATGTGGACGTAAAGCTTTTCTTTAAAACAATTATTAAAGATAAAAACCAAATAGTGAATACCTAATAATATGTAGTAGGTAGTAGTAATAGTAATTTTTGGTATCTCCCTCCAATCTTATACGGATCTGTGTAAGTTATTTATTTATTTATTCAATAAACATTTTACGATATCATACAGTATACACCAAATAGACATTCCAATTTAAAAAAAAATGCAAATATTTGCATGATCTGCAAATATTTGTTCCAGATCTGGGTTTTGTGGTTCCATGGTACTCGTAGTTCCTGATGGCTACGACACGGAATCCTAGTGTGGGATCAAGGACTATTATGTTGGGTGGGTGTTATGTTATGTTAATATTGAGAGTTTTATATATTTGTCTATTTGCGCGGACTTTGAATTTTTTTTATGGTATCCCTACTCAAGTCCAAAGTTCATTGCGACATGTATTCTCCCGATAGAGAGTATATATTTGTTCTGTGCATATAATTATATGCTTATTTTTAAAAATCATCACATACACTTATGAAACACTTCACGCATGTCAAATTGACAGTAAAATGTCAGTCAGTTTGAATAATATTATAGTATCTACCTACTATAAAAAATCTTAGCATTTTTCAATTATAAAATACTAAAAACTTTTTCGTACTTAATAATAATATTTATTATTTACGTAATCAATTGTGCGGAAATAATGTTGGGCCACATAGAGATAGTAGCGTAATGCGATTGTGTCATTGGGATACTCTTTCTAAGAATCAGTCATCTACCCTACCTGGCAAAGCAATACCTATATAGCAAGTAACTTTAAGTGCCCAAACCCTTGACTAAAATGGAATTTTTTGAGGGTTTCACTAGCTAAAAGTTAAAAATTAACCCATATAACTTTTCATTTAAGAAACCGACTTCCGCCATAGTTTTCGACAAAATAATTTTGGATGAAAAAATTTTTATGAAAGAACCATAGTGGTGAAAGGATTATGATACTTTCTGAATGCAAATGCTTGGTGTCTTGCTGAAAATATCAAAATCGCCATATGTATGCCTACAATATTTGAGGAGTTCCCGCAATTCCTCATGGATCCCATCATCAGAACTGGATTCTAAAAAAATGGGACCAATCTGGAAGTATATCTACTCAAATAAAAAAAGAATTTTCCAAATCGGTTCGTAAACGCCGGAGATATGCGGTAACAAACATTAAAAAAAAAAAAAAATACAACCGAATTGAGAACCTCCTCCTTTTTTGGGAAGTCGGTTAAAAATGAGGTTTCTTTCTCGTCGCGCTACTAGCTGCGAACCGGTGGCGTTTGCTACTTGATGATGTTGCTCGTATCATAAGGGTATTCCGCGTTTATTAATAGCACGGACAGTGTTTTGTCTTAATTTAGCATTGACAGGATCGAAAAAGACTAAACACGGTGTAACTATTCCAAGGATATTCCGCATTTATTTGTAGTACGTACGGATGTATAAACAACGGTTAAGCTTACAATATAACTGTATTTTCTTTTTCTCTACTCAAGCTACACACGTAAATTGTTCTCAATAAAAAACTGATTTTTAACCCACGATTGGTTTTTGATTTTAGTTGATCACGAGACGTTCTCGTGTAGGATATGCGTACGTGACACTTTCCGGTGCGCATGGAAAAATACGTAGCGAAGTTGGGTAAAATATCGATATGAAAATATTCCATGTTAAGTACGTTGATATTAAATTTTTAGAGTAGTTTTACTTATAAGGTAGAAGGTACTTGCAACATGTGGAGCCCAATATACGAGTTTGCTCTACTGTCTACAAATAAAATAGTGCCGTTGTATGATATTTCTTCAGTTTCTTTATCTAAATTCTCACCAATGTAAAATAGAATAATACAATTTTTTCTCGTTTTTTTTAAACTATGCCATTTTGAATTTTACCACGATTTATTGTAATACTGAATATCAACACGGGACTAGCTTTAAATGAGTGAGCGATTAGTTGGTACGACTCGTGATTTCAGTCTATAAAAAAACATCAAAAACTGACATAGTATTCTATCCGTACCGAGATGTTTTTAGATCATTGGTCTAAAAATTCAACTAGATTGGTAATATAATTAATTAAGTAGTTAGATGTACTCTATACCTAGTAGGTACTTAAGAGGATAGTATATCGCCGCGATCTTTGTGAAATAGGTATTTAGGAAATCAATTATATTGCTGTAATTATACTTGATTCTATACAGAGTGTCCCTTTAATTTTAGATTTACCCTATAATTTGCATTTCAGGCGAAAACCTTTTGTACCCACAAAATCTTAGCAAAACCCTGATTTTGATGTCAGACTAGATTATAATCTAGTCTTTTAGTTTTCACTTTTGTAACATTTTACTTTTATACTAAGGGCCTCTTTCACAATCTTCAAGTAAAGTCTCAAGTAGGCTAGTTGTCGGTTAAAGTCCCATGTAACTGTACATACGAGTTTCACAAAGGAAGAGAGGAAGGAGTAGCACTAACCAGGAAGTAAAGTAGCCTGTAACTTACTTCTTGCTTCATCTGCCGATTAGTCGGTTTAATGGACGAGTAAAGTCAAGTTTCGTCTGGATTTTGTGTAGATAGTATCAAACCGTTTCGAAAATCTGTTTTAAATCATTCAGCTAACCACCGAGTTGCTAATCGGAACTCAATTTTCTTTTGTGAAACTGATAAAAGTTAATCGACACTTTTACTTGCTGGTTAACGCTACATAAAGGAAGTAACTAATTAACACTTTACTTGAAGATCGTGAACGAGGCCCTAAATGTTGTAAAGTTTAATATAAGTACTATAGCACAAATAAAATCGTGAATTGAGGTGCCTAAATCAATTAAATTAAATTAATAATAAATTAAATTAAAATTAATTAATTTATCACAACTTTTAAAAACAGAAAACCCGTTAGCCTTTTTTTTTCGTGTCAATAGCATGCATACAAATAACTTTTCATTTAAAAAACCGACTTCCGCCATTTTATTCGACAAAATATTTGGATGAAAAAGAAATGATGAAAGAACCATAGTGGTGAAAAGATTATTATACTTTTTGAATGCAAATGCTTGGTTTGTTGCTGAAAATATCAAAATCGCCATATGTATGCCTACAATATTTGAGGAGTTCCCTCAATTCCTCATGGATCCCATCATCAGAACTGGATTTTGAAAAAAATGGGGCCAATCTGGAAGTATATCTATTCAAATAAAAAAAGAATTTTCCAAATCGGTTCATAAACGCCGGAGATATGCGGTAACAAACATTAAAAAAAAAAAAAAATACAACCGAATTGAGAACCACCTCCTTTTTTGGGAAGTCGGTTAAAAATCGTCTATCATACATCAGATAATATTTTAGGGGTGGAAAAACGATTTTTCTTTTTGTATCGACAAGTGCGTGGAGTACTAGCCTCTTTAACAATACTTAATTATTATAAGAGGCGTAAGGATTACCGGTTATCATAGGTCAGTGCTAACGAAGGTCACAGATACGGTATCAAACACACGGCGTCCGCGCGTGGTGAGGTGTGTGCTAACCGGACGCGTTTATCCAAACTCTATGTATATGAGACAGCGCTGAACGAGTCGAGCCGCGATATATTTCGGACCCGCTAATGGACTGTTTTGGCGGACAAAATAGGATCAAAAACACAACAAAAAAAAACAAAAAAAACCTAACAACCTACCATCATTAATTTTTAGTCTCTAAGTAGGATGTTAGGTTTGTTTTTTTGTCCATGGCGCTGACTTAAAACAGATTTTGTTAGAATGTTTAGCGAAGATTTCATTACAAAATCTGTGTATTATTCAGAATTTACCAGTGTTGGCCCATCACAGATTTAGAATATACGCAACCCTTGATGAGGAAACTTGATATTATTACTGACCACCTTTGATAAACAATCAAAGCTGACCACGCGTACCTTTAAGGCACTTACACGTAACGACGTGAGACACGATACGGTCATGGAA
Organism: Epirrita christyi; assembly: GCA_951392215.1. Taxonomy (NCBI): domain Eukaryota; kingdom Metazoa; phylum Arthropoda; class Insecta; order Lepidoptera; family Geometridae; genus Epirrita; species Epirrita christyi. Next base: position 2,621,288 of record OX595842.1, on the reverse strand, counting down.
AAAGTCTGTTGTGTGTTAAAATTGTCTTGATGTTGACTTTTCTCGGCGTGATCTCCTCATTTATCAGAACACTGTAATAAAACATCATAGATTTGAAAAGCCGCAATAAGTTCCCACGCATTTTTTTCAAGTTTCAAGTTCTATTCGTAGCTGTAGCACTGCTACGGCGACGCTACGTTTAACACCTATGCTACGTGCGTAGCGCTTTTATGCCCTTAGTGAAATGCTTATTGTTATTTGAAAACTTCCGGTCTTCTCTCATAAAATTGCACTCAACGGTGACAAAATGTCGTTCCCAAGTGACTAGTTTTACGGCGTGAACTTGATAACCCAAGCATTTCCAAGCGGCAATAAAACTACAAGTTTGACGGAAATACGACAGACAAACCACAAGCAAACGATTATCGCAACAATATCTCAGAATACCTAATCGTAGCACTATAGTAGCATGGCGTGCTAATCTAGGCCGCAAAGCACAAAACAACTAAGAGGTTACGCTCCGAGACATTCGATGCTACAATTCGAGTAATCCACTCGATTGCCCACCAATCACCGAATCGAGATCGGCGGTAAGCACCAGTTGGCACAATCGATATAAAGACGAGCCTCCAATTTTTATAAACGTGCCCGTAAATTTTTGGCAACGTAAAAAAAAGTTACGGCACATTGTAAACTCTAATGTCAAGGACGTAACGCGTATAACCGTAGTGTTGGGACGTCGGTTTCCGTAAACTTATCTTTGCCGGGATTTACCGGTGAACCAAGATGGCTGCTTGGCGCTTTGACACGTGACATAAAATGTTATTTATAGGCGGGAAGTTCGCGAGTTGGGATGCGACATGCGAGACCGTCACGAACCGCGGAAATATAGATTTAATGAACGATTTTTATTCATGGCAATTTTATGTAAAGGATTTTTGGTTGGCATTCCGATTCCTGAAACATATATCTTTAATCCGGTATATGTGGGAGTTAGGTGGAAATAGCATCAACCTAATCAAATCAAATCAAAATAATAAAAATTTATTCATAAATCACAAGGATCATTTTGAATCGTCTTATAAACTAAAATTACTCCTGTTTCAACGCGACCAAGCCTAGAAGAATCTGTAAACCTATCTTATGTTTGCACACAATGTTATTTGACGATCTCCGTGGCACAGCGGACAAATATCCGGCTGAGACGCAAGAGGTGTGGGTTCGATCCCCGCTGTGGGAAAAATGTTTGCATGATCTGTAAATATTATTTCGGGTCTCGGTGTTATGGTAGCATGGTACTCGTAGTTCCTTAATACCCACGACACACGTAATCTTAGAGTAGGAATGTATGTGACTATTGGTTGTTAATGTATGTAAATTATGTTATGTTATTGTTAGATCCGACAGAGCCATCTCACAAGTGGCAGTGAATTTTCAAAAGAACATTAAACTTTGATAATTGGTAGGTGTATAATAATAGTAGATTGTATCATAAGGGAGCAAAATAATATTTTTACGGCGAGGGCGCTTTTTTGAATCCAGAACGAAGTGAGGGATTCTAGAGTAGAATCCCGAGCATAGCGAGGGATTCTTTAGTAGAATCCCGAACGTAGCGAGGGATTCAAAGTACGTCGCCCGAGCCAAAAATATATTTTGCGCCCGAGTGTTACACTCTACTTTTCATCACCCACTATGAGAAAATAAAAGGCGCCTCATATTTTATTTCAAAACAAAACCATGAATTTCTAACAATCCGTGAATAACTTATCATTTAAAAAAAAGACTTCCGCCGTTGTATTCGACTAAATATTTGGATGAAAAAAAAATTATGAAAGAACCATAGTGGTGAAAGGATTATGATACTTTCTGAATGCAAATGCTTGGTTTGTTGCTGAAAATATCAAAATCGCCATATGTATGTCTACAATTTTTGAGGAGTTCCCTCAATTCCTCGTGGATTCCATCATCAGAACTGGATTCTGAAAAAAATGGGACCAATCTGGAAGTATATCTATTCAAATAAAAAAAGAATTTTCCAAATCGGTTCATAAACGCCGGAGATATGAGGTAACATTAAAAAAAAATACAACCGAATTTAGAACCTCCTCCTTTTTGTAAAGTCGGTTAAAAATGACGAAATCGCGGGCCGTCGTTTCTAATTTGTTTTTTTTTATTCAGCCGGTGGCGCGACTATGGGCCGTCGTACCAGCCAGTATTTATTTAAACAATATTTGCGTTCGCCTTCTTTGGCGCTGAACACTAAGATGATCCAAATTTAAAAAGGTCGCGGAAAAGATAATTGCGGCGTACTTATTTGTGTTTGATTCTTTTCAAGATGTTCCAAATTCAAAAAGGGCCGTAAAAGATAATTGCGGCGCACTTATTTGAGTTCGATATATTCCAAATTTAAAAAGTGCGCGGCAAAGATAATTGCGGCGCACTTATAGAAGCTTCATACAGAAAACACCACCTTTGGGTGCACTTAAAGGCGAACCAAGTCGTCCTTTTCGAATAGATGGGATGAAAAGTAATTTGCCGTCTTATTAAACATGTGACCGCGTTTGAGTATGGGTAGTTTTTATTCAAGTAGAATCATAATTTCCCAAAGGCTTACTAACGTTCATAGACTATTCTTTTAGGTAGGCAGAGTCCCAACGTGCCTCTTTTGTTAAGCAATTTTTGATGGAAGCAATTAAGAAAAGCTATCTTGTTTCGACTTTAGGTAAAATCAAGTTGAAAGTTCACTAATAACTTAAACTAAAATCCGTTTTGTAATTAATAGCCGGTAATTCGTTGTCGAACCGAAGTTTTATTACAGTTTTGGCACTAATGAGGAGAAATATAATTGCATGTCACGCAAAAATGAAGCGCGAAATAAGAGGTTTGCCTGTTGGATGCCGAGCTTTTGCCAAATAACTGTAAGTATACCTACTTACTCAAACGAAGTTAATTTGTCCGGATTAGAGGTTTTTCGTCGTCAGACCATTTTTTGTGCTACTTTTAATTTCCATACTATCAGGGCAAATTTCGTCATCATGAAATGAATGATATTTTTAGGGAAAACTCGTCATCGATATCTATGGTATGGTATTTTTCTTGGTTTCGTATAGAAAGCGTGAGATAATTGTTATAAAAATAACAGTACTGCTTCAATTTCAAATTGAAAAATCCAATGAAATATCTTGAAATGAAAAAGCTCCTTGCTATACGATACGCATTTTAGATAAAAATGATTCCATCACTATGGTCTCAACCTACTAATTATGATTATATGTATGGTTATATATAAGGTTCCGTAAATTAACAGGAAAAAACGGTAACCTTATAGGGTCACTTTGTTTTCTGTCTGTCAGTCAAGACCTTTTTTTCTAAGGAACGGCTGAAGGTATATCAACTTGTAAAAAATTGTGCGCTAATAAAGAAGTAAAAGTCAAGCTTCTAACGCAATGCGTTAAAAAGATATGGCAAAATTTGTATGTATTTTGTATAAATCGTTCAAATTAAAAACATCTCACAAAAATACAGTGACCTCACTCATTCTATTTGAAAAGATTACTTATATACTTACAGGAAAATTTCGAAAATTGTGAACATTTGTTACCCCTAAAATGGATGGTAAAGTTTTTAGGGAAAAGTGGCTCAAACTATAAAAAGGCTCCGATGATTTCTAAATAATTTAATTTACGGATCGAAATTAAACATCATAGCGTAAGTATCACTCGAACTTTCCGTTAGATACTTAGACAGTTTGGGAGTTAATGAGTGATTAGGATCTAACGAAAATAATTATTAATAACGCCTGTTTTAATAATACAAAATATTTACAACAAATTATTTTACAAAAACAGTACAGTCGCATTGAAAGATTACGTTAAAATCCATCAAAGCACCGCGTCGTACCATCGCCGTTTCATTATTTACCAGATTATCATTTTGATCGTAAACGGTTATTGTGACCCAGTTAGTTGTTTCCCCGCAAAATAAACACGCACAATATGGGGATACAAATACACAGATCCCAGAACAAAAGTTGTATAATTTCCATATAACTTTGATGAATACACCCGTGAATTTGCGTTCTTTGTTGATGTTACTAACTTCGAGTAATTGAATTACTAATCTAGCTAAGTGCCTAGTCTTGGCGAACACGCAGAGTACTGAAGCGAATCTGAAATGTTATTCAAGTTAACTCTGTAGTTTATAACCTTGATTTAACTGGTACCTAAACTAGATTAACTACATTCTACTCTTATTTCGTTAGAACATTGTTTTAAATTGCTTTGACTTGTAGGTATTTAAATTAACTTACATAAGTATTGTTTTTTAATTTTTTATTTGATTGAGATCTTGACTCCAAATTGCATCACCCTGACGGGGTTCATGTACATACCTCACTAACAGTAGAAATAAGACCTATTACTAACAATATTGTACGTACATGAGAGCAATATATAAATACAAATACAAAATAGATACCGAGGTATCTTATCTATGAGTTCCTCATTGGCATCTCGCGTTTAAGGTAACTCGCTCATAAGGGGTTCTTTCATTTGATATGTCACAAGATACATTTGAAACAAGTTTTTTTTAATTTTCTAGTTAGTCCCTTAAAGTAACCCCTGAAATCAGAATCATACGTCCGTAATTGGGTCACCTAACTCCAAAATGGTATATGTCCCAAATTTAAAATTACTTATTTTATTCAGAGAAAATAGGCTGTGGTAGACAGACCGACAGCCAGACAGACAGACAACTGAGTGATGCTATAATGGTTCCGTTGGTACCTTTTAAAGTACGGAACCCTAAAAAGAAACAAAAAACGAAAACCAAATCTTGCAACTGAATTTTAAACCACAAACCCGACCGCTAAGCTATAATTTTGCATGCCTGCCAAATTTTGATGACAATACAATATTATAGTGCCGAGCTGATGAAGGAGACATCAACGACTACGGAACCCCTCGATGGTTAATACGACCTCTGTAGCGTGGTGGGCGAGTAGCCGGCTTAGATGCAAGAGGTTGCGGGTTCGATTCCCGCTGCGGGATAAATACTTGTATGATCTGCAAATATTTATTCCGGGTCTGGGTGTTATGGTACCATGTTACTCGTAGTTCCTAATACCCACGAGTCAGGGAATCTTAGTGTGGAGACTACGTATATGTGGCTGTTGGATGTTATGTTATGTATGTTATGTTATGTAATAGTAGCCTGGTAGTGTATGAACTCATTTCGATCAGCTCACGGTTCTGATCATAATTTTCATAAAAGCTTGTTTTTAAAACAAAACAACAAAAAATACTTATTTTAATTTGTGTTCCACAGTTTTATGGCGTCGATAAAAATAGCAGTGGCTTTTCTTGCTAATGAAAACTAGTAACAAACGAGGCACTTTTAGTCTGGGCATATTCTTGTTAGATACCATCTGTACCGTTTTTTTGTTTGAGTAAATAATATTTTGATTTAGAAATCAATAACAAAGGAGATAAGATTAAGTGTCAACGACCGAGTGATCGCTACGCAGCGTCCACCCACTCAATTGCGTGCGACAATCTTTTCCGAAGATAACAAGCGAAAAGTTTATAATTATAGACCTTCAATCGAGTAATGCGAAAACAATGCATTTTATAACATATCTAAGTACTTATTAAGTAAGTATGTTTACTTATGTTGTTATCAAATTACAGGCTGTTGCTGTGTGTTAAGGTCAGCTGTAACTGATTTTATAATTAAATACAAATTATCGATATGCGAAATAAAAGTTGATTTGATCTTGTTTAGAGACTTAAAAAAGCGAATGTATATTTCACGTACCGATATGTTGATGAAAGCACCAACAGGTTTCGACCCTAATCGAGGGTCTTCATCAGGGTGGATATAGGACCTCGATTAGGGTCGAAACCTGTTGGTGCTTTCATCAACATATCGGTACGTGAAAATTTCCCGTTTTTACAAAATGAATGATATAATTCACGAAAGTTACTTTAGTAAAGCGAATGTGAATAAGATTTTTGTTTAAAAATATTTTTTTCAAAACAAGCTTTTGTGAAATTAGTGATGGATCGTGTGTTGAATAAATTGAGCCCAACCAAATCTACTGGACCAAAAAAGTTGAAAATTGGTACATATAGAGTTAGGTGACCCAATAACGGACGTAAAGTATAATAAACAAATTCTGAGGCCCATTTCTACACAACAATTTCGTAGGCACGGTATAATTTAGAAATCCAAACATCCAAAAATAAAAAATAAATATCCAAACGGCTTTCCGAGTTGAAAATAGCATGTCATATTTGACGATGAAACTGTTTTGCACTTCAGACTGTATTCATTTTGAGGGTTTTTTTGAATTAATCGAAATATACAAATCATAGATAGAAAAATATGCGGTTAGAACTTTAAAATACAAGCAAATCCAGCAGTGGGTTTCTACTAGCTGATGATGATTGTGCTGTACCAAACATCGAAATCGGTTTAGCTGTTAAAACGGATTGAGTAACAAACATCCAAACATTTAATTTATTAAACATTTATGATACTAGTGAGTTTAAACTTATACAATGGTATACTATTAATTTTCTTAGTTGTAGGTACACACTTATTTGTGCAGAATCAACTTATCCAGAACTCCAGAAGTTGCTGTAAATTTTGTTGAATACTTCAAAACAATTGTCGTGTTTAACATAGACATTGAGATATTTATAGCTTCGAACGGTTAATTAATCGTAGCGTAAGTAACGTATGTGATCAAAGTTGCATGCGGCATGCATGATGACTCAATAAAGACCTGAATAGGGGAGATATACCATCCCCGTTTGCGTGTGTCTAGTCTAACGAGTCATGACGTGCAGTATTTAAAACTTACTATTTATAAATATATATAAGATCATATAAATGGAAATGGGCAGGACATATATGTAGGATGGATAACAGTCGATGGGCTAAACGAATATCAGAGTGGATACCAAGAAATGGATCAAGAAGTAGAGGTAGACCGGAGAAGAGATGGGAGGATATATTCTTAGAGAAAGCTGGACCAGACTGGATGTCAAAGGCCAGAAATAGGGAATTGTGGAAGGAAATGGGGGAGGCCTACGCCAAGGAGGCGACTATTACTACAGAATAATTTTAAGATAATTAAGATAGTTACATTTAAAGTTTTAATTGTTTAGTTTAGTTTTTAAATTACTTACAGTAGTAGGAATAAAGGCTCATTTCATTTTATTTATTTTATTTTATTTATAAATATATACGAAAGTTTAGAAATTTGTTATTTTTCGCCGTGACGACTGAACACACTTGTGCCATTTGCGTTATGACAAAGTGCGTGACAGTACTTAGTCATAACTTCAAATTGACAACATGGTAGTTTCGACAAATACCTATAGTTGAACGAGCGAAGCGAGTTCTTCTAGTCAACTTGGAAGAATCGGCATTTGTATGTATGTATGTATGTTTGTCCGATGAAAACTTCCCAACCGTTTATCCGATCTTTATGAAATTTAGTATGGGGGTAGATAGTATTAGTACAATTTGTAGGTAAGGTTATGAGCTATATCGGTCAGGGGGTTGATAAGATATTGAAGTCCAAGAGGGGGTAAAAAAAATAAAAGTCAGAAAGTTGGATCAAGTGGAGTGTTTAATGAAAGCGCTTTGGCTGGACATTTCAAAACTGTTCTTAATTAGTATTTAGACTTAGTAGTTTCTGAGATATTAGGGAAAATCTAAAACGTAAAAATCAAAAATTCTAGGGTACTTCCAGCAATCCCACAATGCTGAAATTTGGTATGCTTGTAGGTTTTGTGTCACAACTACAGGGAAAAGTCTGAAATTGAAGAAATTAGAAACTTGAACCTTAAAAAACAATAACCAATATAACATCCATTGTTGACCCCCCATTCCTAGGAATTTGAATGACATTAGAGTTCTATGATTTTCGTCAAAAGGACGTTATCAATTAATTCGTCAAGTACTTTAAATACTAACAGGTATGTAGTATTTACGCCCTGTTGCTTAGTCCTATTCAAGGGCTATTTCGATGATGTGTAGGAAATTACCTAGATGTTAATTTTTTTCTCAGTAAATGTTTTTAGAAATCGGTTAGAAGGGTTAAGAAAGTAAAATACGCAAAAAATATCTCGAAGATACTTCAAGTTCCCTGGTAATGCTGAAATTTAATATTTAAATACTTAAATGTTTTGTTATACGGGGAGAAGTCGAACATTGAGGATTTTTTCTTTGTAATATCCATTTTTAAGCGTAGAAAAAGTAAATTTTTAAAAATTAGGTTGCAAAACTACAGATACAAGGCACAGCTTAATTAAAAAATTTTTTTTGCTTCACAAAATCTCTCTCATGTTAGAGAAATTGACTCGGTAGTTTTAGATTTTTGATGGATCATCCATACAAACATACTTACATAGCCGTTCAATACAAAACCCTTTCTTCCCCTCTTAAATTAGTCGGGCTGATAAAGGTGTCATCGCGAGGTCTCAGTTCGGGGCGAACCACTAGTTAATTAATTAATATATAGTTAAATATTAAATACCTATAATTTATTAATTATCGTTTAATAAAATGAAAAGATCTAAAATATAAAGACGATTTTTACTGGTGATCGATCGTTACGAATAGGTACGCGGTTTTTTGTTACAATTCATTTCATATTTGTAATCTAATAAATCTAATACGCTCCCGACTTACCATGGAGAATACTGAATGACCTTATAATGCATTATTTTTTTACCATCCTTCAATCAAGATAAAAAATAAAGTTGTAGGTAAGTATGTGTTTTAATAAAAAAAGTTTGAATAATAAAAAAATTAATAAAAAAAGTTAGACCTTTTTTTTATAACTTTATTTCTGAAACAATTTTTTTACATTTTGGCTCAATTTAATTTATTATCCACAGAAAACTTTCAATGCTGGCATCTTTCTTAGCTTGACTATGTAATGTGTAAAGTTTTAAAATTTTGTTGAAATTATTTTATTTTTTAATTACTATGTGACTTGCCTTGTGTAACAACCATTGTTACAATGTAAATGAATATGAATATTTCTCTTAGAACTTCGCAAAACAGATTTTTTCTTAATCAACTTAAGTCGTTGACTGTACTTAGACATTATTGTAGTGATGTCTTATATTTTCAAGATTTTACTAAAGTAACATTCGTGAATTAATATCATTATAACTTTTACCTTCCTCGCACTAAAACTTCGTGCGAGGAAGGACGCGGAGGGAGTGTAGCGCGGTTCGTATACCCAATTACCCACCCTGATGAAGACCCTCGATTAGGGTCGAAACCTGTTGGTGCTTCCACCAACATATCGGTACGTGAAAATTAACCGTTTTTACAAAATGAATTTTCAAGATTGCTAAACATTGTAAATTGAACAATTTGATACGGATTTATCGCGTATTTTATTTATCTTTGTTATTGCTGACGTTTCGAATGCTTTGCTATACCAAGGAATTTTTATACTACGTACCTACTATATCCATGTTTGCTACTTGCTGCAAACCACGGCTAAGATTATTGTTGTCCATTTAAAATTGTTCAATTTATATTATTGTAGTGTTTTTGAAATTAATCAATAATATCTATACACAAAACAATTGCCGTACTAAGTGATAAACTAATTGGTTCTAAGGTATGCTGGTTTCATCACGATATTGATGTTTTGTTAGTAGTAGAACTTCTTGTGAAAGAGTTCGTCCGGGGAAGTACTACCACCGTATCTATTTCTGCCGCCAAGCAGTAGTGTTCGCATTGCTGTGTTTCGGTTTGAAGGGTACGGGTGCCGGTGAAATTACAGGCACATGAGACTTTTAATTTTTATGTCTCAGGGTCGGCAGCGCGCATGTGATGCCTCTGGTGTTACAGGCGTTCATAGGCTACGGTAACTGCTTTCCATCTGGTGGGCCGCAAGCTTGTCTGCTTGCTAAGTAGCATAAAATATATATATATATATATAAATTTCAACGTTTGGAGCATGTGTAAATGTGCACACATATTATAGTAGAAAAATCCACTGGTGTAGTTGGACTTTCGAATCGGAAGTCTGACCTCCTACTAGGCCAACACGGCTCAGTAGGTCTATTCTTTATAGCGCGACAGGTTAGCGACAGGCTTGAATTGTGCAATTCAAGGCTGTCAAATCGTCGCTTTTCTCATACAAAAGTTACCGTTTGACAGCCCTGATTGCACAATTTACGCCTGTTGCAAACCTGTCGCGAGATAGAGAATAGCCCTGCCGGGTATTGTTTTGTGTCTAATATCCAAAAAAAAAACATGTTGTATCATAGGCATCATACCCGCGTTAAATAATAAAACACTGTATCATAGGTATTGTTACTACATGTTGATATTTTATTTTATGACATTTAACAATACAACTTTCGCTTGGAGGTCAGATTGATAAATGCTGATATAAATAAACGTATGTTATCATTGAATGCATTCGACAATAACATTCAACGCGATAATTTCTACACTTATCTCTTTTATGAATGCCCAGTTACAAAGATATTTAATTTAGGGCACCAGCAAAAATTATACACGAAGCGTGTATAGAAGGTTAAAACTAAAAAGTTTAAATACTTACCAAATTTTGTGAAAAAAAAGTATTGGCGTTGCGTGGCCACTTAAAAAAAATATTATTACAAATAATAATCAACAGCATATTCTAGTCCAGGTTGAAGCACTGGCTCATTGAGCAGACCTTCTACCTACACCTTCGATGAGTTCACTGGTCTGAAATTAATCTAAGTGCCTATACCGAGGTAATTCTGGTTATGTTTGTTTATGTTTTTTTTGTTGTATTTTGCATTTTAATTTTGTAATATTGTAACTATACATATACTATACGTGTACCTTTTGTATGAATAAATTACTATCTGACTATCTGACAAACATAGGTACCTACATAGAATGTGATACTAAAAATAAGAAGTTAACTTATACTTAGAACATTTGTATTATCAATAAGTATACAACATTACTGCCGATTTTTATCGAAGTTTTATTTAAAAGCTCTTCACAAAAGTAAAATAATACAAAGCACGCCATGACTAGTAGCTACAGCACCGTAGGTGCTCTAAAATTGGTGATTTAAAAAAAAAGTTCTATTATTCCACGAATAAAGAAAAAAACTAAAGCTAAAACATTGGTGGAATAGCATTGGTGCTATTCAGATAGGTGCTCTTCAATTTGGTGCTCTTCGTGGAATGTCTCTTACTGGGTTGCCCGGGCTCCGTGTGGAACCTAAGTACTAATGCTGAAGCTCCCCTATAGAATTCGATTTAGTAAAAAAATTGTATGTCTATCACTCTCAATCCAAATAGCGACCTCGCTGAACAACGCTTAAAACTTAGTTTTTGTACTCAGACTTTTTTTTTATTGGCATCTGAAGATGTACTTAATATTGCCAATGTCAAGTAGTAAAGATATATCAAATAATGTCAAGTCGTCAGGTCCTCTGTCAAGTCATGTTCTAGTAAATCGATGGCAGTTTACTAGAATGTTCCTGGACAATTTCCACCCCTTCGAAAAGACACGCAATACACTTATTTTATTTAAATTCACTACCATGTGCTCATTATAAGCTACACCGGTTAAAATGCCACCAAAATTACACAATATAACTAAAAAAAAACTAGAAATTAAAATAAAATAAAAAAGAACGACGTATCCTTTCGAAAGAGCAGAAAAAAATCGTTCAGACTTGCTCCACAAATATCAATAAAAACCTCAGTAAGTAAGACTAGACTCCGGCAATTGTTGAATTTATTACGTAACTCGTATACTGAATAAATTCATAGCTTCTACAAAAACTATTTCTTATCAAGTTCTTGTAAAAAAACAATAAGATTGCAGGTAGGTACTCGTTAGCTTGGGCTTGGCTTATCACTTTTCATCACATAGAAACAAGTATGTTTAAAAAACGAATAAACTCCAATTGTGATTAAAAAATGCGCTTCACATACAACACCTTCACCGTAGCACTACCGTAGCGTGGCGTAGAGGCACGTGTGCGCCGTGAATTATTAGTTTTTACCACTAGTGGTTCGCCCCGAACTGAGATCTCGCGATGACACCTTTATCAGCCCGACTACTTAAGAGGGGAAGAAAGGGGTTTGTATTAAATGGCTATGTAAGTATGTTTGTATGGATGATCCATCAGAAATCTAAAACTACCCAGTCAATTTCACTAACATGAGAGTGATTTTGAAAAGAAAAAAAAAAGATTTTTAAATAAACAGTGCCATCTAGTTGTAGTTTGCTACCTAATTTTTAAAGATTTACGTTTTCTACGCTAAATATGGATATTAAAAAAAATCCTCAATGTTCGACTTCTTCCTATAGAACAAAATATACTATTATAATAAATTTCAGCATTATCAGAGAACTTGAAGTATCTTCGAGATATTTTTTGCAAATTTTACTTTCTTTACCCTTCTTACCGATTTCTAAAAACATTTACTGAGAAAAAATATTAACCTCTAGGTAATTTCCTACACATCATTGAAACAACCTTTGAATAGGACTAAGCAACGGGGCGTAAATACTACATACCTGTTAGTATATAAAGTACTTGATAACGTCCGTTTGATGATATTATAGAACTCCAATGTCATTCAAATTCCTAGGAATGGGGGGTCAACAATTGATGTTATATTGGTTATGGTTTTTTTAAGGTACAAGTTTCTAATTTCTTCAATTTCAGACTTTTCCCTGTAGTTGTGATACAAAAGCTACAAGCATACCAAATTTCACATTGTGGGATTGCTGGAAGTACCCTAGAATTTTTGATTTTTACTTTTTAGATTTTCCCTAATATCTCAGAAACTACTAAGTCTAGATACTAATTAAGAACAGTTTTGAAATGTCCAGCCAAAGAGCTTTCATTAGGCACCCCATTTGATCCGACTGTCTCACTTTTATTTTTTTTACCCCCTCTTGGACCCCAATATCTCATCAACCCCCTGACCGATATAGCTCAAAACTTTACCTACAAATTGTACCAATACTATCTATCCCCATATTAAATTTCATAAAGAGCGGATAAACGGTTGGGAAGTTTTGATCGGACAAACATACATACATACATACAAACGCCGATTCTTCCAAGTTGACTAGAAGAACTCGCTTCGCTCGTTCAATAAATCAGTAAGTACCTACCTAGTTGTTTGTCACTAGAACTAACACATGGATTTAATTAGGTGTTTTCGTAATAAATATGACTATCACGGCTTATCAATCGCACTGATATCGGCCGTTGACCCGGGAGACGCCACTACGTACGTCACGTCTTTAGAAACGGAGTAAAGTTTGTGTACATGAAGTGTGGTCTAGTTAGATAAATATTTTAAGCATTTGAAATTAGGTAGGAATTTATTTTTGCTTATTTGTATACGGTCATTTAGTTTAGCTACTGGCTCCTACGAGTACCTGTATGTGCAGTTTTATTACCATAGGTTTTACCGTTGTCTACCAGCTTGTGTCTTTTTTGCCTTCGTGCCTTTATGGAATGCATAAAAAAAAACCTTTGTTCTAAAGAAAATATTCTCGCCTCGACTGGAAGGCGGTATTTGTCACACAAAGCATAGATAGTTAAGTTTGCCTTTTGTGTGGACTGTACTCAAATATTTTTCAATATATTATATTGTAGCTTAGGTATCTGATGCAAAATAACAGTTTTCTAAGTTATTTTTTAGGGTTACAGGCAAAAGTTAGGAAAACTTTGTTGTCCGCCTGTATTCTGTCTGTCAGTCTTTCTGCCTGCCTGAATCCTCAGGGCGCGAGCTCGCTCCCACTTGACCGGTATTGCGAGCTAGACCAGAGGGGCTTATTAGCACGCCGCCTTTACGTACTTCGTGGTTTAAGTGTGAGTATTTTCGGTGAAACAGCCTTATTCTTCGCTCACACCTAAACTTTTATAGCCAGTGCGAAGCCCATACAGTGCGTCTAAGCCTCAGAACCTAAGTTCGTAATTATATCTCTCTGAATCGAATTAGCTCATAACTCATCATTATCAGAATGTAATTACATTGTATACAATTGATTTATGTACTTCAATTGCATACAATGTAAAAATGCCCTATTTAGAAATCATAATAATCTTAAAATGAGCATACTTATACCAATAAATTACACACTTATAACTAAGCGCTACCTAATCTTTTTCAAATATGCCTACGTAGATAATCATTTCACGACCACGATAGATCTATAAGTAAGAACCAAACCACACCTTATTTTTTTTGTCCAAAAAGTATTTATCAAGCATTACTTCATCATATCGGAGGCCTATGTCTAGCAGTGGACTACTATAGGCTGATGATTTGACGACCTATGTGGCGCGGCGGGCGAGTAACCGGCTGAGATGCGCGAGGTTGCGGGTTCGATGCCCGATAAATATATATCCATGTAATCCATGTATCCATGTATGTCGTGTATTTAAGTATATCAGATATCAGTACACAAGCTCTGCTTAGCTTGGGGCTATATAATGTTGTGTGACATAATATAATACCCAACAGTCACATACGTTGTCATGATCCTACACTAGGATTCTCTGTGTCGTGGGTATCAGGAACTGCAAGCTGAGTGCGTTACGTAGGCGACTCACTAAAATGTCAAAACTAGTGCATGTGATGGCTCCCGCGGTATACAACGCGATACCAGAAAGTGTTAGAAGCTCAAGTTCGACGCTATCTTTCAAAAATAATTTAAAAACATGGCTTGTGGATCAGACAATTTATCATTTTCAGGATTTGTTTAAAATGAATATGAATTCATTATTTGAAATTATAACACTGATTACTATTTATTACCTATACCTACTTATGAATATGTTTAATGACCTGTAACCGTTTTCGTTATAAATAAACTACTATGACTACTATGACTATGACTATAACTGCGAGTACCATGGTACCATAACACCCAGACCGAACAAATATTTTCAGATTATACAAACATTTGTCCCGCAGCGGGAATCGAACCCGCAACTTCTCGCATCTCAGCCGGCTATACTCGCCCGCCGCACCACAGAGGTCGTCAAATCATCATCTGTAGAAATCCACTGCTGGACATAAGCCTCTCCCTAGAATGCACCGACGAACGGTCTTAAACCGCCTCCATCTACCGACTTCCTGCTACTTTTATGATGTCTTCAGTCCATCAAGGAAGGCCCCTCGGCCTTCCTCTACTACACCGCCGTCCGGTTTGTGGTAGCCACTCGAGAACCTTTATTCCCCAAAATTCCCCAGCAGAACGTCTGACTAAGCCTCCCCCAAAGAATGCAATTGCCATAATCACCACCCTTGGCAGACGGATTGGTGATTGCAGTTTGGTGTTAAGTACTCAGGTGGATGCTGCTGCCCATCCCCTGGTATAATCCCTTAGTAAGGCTTTGACTACATCCACGGGGAGAGAAGGAGGGATCTATTATACGAAGGACAAACCACGACAATTACTTAATTAGCAACTAGAAAAGTACCGTATCGTGTATTTAACGACCTCTATAGCGCGGCGGCCCAAGGATCGCCTGCGACGCAGGATGTTGTGGGTTCAATTCCCGCCTCGGAACTAATATATGTACGCTCTGCAGATGTTCTGGGTAATTTTCTATGTATAATAAAAAATATCTATCTATGTAATGTACTGTATTAAGTATATCAGTTATCTAGTTGCCATAACAAGCTTAGCTTAGCTTGGGGCTAGATAATGTTGTGTGAAATGTCCAGCATTTATTTATTTATTTATCCTGTGGTCATATATTATCTGGTGGCATTAAAACTAAGTTTAATTTAAAAAAATCGGCTAATTGTACAATTTGTACATATTATGTAGTTACTTTGTACCTCTATAATTTATACACGAAATATGGTGTCCTACTTACAATTGCTCAAACTGAGATAGATCTTTAGGTCTTTCTTATTTCACAAGCTTTTAAATTTCTTTGCTTGTATAAATTGATTTTTACTAAAACACACCATTCTACATCATTAAAAAGCTAGGAAAAAAAACTGTATAAGTATACCTAGATATCCTAATCTAAATAAGGGGTGACCAGTCAAGCGAAACGTATAAGGTTCCCACTCAAATGGCACCCTATTTTTGCTTATTTAGCCTTACTACAGTATTCGTGCGATGGCTCTATAGGTCACTTGTGTATTTATCATAGGTATAGTTATTTAAATCAGTCCTAAATATGTAGAAAGTGTTTTTTTAATTGGAGGCGTTGAGTTCCGCGGCGTGGCGTTGCCATTATTATTTACCAGGGTAAAATTATTAGGTAAGTAGTTTCTTCTAAGCTAGACTGGACTAGGTTAGTTTTTGACAAGGCTTTTTACGACCGCTATTAGCTGTTTAGTATAATTTATGTACTACCTTTTTAGTGACATTTTAATTATTATTTTTACATACATCTAATTTTTTGACAAAGCCCCTATACAGCTGCAACTAAAACATTTGTACCTATATCTTATTACCATTATGTTTCATTATTGTATTATGCATTTTTTTATCTTAACTGTGTCATATACCATATACTTAAAACGTAAATAATTTATTTTTTAAATTTAAATAAGTACCTATTCATAAAGTCCCTATGGTTTGATATAAATGAATGTGATATCCCAGTCCACATTTTAATAATATGGTAAAAATTAACAATAACTATGTTTCAACTAAAAATGTCATCTACTCCGGCAAAATATTGATTAAATTGTGGTTGTAATAAAAAGGAGAGGTATGTTTAGAATATGCGTCCTGATTGCGTTGCTAGGAGACGCTTGTAAGTTTAGTGCTATTTGTAAAACATTTTGAAAACTATACGACATTCTATAGTAAAACCTTTTACCACCGCGGTTTTCATTTAGTTACTATCACTTTAACTGTAGTCTGTTTATATTTTGTTAAAGCTATAACTTTGGTCCTAGTTTGCTAGAAGTCCTAAGCTATTTTAATAAAGTAGTTACATGAGCTGTGATTATGATAGTTATGTTCGGTTTTACCATTTGTTACGGGACACCTAAGATATACCTATGTACTAACCTACCCATGTCAAATCTGTCAGTTTTTCATAAAACCATTCAATTGGACATGACTTCTGTGTAAATAAGTATTGGTCGGTGAAAATGACCATAACTAATTGTGTTATCAACTTTATCAGCTGTAGGTACCTACCTACAGTATCTACCCTTCATTTATCTGAGCATATTACGTCCTAACCTGTCTTCCAGCTTAATCGATGGGACTATAACTATCTGGAAGAAATTAATTTGACGAAGATTGTTTAGTCAATATTGACACGAACGAAGAAGCCAGGTACGCATGTACGTACATGCGTACCTGGCTTCTTCGTTCGTGTAGGTACATAATATCATCAACATCAGCAGCCTTTAGACGTCCAATGCTGAACGAAGCCTCCTCAAAGAAATATAATGATAATTAAATATAAGGTACATTTAGGTTAGTACCTAGATGATTTTGAATTGGTGTACCTTGTGTACAAGAGCTGGTTCCCATTAGATTCCAATGAATCTAATGGGAACCAGCTCTTGAGCTATTATTACTAATCACTATTATTCCCAAACTAACTAGTAAAAATGTTTAGTTATGTTTACGTACTACTGATTCATTCAGTGTTAATAGGGACCGGTTTATTCACCTCGGCATGGGGTTGCAGGCGGTAATTATGTAGGTAGATGGCGTGGCCCGATAGCTTTCCTTGCCGCCCTCAAAAGCTCGCTAACCCTACTCTGCAGTCTAAACCGCATTTTCACGCAAGAACGAAGCCTTCTTTGTGTCTTTTTCCTTTTTTCTGCGGCCTCCTTTTGTTTCCGTGTTATTTGTGTGAAAAAACATCGCAGTTAGCGGCTAGAGTTCAACTTTTTTTTAAAATGTCTTACGACTATGACTATAAATCGGCTCGGCTATTATATTTTGAAATGAAAAATAGGAAGAAGAAAAAGAGAGTTTCTTTTCAGGTCATAGTTTTTCGTTACAATTAACTACAAATAGAGGTACCTACTTTACCTTTAAAAAGTGTACCTACCTTGTACTTGTGTAAGTACAAAGTGTACACACGAGTGTGGTAGGGCAGCAGTGCAGTGCTGATCAATTTTGGTATTCCTTAACCGAGGGACCAAGTTAGGTAGGTGCCTAACACAGAATTCTATTATAATAATATTAAATTCTGTTCTTTCGCAGTTGCCAACGAGAGATAATTTGACCACGCCGCGGAGTGCTCGCGCTCCGGTTGGCAGGCGCCCACCGAGCACGCTTCCACAGCGTCTCAAGAAAGAGGTTAGTTTGGCAGAGAAACTTTTTTGTACTCTGGTACCTACCTACCTATCTAAACATTTTAGTATAATTTGCATTTGGCTCGTCATGCTTCTTAGCCTTAGAATAAGGATAGTCCTTAGGTATTCTAAGTTCTTAGCAGTACCTACCTACGCTTTTTTAGACCTATTAGTAGGTGAGGGTAGTGGCGGTAAGAACCCCCTATCACCAATGAGGTTTTTATCACTGAACAAGGAGTAGTTAAAATTTTGTTCGGATATTTTAGCTAAAGTTTATCCTCTTGTAGAAGTCCCTGGATAGCCCACCGGAGATGGATTCTCCAGTGGGCAGTGTGGGTAGCGACCTTCGCCGGCAGAATGAGGAGCTGCGCGCGCGACTTGCGGGAGAGGCGGCTGATCATCGCCGCCGCCTGGACGCCTACCGTCGCGCACAACAGGGCCAGGCTGCGTTGGTGTCTAGACTCCAATCCAAGGTAAATTCATCATGTTGCTGTTTATTGAAAGATTGAATTTCCCTCCAAATATTTTTGCTGAAACCTCTTTTTGGCAAGAACCTCACTGGTACCTTACACCGGAAGTTACACTGATTGATTCTTGTTGTGAGTTCATTCAGCTCCTCAGAATAAGTTTAGCTCAGCTACCTACTCAATTTGGGAATGGTTCAATGGTTGGGAGCTTTTTATTTGAGATGTCGCTAAAACAACAATTATGTCTATTGTCATAATATGTCATTGTCTGTTGTCATGTCAATCGTCAGTCATGTCAGGCCATGTCAATGTCAGCCGGGCTCAGCTGTTGTTTATTTAGAAAAATATTATTTCTGTTTTTATTTCGACAATAACAGAAGCTAAGCTTAATAAGTTCAAGTTGAGCAAAGAAAGTAATGGATACACTAAATCAGATCGTCTTCTCAACAAAACTCACTCCTCATTCAATGAACTCCAAAAAGCAAACTCAACCTTGTACGAAGAAAAACATGAATAGTTTCTGCCCTAGGTTATCCAATACAAGCAGCGTTGCTCGGAGCTGGAAAACCAGATGTTGGAGACTACGCCGCGCAGTGACTACCGGCCGAAGTCCAGCATCACGCTCCCGGCGCCTGCCGCTCTGCCATCGTCCAGTTGCGAATCGCGGATGGACGAACGGATCAGCGACTTGGACACCGCTTTGCGCCGGCTTGAAGAGGAAAAGCGGAAGTAAGTGTGTATATAGATTGAGAAGGTTCTTGGATGTCGAGAACCAATCAAGTAAGTAAATTAATGAGTCTCTGGAAAGAGCTAGTTCCTTTACAGTTTTAATAAGTTCTTAAATAAATATCCCTAGATGTGAAAAGCTGGCATCCCAAAACAACTTACTGCGTGATCAGCTTGAGGAGTCCCACCATCTGAACGAGGCCCTCACCAATGACCTGCAGAAGCTGACCAATGACTGGGAGGCGTTGCGGGACGAGATGGCCATCAAGGAGGATGAGTGGAAGAATGAGGAAGAGGTACTCTCACACATTATAAATGCTCTAAAATGCCACTGAAAAAATGCCTCTAAATGCCAGCATTTGCATTCTTGCCCTTGGTTTCAAATAAGGTCAACTTTATGCTATTTCCATAAAGTTGTCTAGAGGCTCTTGTTGAATAATTGACTATAGATACATGTAGTCAAAGGATCCCTTAGTGATATAAGGGGTATTTTTGCACTATGAATGAGTGAGTGAAGGAAAGAGTGCTTTGCTATGAATTTTTGAAATGATCCCAACTAATACTACAAAAAAATTTACTAACAGGCATTCAACGACTACTATTCATCTGAACACAACCGGCTACTGAGTCTTTGGCGGGACGTGGTCTCTGTGAAGCGCTACTTTTCTGAGCTCCAATCTACAACGGAAAGGGATCTTTATCGAGTGAAGAATGACCTGGACTCTTCGGTCAGGGAGATGGTCGGAGTGCTGAGTGGATATTCCATTAATGCCTTTGCTCAGAGCGTTTCTAAGGTAAGCATGACTATTTTTTTTCTAACTTCTAATAAATAAATCATGGTTAAGTTGTTATTTTGTGTTATGGTAACTGATCTTGGATCTAATATTGCATGTTGCTGTTTGTTATTTATGATACACATTGCTGTAGTGTGAATAGACCTAGAATAGAATCAGGGAGGGTTCCCATTGATTTTGTAAAAGCCAACTACGGGATTACACCAGGGTATGGGCAGCATCATCTACCAGGAGTTCTTAACATCAATATTGCAAGTTTGTCTTCGTCGTAGCATTCTATGGGGGAGGCCTATGTCCAGCAGTGGACTTCTAAGGCTGGTGGTGATGATGATGACTACTGCTACTATTTCTTATCGTTGGTTCTTTCCTGGTCACCTGCGTATGTCAGAGACCAAATATTATGTTACAAACTATTTTGATATACTGTAAACATCAGAAACTACAGATGATTCAATGTATCAAAAAAAACTTTGTTGTTTCTAGCCTGATGCCCAGTCGCCGATGGGAGGAATGGGTCAGATGGGTGGCGGAATGGGACAGATGGGTGGCGGAATGGGACAGATGGGTGGCGGAATGGGAGCTATGGGGGCAATGGGAGCCCCCAACATGGCATCAATGGGCGCGCCTAACCCTAACGTGGAGAACATGCGGGTTGATCTACGTGATATGACGTCACAGCGCGACACGGCTCTTTCTGAACTGCGTGAAAGAGACGCACGTATACAACGCCTCCTCTCTGAGCTGCAAGGATTGGTAAGTTATTTTATAAGTACTAGCGGTAGCCTGTGGATTCACTTGCAATGTTGCGCCCGTGGGAGTAGAATTTCGGAATGATAAGTATTCCATGTTTTGATCAAGGTTTTGAAATTTTTGACGACCTCTGTGGCGCGGCGGGTGAAGTTTCGCCTGCGATGCAGGAGGTTGCGGGTTCGATTCCCGCTTTGGAACAAATATTTGTACGATCAGCAGATATTTGTTCAAGGTGTTCTGGGTATTTTTCTATGTATAATAAAAAATATCTATCTATGTAGGTATTACGTACGTAGGTATTATGTATTGTATTACGTACTTATATCAGTTATCTAGTACCCATAACACAAGCTCTGCTTAGCTTGGGGCTAGATAATGTTGTGTGAAATGTCCATTGTCCAGCATTTATATATATTGGTAGATAGAGATTTTGTTGTGATTTTTTTTAAATTTAAATTTGGGTTGGAACTAATGTGTTACATTATTGTACAAAACAAAGCTATGCTAACTCGATACACGCTATATTGTAAGGTAAAAATGGATTCGACCAAAACATTGTGAGGTAATGGAAATTAACAAAGCCATGAATGCAGTGAATTACAACTCATACAATGACCAGCCATTAATTGTTCAATTCAATTCAATTCTTGTTTGTGGCTTTTGTTGAACAGACCACACTTTCTCCAATGTCAAGGTAGTTATGCTTGTTTAACGGAACCCATATGGCATGTCAAATTTACTGGTTTCTATACCAAACGGTAAAATTTTACATGCGTAAGTAACTCATAACCACTAGGTGTACAGTACAGGTGTACAGTTCCACAAACTTATCTGGCCCGGTTATCAAATCGAGTGTTCGAATAGTAAATGAATTTAAACATGACGTTGTTAGTTCCACTATTTTGAGATCCAGATAAGTTTGTGGCACTGTAAGTAGTTAGTGAAATAGAGCATAAAGTGTGTCACACACGTAGCAGATGCGGTAAGATATTTGTATCTGAGCACGTGTCTGTCCATATCGCTCTCTATACTAAACTCAAGGAGCAACACACACCTAGCAGATCACTTATATTTTACCGTCAACCATCTGTAGGCACCGACATATATTAAAAGATGGTCAGATTATATCTGTGTATACAAATTGAAATACAATACAGTTTGAAGGTTTCCGCGTGAATATATCTTTTTCGTATATTATCGTATCTGCTACGTGTGTGATACCTTCAGATGCGATAAGTTTTTATACGCATATAAAATACTACATATTTATATTTCATATTATTATTATTATTATTAAATATTATTGTTATTTTATTATTATATTTATGATTTAATTATTTCTTTTTCGTTTTTACCTGTCAAGCCTGCCAATAACTTGCCAGCTTTGCTCTCGTGTTCTCTCCTCTCCGCCCGGTGGAAACCGGCCCTAACTCCTGACTATAGGAACACTATGATGGATTTTGTTTCTTTCAGGAGGAGCGATGCGACGGCGCTGAGACGGCATTACAAGAGGCGAATGTGATGCGCGGAGCGTTGGAAGAAGTAGCGCGTGCCCTCATTCACGACTCTGAAACATCCACTGTCCCCCATCCGCACCACGTACACCTCACTGACAGGTAATAACTCAACCACAATTCTTACTACACTGTGAACTTACAATTACAACCCCTTTGCACGGGTTAAAAGTCAATAGAATTTTCGTGATTCAATAAAGTAAATTTTTGGAAAAAACATGAACCGACTTCAAGCCTGTGCCTATAATGTAGGTAATTAATTTTTTTTATAAATATTTTATTATATTTTATTGTGTATATATTTTAATATTATTATAAATATTTTTATCATATTTGAATAAAAGCTATCTATCGACGGCTAGCAGCGGGTAGGTATTTAAGTATTACTATAACGCCATCTATCGACGTCTAGCAGTATCATCTAGCGCTGACAGAACCAAGAGTGGCACAGTAAAATATTAGGTTTTTACAATGGGAACCACAAAAAACCAAAACGTTCAAAAAGTGCTGAATCAATTCCGATAAAATTTATACGGGACCACCTCTGAATTATGAACATGTCTTTTTTGTGAAAGAATTAAACACCCTTTTTAACCGATTTCAAAAAAAGGAGGAGGTTCTCAATTCGACCCGTATGTTATTTTTTTTTTGTATGTATGTTACTTGATTACTCCGTCTATTTTGCATGGATTTTGATGATTCTTTTTTTGTTTGGTAGGTTATTCTTCAGAGGTGGTCCCATATAAATTTTATCGAAATTGATTCAGCACTTTTTGAACGATTTGGTTTTTTGTAGTTCCTATTGAAAAAACCCATTATTATACTGTGCCACTCTTGGTTCTGTCAGCGCTAGATGATACTGCTAGACGTCGACAGATGGCGTTATAGAAATACTTAAATACCTACCCGCCGATAGATAGCGTTTATTCAAATATGAATTACCTACATTATAGGCATAGGCTTGAAGTCTGTTTGTTTTTTTCCAAAAGTTAACTTTATTACTGCACTGTTTTATAAAAATGATTTCAGAATAGGTTCATTGTTTGGTTGTTGTTGCCACTTCTGTGGTGCGGCGGGCGAGTAGCCGGCTGAGATGCAAGAGGTTGCGGGTTCGATTCCCGCTGCGGGACAAATGTTTGTATGATCTTCAAATATTTGTTTCAGGTCTGGGTGTTATGGTATCAGGAACTACGAGTACTATGGGTACTCGTAGTTCCTGATACCCACGATACAGGAAATCCTAGTGTGGAATCAAGACTACATATGTGATATGGTGTTATGTTATTGTTTGGTTTATTAACAAAAAACTTGTTTTTTTTTACAAAACTCCATAGAAATACAACTATCAAAAAGGCGCGTCAACTTGTAGTTTTTAAATAAATGAGAAACATTTTAATAGTCTTTGTAAATTACTTCGTTCGCAGTTTGTCGCGTTCTCCGAAGCGTGGCGTTTCGCAGTCCGCCAACGCGACTGCCTTTGCCGAGAGCACCATCTCAGCGGTACAGGCTGCGCTCCATAAGTATCAGATACAGATACATGAACTACAGGTAACTGCACTAATGTGTTCGTATGACGTCCTCAGATATTATAGTAAAATAAAAATCTTATAGAAATTACTTAAATACAAATAATTACTGTACAAGTAGAGTTGACACTGGCGTCTCAAAGACGCGCAATGCCTGTCTAAATCTTGTCTCAAATGTATCGCTTTGCAAAGCTTACATTCTCCTAAACTTAATTATAAAATCTAGTATTAGGTAGGTACCTACTTACCTATGTACCGTCATGAAATTCCTATTTATTTTTATTTTTATAAGTTTTAATAAGTCTTACTTGAAAAACGTAGCTTCATCAAAATATACACTGGAATTTGTACTATGATACCTACATTATGTAATAAAAAACCTTTAAATTTGAATTGAATGCCTATGTAATAAATGAATCTGCTACTAATAATATATGTCATTAAAAACCGGTCAAGTGCGAGTAGAAATATATTAGTTTGTCAACACATTTTAAACGCATACTTAAATAATATTTTCCGTTCTCTATTTTACTTTATTTCTATTCTATTTTTTTTTATTCTAATTGTAATCTTACAGCATTTTCGCAATACGTCCGATCCGAGTCCGATCCGAATCCGTGAAAATTCGGATCTATATAGAAATCGGATGACGGAAGCCGGATCTAGTGCGTAGGCTACCATAAAAATAGTTCTACGACTACCTACTCTGGACCGTATTTACACGGGTTCGGATCGGATTCGGATCGGACGTAGTGCGAAACCGCTCTTACTGTTGGCTAATACGGCCCATTAATGCCTCATAAAGGTCCAGATTAACGTGATGTAATTATGATGGACTTATAAATATTATTATCGTTTTAAAGGTGAAACTCCAAAACACCAGAGAGCAGTTAATGACAAACAGGAAGAACTGCGAAGTGGCAGATTGCAACGTGTCCTCACTCGAAAGCAAGGTGCAAGATCTTACAGGTAAAATGTTCCTCATCATCATCATCATTATCATCATCATAATCATCATCATCAACAGCCTTAAGACGTCCATAGTTGGACGAAGCCTTCTTAAAAAACAATGAGGGAATTGCCATAATCACCACGCTTGGCAGGCGGATTGCTGATCGCAGTATTGGTGTTGATTACTCAGGTGGATGCTGCTGCCCATCCCCTGGTGTAATCCCTTAGTCGGCTTTTACGACATCCACGTGAGGAGATGGAGGGGTCTTTTTAAGAAAAGACCCCTCCATCTCTATTAAGATAGCAGGTTGCCGGTAGCTAGCAAAAGGGCGCTTACGCACGCGAAAGATGTTTGTTTCTAAGTTAGCTATTATTTCTTCAAACTCCATTAAATTTTGTACTCATGATCAGTACACTAATATCTAGACCCGGTGTGCGTTAGTTTCTTATAAAGTTATATGGTTACCAGACCATAAATTAAAAAAACTAATTTTAAAAATACTGATGCACCACTGGTCTAGTTATTAGTGTACTGATCATGTGTACAAAATTTAATGGAGTTTGATGAAATAATAGACAAAATAAAAGCAAACTTTGTTCGCGTACAAAAGGGCGTAAGCGCCCTACCGGCAACCTTCTCTTAAGTCGGACGCACCACCGCGCGCGGTATACTAGCCTCTTAAACTGTGACGAAAAACACCGTAATGAAGTCGAACCCAGGTTTCCAATAGATGACTTTCAATTTGTTTTATTTTTTAAGGCAAATTGGACCAAGCCAATACAGATATCAACCAACTGCTCCAAGAGAAGGAATCCATGCAGAAGACCGTGGAGACTCTTCGAATGGACAAGAACAATCTTGAGCGGAACAGAGTAGAAATTAACGCTATGGTTAGTTTATTACAACAAACACACAACAATTTTTTTATACAACAAACACACAACAATTTTTTAGTATGTGTTTAGCTTCTTTTAATAAAAAAAATTTGATGACCTCTGTGGTGCGGTGGGCGAGTAGCCGGCTGAGATGTGAGAGGTTGCGGGTTCGATTCCCGCTGCGGGGCAAATGTTTGTATGATATGCAGATATTTGTTCCGGGTCTGGGTGTTGTGGTACCATGGTACTCGTAGTTCCTTATACCCACGACACAGGGAATCCTAGTGTGGGATCAGGACTGTATGTGACTGTTGGGTGTTATGTTATTATACTAGTGAAATTCGCCTGCGACTTCGTTCGCGCTGAGTTTTTCCATACAAATTTCAACACTGCTCTGCATCCCCTTAGGGAGTGAATTTTGGAAATTCCTTTCTTAGTGCACGCCTAAACCAAATTACTTTTCATTTAAAAAACCGACTTCCGCCATTGTATTCAACAAAATATTTGGATGAAAAAAAAAATGATGAAAGAACCATAGTGGTGAAAGGATTATGATACATTTTGAATGCAAATGCTTGGTTTGTTGCTGAAAATATCAAAATCGCCATATGTATGCCTACAATATTTGAGGAGTTCCCTCAATTCCTCATGGATGCCATCATCAGAACTGGATTTTGAAAAAAATGGTACCAATCTGGAAGTATATCTATTCAAATAAAAAAAGAATTTTCCAAATCGGTTCATAAACGCCGGAGATATGCGGTAACAAACATAAAAAAAAAATAAAAAAAATACAACCGATTTGAGAACCTCCACCTTTTTTGGGAAGTCGGTTAAAAAAGAAATTTTACACTTTAAATTTCAGATTTTTAGGACTTACCGTGTAGGCGTATGGTGAACACTACACGGGTTTTTGTATAGAAATATCAAAAAACGGCCAACGGACATTTTGAAAACCTCAATTTTCATACAAAAATCCGTGCAGTTGCTTGTTACATATGTAGACTAACCCCTCCGAAAACCGACTATCTATATATATCTATTCTGTGCTTCTTTCAGGTGGAGTCTCTTACATCAGACTATGAGAAGTTACAGAAGATAAACTCAAGACTCGAGAAAATAATCGAGACGCTTGAGAACGACAAACGGAACCTGAACGGAGAAGTCGATCAGTTGCACCGCGAGTCGGCCAACAGAGAATCTGTGCTGAGGTATTGATATATGTACTATAGCGTCCGCCTGCGGTGCCGCTCGTGTGGTACTAGGATAAAATTAGTCTCATCATCAAACGTAAGAGATGCGGGTTCGATTCCCGCTGCGGGACAAATTTTTGTATGATCTGCAAATATTTGTTCTGGGTCTGGGTGTTATGGTACCATGGTACTTGTAGTTCCTGATACCCATGATACAGGGAATCCTAGTGTGGGATCATGACTACGTATGTGACTGTTGGGTGTTATGTTATGTATTTAAATAACTTTACAACACATACATACATTTTTCAAAGGCTTCTGTCTGCAGAGCCGCAAAGGTCTTATTTTCACTGTTTTTTTTCCTCAAATTTTTCTTACTGTAGGTTGCACAATCGTTGGAATAAAGTAAACTCATCGCCGCTAGAGCTTTCCACGGCTAACTCATTCCATTAATGACACATTAAATAAGCCAGCAGACAGTACAATAGTAATACCAACAAAAATTTCACAACAAATAGGCCAAAAAAACAAGGTATGGCTGTGTCGTGGACACGGCCGTGTGTTTTACATGAACACGAAACTATGTCACACAGCGAAATGATCTGAAAATAGCGGCACTTTCCCCCCCCCCCCCTCCGCGCGCGATGCGTCGCAATCCTCACTCAACTTATCGAATTCTTTGATCCGTTAGCTATTGAGTGGTGTAATTAAATGTTGGTTGTAATTGATAGATATGTAGCTGCAACACCAAACTGTATCCCCCGATTTTGTTATCATCAGTTTTCTGAATTGCCTCTCCCACTATAGAAGCAAATTTAATCCTTTATTAACCTTTTAATTTAACCTAGACCACAGAACCTAATCAGTTGGTCTTAAAATTAAATGGTGGAAAAGTGAATGGTGTCCTTCACTGGGATAACATCGAAATCACTATCAACCCAGAAAACATTGAATATAGCTAAAAAACCAATTGCAAATAAAAAAAAAACACGTCAATATTCTGTCGTCTCTATGTAAAGTTGTTATTCCCAGGGCTGAAGAAGAGCGTTCGTCCCGTCTCCGCGCGGAGGTGGTGACCACTCGGGAGGAGTTGAACAAGACGGCTTTAGCACGCGACATGTTGGAACAACAGAAGATGGAGTCTGAATCCATTCTATCACAGATGGAGAAGATTAGAAGTGAGTTTATATGTTATAATCATGATTTAAAGATATAACGACTGAATCATTAAGTTGATACGGTTGGCTATATACTTAGGTACTCAAAATACACAGTAAGGGCGATGAAAGGTAGATAGTAAAGATCCCAAAGGATCAGCCAATTCTCGTAATAAAAATTAGTCAAAATAAAGATGTCTTCAATGTAATGGTATTCTCTTAACTTAAAATACAACACTGTAATGTGATTATATCGAAATGTGACCGAAACTTCAACGATTCAATGTTTTTTTCGATAATTTTAGCTTAAATAGATGGATTCTCTCTTTACTCTTTCCAATGATATAACTATCCTACTCTGCTGTTAGTCACCATCATGTGAATCGAAAGTAGACTAGAATACCAACTCTGTCAATTTACAATTCAGACTCGATTCGGTCAACTTTCAGTATAGTTATAAAATAATTAATTGAATTGGGCCTCAGGGTGATTATGTTCGTCTGGTTTCGTTCCAAATGTGGAATACGGTTTTGATGTTGTGATTCAATTCTAGGTGATCTGGAGATAGAGCTTGAGCGAACCCTACTGGAGAGAGGGGACCTTCAGGACTTAGTTGAGAAGCTGCAGTCCAACTTGAGGAACCTTGAAAGTGACAAGAAAAAGTTACAGGATGATGTGAAATGCGTAAGTTACTATTGATATATATATTAACTTACTAGCTCCGCCCCGCGGTTTCAACCACGTGAACAATGCGACATATAACATATATGATATAACAAGCGTAGCGTGTGCTGTCTTGCATATTTTTGCTGATCTTTATTTACTTTTGACTACCTTCCTAAGGTTTTTAAGTTCTCATTTACTATGTATCAGCAACTCCTTGCTCCGAGGCACCACACAGGCGCTTCTCACCTAGTGGTAAAACGGACCATTTATGTAAGCCAAGCCGTGTTTGTTGCCTGATCTTCTAGGCTTGGTCGCGTTGGAACAGGAGTAATTTTAGTTTATAAGACGATTCAAAATGATCCTTGTGATTTCAATGAATAAAATTCTTTTTGACTTTGACTTTGACATGGAATGAAGAAAATTGATCATGATGATGATGAAAAGTAGCCTATGTATAATATGTATGTGTCCAGGGTATAAATTTTGAGTCACTTTGCCTCAATCCTGTTATTAGAATATTATGATAATTTTATGAATTTTCTGTCATTTCAGCTTTAGTTTTTAGTCTTAATTTAAATTTTTAACTATTTTTGTGTTTCTCTCTTTTTATTTTTCCTTTTGAATACAATGTGGTGAATTAGTGAAATTAGAACACCGTTATTGTTAAGAACTTATTTTTATTCTTGTATTTTTCTTAATGTATAATATGTATGACGTGTGTGTTCTATAATAAATAAATATATAAAAGAGGTATCTCTATTCCAAATTTCACTCAAATTCGTTCAGCCGTTTGAGCGTGAAGAAGTAACTAACATACTCACAAACTTTCGCATTTATTATTGTGTAATTTCTTATATATTTCCAGTTGGAAGATGAAAAGTCGAACCTCTGCAGTCAATCCTCAGAGCAAGCAGGTGATCTCAACTCACTTCGCAAGGAACTATTATCAGCCGAACAAACCAGGATGGAACTAGAAGCTGATAAAGCGTCTTTATGTGAAAAGATCAACTTCCTGGAAGCTGAGAGGGAGAAAGTTGAACTTGAGTTGCGACAGGTGATGAGGTCAGTGGATTTTGAACTTTATTTGTGCCGTAGTAGTGCCGTGCTGTGTCCTGCCTAAGAAAAGACACCTCCTTCTCCTCCCGTGGATGTAGTAAAAGTTTTATTAAGAGGATGGTCACTACTTAGCACCAAACTGCGATCACCAATCCGCCCGCCAAGTGTGGTGACTATGGTAAATTGGGAATGGGATTTAATGAAAAGTTATTAGAACCCAAGCGTGCAGCAAGAAGTCACTTTCCGCTCAGTGCAACAATCTACTATAACTTCTAATTGAAGAATCTTGTAAAAAATATATATCTTGTTGGTACATATTGGAAAACACTCGTGTTTTTAGAGCCCGAGCGCTCGGTGCGACAAGAAGTCACTTTTAGCTCGGTGAAACAATCTACTATAGCTTCTACTTGAAGAATCTTGTAAAAAAAATATCTTGTTGGTACATATAGGAAAACACTCGTGTTTTTAGAGCCCGAGCGCTCGGTGCATCAAGAAGTCACCTTCAGTTCGGTGCAACAATCTACTATAGCTTCTACTTGAAGAATCTTGTAAAAAAAATATCTTGTTGGTACATGTTGGAAAACACTCGTGGTTTTTAAAGCCCGAGCGCTCGGTGCAACAAGAAGTCACTTTCAGCATGGTGCAACAATCTACTATAGCTTCTACGTGAAGAATCTTGTAAAAAAATATCTTGTTGGTACATATTGGAAAACACTCGTGTTTTTAGAGCCCGAGCGCTCGGTGCAACAAAAAGTCACTTTCCGCTCGGTGCCACAATCCACTATAGCTTCTACGTGAAGAATCTTGTAAAAAAAATATCTTGTTGGTACATAATGGAAAACACTCGTGTTTTTAGAGTCCGAGCGCTCGGTGCAACAATCTACTATGCCTACCACTTGAAGACTCTTGTGGGTATTGGAAAAAAACTCTTGTTTTTACAGGGAGCGCGGCGAACTAAGCTCTCAACTAACAGCAACGGTGCGTAAGAAGGACACTCTTAACGAAGAGATCATTCGTCTTACACAGCGTCTCGAGCAAGCCACTGAAACTATCGGAAGACTCAATAGAACTCTGGAAGATCATGTTAAAGATGGAGAGGAAAAACAGGTACTTATACAGATTAAAGACTTATACAGATTCAAAATTATCTTTATGATTTCAATGAATAAAATTAATTTGATTTGATTTATGTTATATTAGCTACTAGCTTCAGCCCGTGGCTTCACTCGCTGACACTGGGATACAAATTTGCCTATATAACAACACCCAACAGTCACAAACGTAGTCCTGATCCAACACTAGGATTCCCTTTGATTACGAGTACCATGGTACCATAACACCCAGACCCGGAACAAATATTTGCAAATCATACAAACATTTGTCCCACAGCGGGAATCGAACCCGCAATCTCTTGCATCACAGCCGATTACTCACCCGCTGCGCCACAGAGGTAGTCAGATATATGTCTCGGTGCTGTGGTGTGTCCGGCCTAAGAATATATCCCTCCGACTACGGGATTACACCAGGGAATGGGCAGCAGCATCCACCTGAGTACTCAACACCAATACTGCGATCACCAATCCGCCTGCCAAGCGTGGTGACTATGGCAAGTCCCTCCCATTGCATTCTATGGGGGAGGCGTCGTTCAACAGTGGATGTTGTTACAAAATTTCTACGAGGAGTGGCAGGCGTGGAAATAGAAAGAGTTGTTTAGAGAATCGTAGCCTGAATTATTTATTGGTTAGCTTATAAACTAGTTACAGGTGAGGTTAAAACTATTGAAGTACCAATTATACAATGTGAATCTTACAATTATGGACTCTTATTTCTTTATAAGCTAAGTTTACACATCCGGATACCAATTTCCTACGACCCGCCAGACAAACGTGAGAAAACCTGGCTAGCTGAGCAGGTGGGTTCATAAGTAAAGGTTAGACGAAGATGAGACAAAGATTTTAGTTGTATTACTGATTCTAAATGGACTTCCTACCACGTAGGACATGAAAACTACTGAAGATCAATGGGCGCCAGAACGGAGCTCTTTCAGAGCGTTAACCCGTTCAAAAGTGTATGATAGACCGAGGGAGACCCGTGGCTTTCGGTTTGGTTGCACTGGTAGAAAATGGAGTTACAGTACCGACTATCCAACGTAACGCGTGGCAGGGAAACGGGCCGCCGCGTGCGTCGACTCCACGACGCGTACTGTACTCGGCTGTGCACGTTCTCCGGGTTTCGGGTTTCGTCTCGGTCTAGTGTAGCGAGGCACTTAAGCCTCAGCCGACCACTAGACTAAAACTAGACACCTCCTGGAATTTGAGAAAACAAAATGTAAGAAAAAGCTCAAAGCCAGGCGGATAAAATAAAAACAGGGTTACAATACCGAGGGGCACTATGCGAAGGCCGTGAAAGGAAAATAAAATAAAGCAGAGAAAAAGGCTTCCCATAGGCTCCCTGGGTAGGTAGTATAATCAGGCAGCAGTATGCTAGAGGGCTTGGCCAGCCATGATGCAAAGTATGGTTCTATGATATAAGAACATGTGGTCGACCGATCTGTATCTCCTAGGGAGTAGAGATGGTCGATTCACCACGGCAAGCTTGATGACTTTGCCTAGCAGGATGATTAATGAATGCTTAATGGTTATTTGGGTTAATAACATGTGGTAAAAGGCACCTTGAAAAGAATACAGGCAAGCATTAAATGTGCCGGTGGCTGCTAGAGGCAGCATGAGGCTTTCTCTGTTTGCAGCTCAACCGGATGAATAAAGAAAAACGGAGGTAACCAGGCCGGGCGCACGTTGGCGATAGGCCATTCGTTGGTTCGATGCGAAGGGAATTCAATCGGCTTGAACAACGAAGAAATGGAACCGTGGGACTGTACCTTATTTGGGGGAGGCGTCTCGTGCTTGCTTCAACTCAGCTCGAAGGGAAGATGACCTGGCAAAGGTCGCCGGGGATCTTGTGGTCGCCAGGTGGTGGGCTCGAGGCGTGTCCCGAAGTCGTCTCGGCCGCGGTCCTAGGTTATTGTTGGACGATGGTGCGGTTGCGTAGTTTTGAGTGAAAGGCTGGAATTAGATTTCACAAGTTGATTCCACTGTTGGAATAGCGGACGGGGACCCGCCCCTCGCGGTCTATGGCACTCACGGTATTTTGCGAGCGTCACTGCATGCGGCACGAGATGGCTCCGAACAAGACCTCAGAGGCGCAGACGCGACTTATTTATAGGCCGCGTTGGCCGGATACGATTTTTAGAACATCTCCTAATAAGGTAATGTTCTTTCTCCAAAAATAACAAGACCACCGAGGCGATGACGTTTTCCGGATACGTGGCAGTTTTGTCTTTGACAGCTACTCATAGAGCTGTCTATGGAAAATTTGGTTACAAGGGATTCCTCAGGAATTACCATAACAAAATACACCGGATTTTTCTACAACCTGAAAAACTAATAAAAGTAGATATTTCCTGGAAGAAAAGAAGAAATCCCCATTTTAATTCAAAGATGTTAAGAGCGCCCTCTTGTGGCGAGGTGCGTTCCTGAACGCCCTCTGGAGAGAAGCGGCGGAACCAACAACGTCGGGTACGTTGTTCGCCATCTGTGGAGGAGTGTCCAAACTAAAATGTGGAAACAGATAAATCCGGGGAGGGGGTGTACAAAAAAATATTTGTTACAGTACCCCGTCACCCGGCAGATTTTACGTCCTTGGAAGTAAAATCGATGCTGGCCCTCCAGCATATAACTACTTCAAACAAACAAAAAAATAAAAACTTCCAAACAACAAAAGTTAAAATCTTAACTTCAAAAAAAAATCAAACAAAAACAATTTTCCATTCAAAAGGTCTCCAAACAACAGAGTAAAAACTTCTAAACTACAAAATATAACTCCAGACTTCGGAAAGTAAAAACTTCCAAACGAAAAAATTAGCTCCAACCTTCAGAAAACAAAAAAATATCTCCAAACTTCTGAAAGTAAAAACTTCCAAACAAAAAAAAAACGACTGCAAATTAAATTTAATCTAATCTAGTTCTGTCAAGGAGTCTAGATGTTTAGCAGGAGAGCTTGGAGTCTATCACTAGAATTGACACCTAAGTGGATAGATAAATAAATAAAGTTTATAGTGTGTGTGTGTAACTGTATAGTGTTCCGTCTAATTTGAACTAAGGGAATTCCGCCTTAATAAGGTCAGAAGCTCGAAGCCGTGAAGAGACAAAGGGTTCCAGCATCCTTACTGCATGGACCCGTAGTGTTAAGAGTGTAAAGTGTAAGATGAATGTGTACATATATAAATTTATAATAATGACTTTAAAATAGTGCTCCAAGGACTCTGCAAACATGTCCTACCAGACGCTGATAAAAAAAACGTGATGTCAGACTTCGGCATTACGGAGGGAGGGAATCGGGCTAGAAAGAAGATGTCATCCCAAAAAAAAATAAAAAATAAACTATGTGTTGCTATAAATACTCGAAGCTTGAATCAGTTCTGGAGCTAAGGTAACAGGGTTCTCAACCGCCCTGAGCCTTACACGTAGGCTTTGGTACTCATCGTGATCCGTGAGGAGAAAGGCTTAATTTTTCCCCTAACAACAGACTCTGAAACAAAAACAACAAGGAAGAAAGAAAGGATAGACGAAGTTTCTGGACAAGGTACAGAGTTCTCAACCGCTCTGAGCGGTTCTACGAAGGCTTGCTTACTCGTCGTGACCCGCGAGGAGATAGGCTTATTTTTAACCTGTGTCCGAACAACTAACAACACAAGATAAAAAGAAAAAAAACTAAAGTTCAAGACAAAGGTTCAGAGTTCTCAACCGCTCTGGGCGGTTCTACGAAGGCTTGCTTACTCGTCGTGACCCGCGAGGAGAAAGGCTTGTTTTTTATCCAAAGTCTGAACAAAAAATAAGAAAATAGAGAAAAAGATAAAGCAAATATTATAAACATCATATAAAAAGGTACTAGACGTTTCCTGCCCTAGGCAGTCACCTTGCAGGCTAGGTAGGTCTGTAAATATAAGCTAAATGAAAACACCATCAATACCATACCGACCCTTCTATCAAATCTCCGAGTCCAACTATCACTGACAAAAAAAAAAAACTAAAACAAAAGCCAACCAAACAAAAAAAAAACTACTGACCGGTATATGGTCCATCTATACCAACTAACGACATTCCTCAATCCATAATTTTCCTACACCCAGGTCTATATGTTCGCATTCCAAATTCACCTCTACTGACCGGGGGAAATCGGACCACCTAAACAAACAGACTAAAAAAAATTAAAAATACAAAATATAATACTGACCAGGAATGGTCTTCCTTTACCAACTTAAGAGATCCTTCATTCCTAAATTTGCCAACACCCAGGTCTATGTGTTATCCAACCAAATTCGCCTCTACGGACCGGGGGATGTACTACCTTAACCAACTACAAAGAAAATCCTGAAAAAAAAAAAAAAACTGCCAACAAAAAAAATTTGTGGACGGTATATGAGAGGCACCAGTCCTTCCCTACCAGAAGTATCGAGTAATTTTCGAACCACTGTGCGTGAAGTACAGGAATCCCCACAGGCCGTCTACCAATTCTACACCAACCATCTACGTATAAATAATCTAAAAAAAAACTTTTACAGGGATATCTGCTAACAATAGGTAGAGTACACGGGGAACCAACTCCAAAAAAAAAACTCTACCTTGCTCAAGAGGAACTCCCGGATGCTTAAACTCACATCCGAGGCAAAAGAAAAAATATATTCCCCTATGGCGAACAAGGTAAACCAACAGCAAAACATCTTCATATCTCCCAGCAGGTCCAACGTTACCTATTGCCAACTAAGGAAACTAAAAAAGAACAAAATAAAAACAACTCCCTTCAGCATAGAGAACCTATACTCAAGAAAAAAAAACAAAACCACTTAATACTAATTTGCATTAGTAGTGTTATCCTACTAAGGATAACTAGATATAGATAAAAAAAAAAATTAATCAGAAGCCATCGGAGGCGTGAAGGACTGAGGCTTCAAATCCTTTATATGCCACGATCCTAACACCTTCTTAGTGTAAAAATCACCCAGTTCGTACACCAATGACGAGATCTTTCTTAGGATGGTACACTTATCATACTTCGGAGCTAGCTTGGCCATAAAAAATTTAGAGGCATCACTTTGAGGATACGTCCGTTTCCATACAATGTCTCCGGGAGCAAATTCCAAAGGACGACGGCTCGCATCATAGTACTTGGCACTTCTGGCATGAGCCTTCTCAATGGCCAACTGAACGCTAGAAAAAGTATTTTGTAAGACACCTAGTTTATCGGAAAAGTCAACCCTAGAGGCACAAGCTAAATCCAAGGTAGAGTTCGTAGAGTCCCCAAAGTATGAACCGCACACAACCGCCTCTCTACCATGAATAAGGTAATAGGGGGTGAAGCGAGTAGTTTCATTCGACGAGATGTTCATTGAGAATTGTATTCTAGGGATGGACACGTCCCAAGACCTATGGTCCTGGCCTACCAAGATGGACATAGCAGTGACTATGGTGCGATTATACCTTTCCACCGTATTTACTTGAGGGCTGTACCTAGGAGTTAGATGAACCTGAGGAATCTTATACCGTAGAAACAGGGATTTCATCTCACTACCAGTGAATTGCGATCCATTGTCGGCAATCACTGTGCGTGGTACTCCATGTACTAAAAACACCTGTTCCTCCAACTTCTGACAAATGCTGCGCCCTACGGCCTTCCGTAACGGAAACAATAAACAATATTTACTGAAACAACACACTACTACCAATAAAAAAGTAAATCCGGCCCGTGACCGAGGAAGTGGTCCGACCAAGTCCATACTGATCGTTTCAAATGGTCTGGAGCAGACCTTTGAGGATCCCATCAAGCCCGGAGTGGCCTTCTGTGAATGTTTGTAGGCAAAACAAACATCGCAGTTGTTTACCAAAGCGACCACATCTCTATACATAGAAGGCCAAAAATAACGCAGGGCTAACCGCTTATAGGTTTTGAAGATTCCCATATGCGTAGCTAGCAACCCTCCGTGATGGCTCTTCACCAAGTCGGAACGCAGCTCCGACGGTACGACCTCTTTCCAATCAAAATCATCGGAACCTTTCCTACTCTTGGAATACCGAAACAACTTATCATTCTGTATACTATAATTGGGGCACGAAGAGGGAAACTGTTTACATTTATTATACAATCTCTGATACCACGCATCTCCGCGCCTAGCCTGAATTGGTAACACCGGAACAGAACGTGATAGAGCATCAGGCACCACATTATCTTTACCCTTACGATGTTCAATTTCGAAATCGTAGGAGGATAACCGACAACCCCAGCGGGCCAGACGACCCGTTGGATTCGACAAATTTAAAAACCATTTCAAGCTGGAATGATCGGTAATGACTTTAAACTTAGTGCCCTCGATATAAGGACGAAAATGCTCAATGGAAAAAATTACAGCAAGGGCCTCTCGTTCCGTAGCGGAATAATTCCGTTCGGCGCGGTTCAAGGAACGGCTGGCATAGGCCACCGGATGTTCTTCCCCGTCGGCGGTGATCTGAGTTAATGCACCTGCTATGCCGAAACCCGAGGCGTCACAATGAAGAGTAAAAGGTTCTGAAAAGTTAGGACAAGCTAAAACGGGCGCGGTTATCAAAGCGGACTTAAGATCGTTGAAAGCTTGGTTTTCGGACTCATTCCACCTGAAAGGAGGAGCATTTTTCTTGTTGCTCGTGAGAGCGTTCAATGGAGCGGCAATCGTACTGAAATTCCTAATAAAACGGCGATAATACGACGCGGTACCGAGAAACATTTTAACCTCCCTTCGAGTGGTAGGAGCCGGAAAGTCTACCACTGCTTTGACTTTTGCAGGATCCGTTCGCAACCCTAACTCGTCTACGATATAACCCAAATACTTGAGTTCTCGTCGGAAAAATTGTGACTTGCCCAGGTTAATAGTCAACTTAGCCTGCTTCAATTTTTCCATCACACGGTTGAGGAGCGTGATATGCTCCGTAAAAGTGGAACTAACGATGACAATGTCATCTAAATAACAAAATACCTTTCCACCAAATTCGGGACCAAAAAGCTTGTCCATCAGCCTCTGCTGAGTGGCAGGGGCCCCCGTCAATCCGAAGCACATCACTTTGAAATGATAGAGCCCCCGACCAGGGACAGTAAATGCGGTCTTCTCTCTCGAAGAAGAATCCAATTCGATCTGCCAAAAGGCAGCCTTCAAGTCAATGGAAGATAGGTAACGAGCGTCTCTGAGTTGATCTAGGATGTTAGAAATGTAGGGCAGAGGATAAGCATCATGTTTACTAACAGCGTTCAATTTCCTACTATCAATACAAAACCGCAGCTCTCCGTTAGCTTTGGGAGCAAGAAGTGTCGGATTGTTCCAGGCACTCGAGCTAGACTCAACGACGTCTAACGCGATCATCTCATCCAACTGTCGGTTAAGCTCTTTTAGCCTCTCTGGAGACAAACAATAGTATCTCTGTTTTATGGGAGCGGCGTTGCCGGTATCGATGTGATGACACAAAAGGCTAGTCCGACCCAAACCCTTCTCTTCAAAAGAAATGTTTTTAAAACCAGCCAACAATTTCTCAGCAATGGTACGCTCGCCCTCCTCCAATTGATCAAAAGGATTTAAATGCCGAATCTCTGAAACAAGAGGGCCAACAGGACCCCTCTCCAAGGTTAAACCACCAAAAATCTTGGGGGCTAGTTTAAAAGCCTTCCAGACATCTACTCCGAAAATAAGAGGAGTAGACACATGGGGAACCACATAAAACTTAATAATCTTTGTAGTATTATACAAAGTGACTGGCAAGTGAATAAAACCCATCACTTCAGCCTTAGAATCATTAGCAGTATAAATATTTTTAATGTCCGAATCACGATTTAGATAGGAACCGGCTCGGATAAAAGTTTCCGACGCGTCACTACCTAACACCGATATACATGACCCTGAGTCTAACAACCCACTATAAGGTTGGTCAGAGATAACCACCGTTAGATGGGGACGGTCATCCTGACCAAAACTGACCGACGAAATTCGGACCGACGCTATACGATATGTTGAAAAGAAAACTTTTAAGTATTTTAAATAGTTTTTCCATTCGGTGGAATCCGAATGACTTACACCAGCACTACCCTTCTTATCAACGCTGGAAGAGATACATCGATCCGAAGCAGTTAGTTTTTTGCCTCAGTAACCACCGAGGGTTCTGCGGGAGCAGCTCTCGCGGAAGTAGAAGGTCGGCGAGCACAAACGGGACACGAAACAGAAGTAAAACCCTGTCTCCCACAACGAAAACAAACCAATGCCCTGGATGTACAATCGCGCAAAGAATGACTCCCTACTCGGCACCGTGGACAAAACATACCGGCTTCTATGGAAGAAACCCTCGTACTGCGGAGCGGATGTTTGTAAGCCAAGTCAGGGGCTAGGAAGTTAGTCGATGTTCTTGGAGGTTCCACGAACATCTCTGCCCGTTGCTTGGATTCCTCCAACAAGCGACACATCTTCTTTAATTCTGACCAGGTGCTCACCTCTTTCAACGCTAAACGGGAAGTGTAGTACGGTCGGATATTGTACCACACTATATTAAACCTCTCTACCTCTACTAGTGGTACCAACAACCTACTAAAATAATTCTGCATAATGCTCAAATAATTTACGATACTCTCATCAGGACCTTGTGTGCGTG
This sequence comes from Epirrita christyi, assembly GCA_951392215.1. Classification (NCBI taxonomy): domain Eukaryota; kingdom Metazoa; phylum Arthropoda; class Insecta; order Lepidoptera; family Geometridae; genus Epirrita; species Epirrita christyi. The sequence continues at coordinate 2,581,603 of OX595842.1, read as the reverse complement.
ACCGTATTTCTTTCAAAAGTCTATGATCATAATCTACTGGCAAATATTCGTCTAAAAGAGTGGCTTTCAATTGAGCCCAGGATTTCACCTCAGACTGGACTCCCCTATACCAGAATAAAGCCTCCTCAACGAAAAGTTCAGCCGCCGATCTCAACAAACGTGCCTCTGAAATATTACGAGATAAACATAGTTCTTCCAAACGCTGAATAAAAGCTCTTACACAAGTCTTGCCGTTGAATCTGAAATTTAACGAATGCACCCACTGGCCTTTATCACAGCTGACTTTGACTACAGAAGCCGGACTTGACTCTTCGTTAGCAGCGAAAGGGCTCTCAGTCTCGGATGACTCGGAATCGTTCTCAGACTCTACGCTTGATCGAAAATTGGAACACATCCTATCTAACTTTGCCAACACTTTATGAAGGCCATCGGTCAACTCCTTTTGTCGTTTTTTCTCTACCTCTGTGACAGCCTCCACTCGAGAAAGACGGTGGAACAGATGATTTCCTGCAGCTGCTGCACGCTTCAGACTTTTCAAAGTCACGTGACCGGTGGAACCAACACTCTCAGACAACTCCTTTAATTTACATGACACTATAATCAATTCAGCTCCAACATCTCCATTGAACGACACTATCTCGTCAGTAGGAATTTCCCTAGCCAACACTCGGATCTGTTTCCTGAGAGCGACCACATTTTCTTCTGGTACAGCATCCCTAATCGTTACTTCATAAATCAGTTCATCCTTGTGCAACAGATGAAAACAAATCGCGCGTTCCTCCTTCACCGCCATCATTAAAATAACCTAAATATTTTGCACGAGAAGGGGAAAAAATTCTATGTACCCCTAAGCAACAACCGTTAAATAACCAGTAGAACAATGTGGCATGCACCTTCTGTGAGAGTACCTAAGCAAACGAGAGGAAAAGAGAAGAGAAAAAAAAATTCTTACGAAAAAATTAAAACCACCTATTCCTAATAAAATGTTAGGGGTGGGCTGATGATGATGAACCTAAAAACAATTGGGTTCCCCACACGCTTCCAAAAAAAACAAAAAAAACGACCAAAAAAAAAATATTCGAAGTCGCACCTCTCTTCCGCAAAGTCGGGTAAGACGGCTAAACGATGAACAAACAATCGGCTAAACTGTCTGTAAAAAAACATTAATTAGTTAAATACAGGTGCTAAACTTTTATCCACAAAACTAGACAAAACTAGTGTTAGACCGAACCTGAAAAAAAAAACTAGAAATCCTGTAAAAATAATTATAGCGCACAGCAAGTTAAATTAATGGCATAAGCCGTAAGTTTTAAAATTGCAAATTAATGATACTACTAATGAACTTTGCTCATCATGGTCTCACAATCTAGTAATAATGTCCACCTATTCGTTTCTAGCACCTGTTAAAATACTTTTTTGTAAGTTATACAAAAAACCTATCCTTAAAAACAAAACTTAACCTACTCGAGCCCGCTTATAAAATAACACCCTATAAAAATATAAAAAATATGCGACCACACGTTCTAAAATAAAGTAATAAATTAATGTCCAAAAATCAGTAATAGAACGAGAAAAAAAAATTAAGGAATAAAAAAAATCTTTGCTCTTCTGCCGCAGCAATTAAAAATTAGACACGTCAGTATCTTCGCCTTTAAGCCCCAGTTGGGCTGCCACTGTTACAAAATTTCTACGAGGAGTGGCAGGCGTGGAAATAGAAAGAGTTGTTTAGAGAATCGTAGCCTGAATTATTTATTGGTTAGCTTATAAACTAGTTACAGGTGAGGTTAAAACTATTGAAGTACCAATTATACAATGTGAATCTTACAATTATGGACTCTTATTTCTTTATAAGCTAAGTTTACACATCCGGATACCAATTTCCTACGACCCGCCAGACAAACGTGAGAAAACCTGGCTAGCTGAGCAGGTGGGTTCATAAGTAAAGGTTAGACGAAGATGAGACAAAGATTTTAGTTGTATTACTGATTCTAAATGGACTTCCTACCACGTAGGACATGAAAACTACTGAAGATCAATGGGCGCCAGAACGGAGCTCTTTCAGAGCGTTAACCCGTTCAAAAGTGTATGATAGACCGAGGGAGACCCGTGGCTTTCGGTTTGGTTGCACTGGTAGAAAATGGAGTTACAGTACCGACTATCCAACGTAACGCGTGGCAGGGAAACGGGCCGCCGCGTGCGTCGACTCCACGACGCGTACTGTACTCGGCTGTGCACGTTCTCCGGGTTTCGGGTTTCGTCTCGGTCTAGTGTAGCGAGGCACTTAAGCCTCAGCCGACCACTAGACTAAAACTAGACACCTCCTGGAATTTGAGAAAACAAAATGTAAGAAAAAGCTCAAAGCCAGGCGGATAAAATAAAAACAGGGTTACAATACCGAGGGGCACTATGCGAAGGCCGTGAAAGGAAAATAAAATAAAGCAGAGAAAAAGGCTTCCCATAGGCTCCCTGGGTAGGTAGTATAATCAGGCAGCAGTATGCTAGAGGGCTTGGCCAGCCATGATGCAAAGTATGGTTCTATGATATAAGAACATGTGGTCGACCGATCTGTATCTCCTAGGGAGTAGAGATGGTCGATTCACCACGGCAAGCTTGATGACTTTGCCTAGCAGGATGATTAATGAATGCTTAATGGTTATTTGGGTTAGTAACATGTGGTAAAAGGCACCTTGAAAAGAATACAGGCAAGCATTAAATGTGCCGGTGGCTGCTAGAGGCAGCATGAGGCTTTCTCTGTTTGCAGCTCAACCGGATGAATAAAGAAAAACGGAGGTAACCAGGCCGGGCGCACGTTGGCGATAGGCCATTCGTTGGTTCGATGCGAAGGGAATTCAATCGGCTTGAACAACGAAGAAATGGAACCGTGGGACTGTACCTTATTTGGGGGAGGCGTCTCGTGCTTGCTTCAACTCAGCTCGAAGGGAAGATGACCTGGCAAAGGTCGCCGGGGATCTTGTGGTCGCCAGGTGGTGGGCTCGAGGCGTGTCCCGAAGTCGTCTCGGCCGCGGTCCTAGGTTATTGTTGGACGATGGTGCGGTTGCGTAGTTTTGAGTGAAAGGCTGGAATTAGATTTCACAAGTTGATTCCACTGTTGGAATAGCGGACGGGGACCCGCCCCTCGCGGTCTATGGCACTCACGGTATTTTGCGAGCGTCACTGCATGCGGCACGAGATGGCTCCGAACAAGACCTCAGAGGCGCAGACGCGACTTATTTATAGGCCGCGTTGGCCGGATACGATTTTTAGAACCTCTCCTAATAAGGTAATGTTCTTTCTCCAAAAATAACAAGACCACCGAGGCGATGACGTTTTCCGGATACGTGGCAGTTTTGTCTTTGACAGCTACTCATAGAGCTGTCTATGGAAAATTTGGTTACAAGGGATTCCTCAGGAATTACCATAACAAAATACACCGGATTTTTCTACAACCTGAAAAACTAATAAAAGTAGATATTTCCTGGAAGAAAAGAAGAAATCCCCATTTTAATTCAAAGATGTTAAGAGCGCCCTCTTGTGGCGAGGTGCGTTCCTGAACGCCCTCTGGAGAGAAGCGGCGGAACCAACAACGTACCCGTTCGCCATCTGTGGAGGAGTGTCCAAACTAAAATGTGGAAACAGATAAATCCGGGGAGGGGGTGTACAAAAAAATATTTGTTACAATGTCTAAAAGGCTGCTGATTCTATCTGTGTACCAAATTTCATCGTAATGAGGTGTTTTCACGGGCGTTTCACATCATGCTTTCAGAGTTGAAAATAGATGGCGCTGCTCTGTTACGTAGCTGTCAAGTGTCAAAATAAAGTTAAATGTCAACATCAACAACGTGGATAGATTTTCGTTTCGTGGTATTTATTTTTGCTTGCATATAAAAATACCACGAAATCACTAGCGCGCTCTCAAGAAGCAGAAACAAACAGGATATCATGACTAATAGCCACAGATTAGTTAGATAACAGCTTAGTACGCGAACACCACAGATAATTCTTTTGACAATCTTGTCAGCTACAGTTGAGTCAGCGCCATCTATCGAACCAATTTGAACTACTTTTTTTTAAATCGAATTTGAAAGCCCTCATTGGTTCAGCTATTATTGCGTGATTGCGTGAGAAACAAACATCTAAACTTTCTCAATTATCATATTAGTAGGTAGCTACAGTTCACCAACATAACAACGGCCCGTTAATCGGCTGTTTAATATTTGTTATGATATTATGTTTGAAATTGTTTCATTTGTTTACTTATTAAGAACTCCCGTTATTTAATCCATTAATGCTTAAAGAGGTGTCGTGGTGCCGTGGTGTGTCCGGCCTATGAATAAAACCGTCCTTCTCTTCACGTGAATGGAGTAAAAGCGTTACTAAGGGGATGGGACTCCTGATAACCGCGACAAAGGGATACCTAGTGTAGGATCAAGACTACGTATAAGACTGTTGGGTGTTCAACTTAACTTTTTTTCTATCTACAGATCCTCATAGATTCCCTGGACAAAGATAAGCAACACTTACAAGAACAGTTAGCCGGCGTGCGTTCAGAGAAAGACGCATTGGAAGCGGTGCTATTTGATACGGCGAACATGTTGGAAGACGCTGAGAACAAGCGCAACAAGTTGGAACACGAGTTGCAAGAGTGTTTGGTCCAACAAGAAGCTCATAAAGGTACTACCAATGTTATAAACTGAATATTTTGATCATATTCCCAGAATCAGTGCATGTTGCCAGTGTTGATTTACGGCACTGCGACGTGGTCGTGAACTATTGGCCGTATAGACAAGCTCAAAGTTGCGCGGCGGCTGTGGAGAGATATATGCTAGGAGTTTCAATACGTGATAGAATCGAAAATGAGGAAATCCGTAGAAGAACCAAGGTCACCGACGCAGCTCTCAGTATTAGCAAGTTGAAGTGGCAATGGGCAGGTCATATAGCTCGCAGAACTGATAACCGTTGGGGACTGAAGGTTCTGGAGTGGTAACCATATCCTACTAATATTATAAACGCGAAAGTTTGTGAGTATGGATGTTTGTTACTCTTTCACGTAAAAACTACTGAATGGATTTGAGTGAAATTTGGAATGGAGATACTTTACGCCCTGGATTAACACATAGGCTACTTTTCATCATCATCATCATCATCAAACGCGAAAGTTTGTGAGTATGGATGGATGTTTGTTACTCTTTCACGTAAAAACTACTGAATGGATTTGAGTGAAATTTGGGATGGAGATACTTTACGCCCTGGATTAACACATAGGCTACTTTTCATCATCATCATCAATTTTGATCATTATTCACGCGGGTGAAACCGCGGGGCGCAACAAGTAATTTTATAAGAAACTAACGCAGGGTCTAGATATTAGAGTACTGATCATGTGTACAAAGTTTCATGGAGTTTGAAGAAATAATAGCCAAGCTTTTGCTAGCCTACCGGTGGCTTTTAAGTACTCCTCAAGCCAAATATTCTGCATTGTGTCCTCAGGTCAAATAGCCCGCCTTACCAAAGACCTCGACAACAGCGAGAAGAAAATGCGCGAGACTCGCAACTCCATGTCGCAGCAGTCCAGCAAAAAGGAGGCCGAATACCAGCAGATCATCACCAACCTGAACCGCACCACCAACGAGAACATCACCAAGTTGAAGGAAGAAAAGGTAAGGTTATTTACAAGCACACGGCCCACCTGATGGAAAGTAGTTACCGTAACCTATGGACGCCTGCAACACCAGAGCACACACCTGCACACGTGCGCTGCCGACCCTGAGCCATAAAGATGAAAAGTCTCATGTGCCTGTAATTTCACCGGCACCCGTACCCTTCATACCGAAACACAGCACTGCGAGCATTACTACTTGGCGGCAGAAATAGGTACGGTGGTAGTACTTCTCCGGACGAACTCTTTCACAAGAAGTTCTACTATTACCCAAAAACATAACACACACACACATATAAACACACACTGCCTGTTTGCACACTGGTTGTAACACTGCCGACAAATTACAGAAGCAGTAGAGCTCCTTGTGAAAGAGTTCGTCCGGGGAAGTACTACCACCATACCTATTTCTTGCCACCAAGCAATAGTGTGAACATTGGTGTATGACAACGTATATAACAATTCTCATCAAAAAAAAAATATAACCGAATTGTGAACCTCCTCCTTTTTTGGGAAGACGGTTAATAAAAAACGTAAAATTCTAGGGTAAGTCAAAGTCAAAAGAACTTTATTAATTGAAATCACTAGGATCATTTTGAATCGTTGTCACGATATTATTATAATATCTTATTTTTAAATGACAACAGTCAGACAAATCTTCACGTTATTTTAGTTATTAGTTGCGCGCGGGCCGCTATGCCGGTCACCTAACTGGTTTTTCCTCGGAGCTTGGAGCACGGCATTTGGACCGTGAACGCGGGCCAGTCACTGACACGACCTCAAAGCGACTCCACGCTCCTCTGACGCGCGCGCCGCTTTAAATACCGTCTTACGAGCGCATCTTAATATCATAATTATTTATAACTTTTCATTTAAAAAACCGACTACCGCCATTGTATTTGACAAAATATTTGGATTAAAAAAAATTATGAAAGAACCATAGTGGTGAAAGGATTATTATACTTTTTGAATGCAAATGCTTGGTTTGTTGCTGAAAATATCAAAATTGCCATATGTATGCCTACAATATTTGAGGAGTTCCCTCAATTCCTCATGGATTCCATCATCAGAACTGGATTCTGGGACCAATCTGGAAGTATATCTATTCAAATAAAAAAAGAATTTTCCAAATCGGTTCATAAACGCCGGAGATATGCGGTAAAAAAAAAAAAAAAAAAAAATTTAAACACTACCAAGATTTTCTTTCTGGTGACAAATAACCATACAAGAGGATTATTTCTTTAAGAAAAGCCATCATTATATATGCTGGCAGTTTGTAACCTTAAATTATGTAAATTGTTTTAAACAATTTCACAGGATCAACTACGCCAAGCACTAGAACAAAAGCTAAGTCAAACCATCGCACAGCTGACGAGCGAGAAGGAATCCAGCGACGCCGGTGCGAGGGAAAGAGAGAAAAAACTACTAGCGGGGCGCGACCAACTCATATTGCAACACGACGAGGCCATGTTACGTGCAGAGAACGACAAACAGCAGGCCTTGATCATAGGTGAGTATCAATCAAGACGAAACGACAAAAGTCTATAAACATACATAACATAACACCCAACAGTCACATACATAGTCCTGAGGCCGTAGACAAAGTAACATTCTAATAGCGATGACGCCTGTAGAAAAGTCCAAAGTGTATGGGATTGACGTTAGCTATCGATATGTCACGTGGTCTATTATATTGTATTACGACTGTAGAAATGGAATCGCTTCGAAGCGAATGCCGTTTGGCTAGGCCCTCTGATCCCACACTAGGACACGTCGTCGTGATCAACATGTTCTCTCTCTTCTATTCAAAATTCTTCATAGTCCAATCGCTCCTCCTTACCTCCGGGAGCGCTTTGAATTTCTTGTCCCTCGTGGTAAGCCTTGCAGAACGTGCATGTCCCTCCTGCTACAAACGCCCCCTCACTCTTTCAGTCGCTACGGTGACTCCTTTACCGTACAGGCGGTAAGGCTTTGGAATGCCCTTCCCCATGTCATCCGTGACAGTCCTTCAGTTAACGTCTTTAAGAGTAGAGTAAAAGAGCACTACCTTTCTCTGTAAATTGTTTCTTTGGTAGAATTTATATTTTTATTTATGTATGATACGTACCTAATTATATATATTAGTATATTTATGATATGTATTTGCTATTTAATATATATATATTTATCTATGTTTAAGTATGTTTATTTTAATTAATATATAATTTTTAGTTTGTTTTGTTTCTCACTTTTCTTTTTACATGTGTGCACGAACCTACCTCTATAATCACCTCTCTCTAGCCTCAGAGGTTTGCTGGAAGAAAACTCTTTTTAGGGTTAAGCTCGCCTTTGTACATGTCCTTTAGTTCTGTCTTGTGTTCTTATTATGTATATGTGTGTACAATAAAGAATAAAGAATGAAGAATAGGATTCCCTGTGTCGTGGGTATCAGGAACTACGAGTACTATAGTACCGCAACACCCAGACCTAGAACAAGTATTTGCAGACCATGCAAACATTTGTCTCGCAGCGGGAATCGAACCCGCACCTCTTGCGTCTCAGCCGCCTACTCGCCTACCGCGCCACGGAGGTCGTCAGGTTGTCGGTCTATAATCAGTGCGTGTTGCCAGTGATAATATACGGCACTGATACATGATCGCTAACTATTGGTCTCATACACACGCTCAAAGTCATGCAGCGGGCTATGGAAAGAGCCGTGCTCGGAGTTTCACTACGTGATAGAGTCTAGAACGAAGAGTTCAAACAAGAAAAAAATGTTTTATCAAGTGCATCACGCGACAGAGCTCGTTGTGAGGTTTTTTTTTATAATTTTGAAATATATACTTTTAAAGATAAAAAACAAAAAGCCAAAATACACAAAAATCAGGCTCCCCTTATCTCCGAAATTTTTGAGTCAAAATTTTTGTAAAAAATGTAGTATAAAAAGCTTTTCTTATAGTTTACAGAAAAATCTATGCGAAAATCATTCGTAAAGGAAACGGAAAATATTCGTGAAAAGAAAATGTGAATAAACTGTTTTGACTGACAAATGAGTTCAATTAGTGTAATGGTTACTATAGCAGCCTACTTGTACGGAACCCAATGTGGAAGTCCGACTCGCGCTTGACTGGTTTTTTATGTCTAAACAGCTCATCAAGAACAACAAGCATTGATCGAGCGTCTCGAAGACTTAAAGCGGTGTTTCGACTGCGAACAGAACAAGTTAGAACGGTGTCGTAGGGAGGCTCAAGCGAGAGCCGATCAGGACAGGAACTACGTGAACCAACTGAAGGATGAAATGGCCGCTTTGAAGACCAGGCTTGAGGAGTTGAAGTAAGTGATATTGTGCTTTATTTCATAAAACTTAAAAAAAAGAGAAAAAGAGAGAAAGAGTAGGTCACCGGTAGCTAGCAAAACACCTACACGGGCGCTTTACACTCGTTTGCACGCGAACGAAATTTGGTTCTAATTTGCTTCTAATTTAGTTATTATTTCTTCAAACTCCATGAAACTTTGTACACATGATCAGAGGCCCAATTCTCTAAGTTATTTTAAAACTACACTGAAAGTTGACCAAATCGAGACTGAATTGTAAATTGACTGAAAGTTGAATTTCTAGTCCCTCATGAATAACAATTTAGTCTACTTTCAATTCATGGTGACCACCATTAGAGTAGGATAGATACATATATAATTGGAAAGAGTAAAGAGAGACTCCATCTACTTATGCTAAAATGAACGAAAAACACTTTGAATCGTTCAAGTTTCGGTCACATTTCGATATAATCACTTTAAAGTGTTGTATTTTATGTCAGGAGAATACCATTTCTGACATTTAAGACATCGACACAAGATCGAAACATGATCCGAACTCTATTTTAACTTTATCTGCTCTTCAAAAGATACTAAAGCACGCGGCGCAATGTACTGCACAATTATAATCGAAACCGTTTATCAGTTTGTTTAGACATACTTGAGCAGGTTGTAGTATAGTAACTCTGTAAGGGGCCTTGTTGGTACAAAAACCAGTGTGGCAATAGGATTCGGCGCGCCTCGCAAAAGCCCGTCTTGTAACTGATAATTTCTTCAATGATATTTTAGTTTTATTTGACTACTTAATTAAACGAAACACAAGTCTAACTACTTGTATTATTTTGTTCAATAACGATGAGCTTACTAGCGCTAAATGCAGATACGGAGATCGCGTGTCTATTTATATACATAAAAATACATAACTCCCAACAGATACATACGTAATCTTGATACCACACTAGGCGCTCAAGAGCCAAGGGCTACAACTGTTGCCCTTTTTTAAGCAAATTTGGACATTTTGGCGCTTGAGCGGCTAATATCCCCTGTGTTATGATATTGTTTTTTTAGGGCGACCGCTGAAGACGAATGCGCACGATACGAGAACCGGATCAAAGAGCTACACTTGGAGAAGGAGTCGTGCATGCGTGAGTGCACGGAGGTGCGTGCGCAGCTCTCGCTCACCGAGGATAAATACGACAACGCGTACGCGCAGCTACAGGAGACCATCCGCAAGCTGAAGGAGTGTAAGTGATACCTTTTTGAACAGAGGCCCAATTCTCTTAATTCGTTTTCTTCTGAAACTTTCCAACTCCAGACACCAGAGGTCCAATTCTTTTAATTATTTTAAAACTACACTGAAAGTTAACTGAATGGGGACTAAATTTTGAATTAACAAAAAGTTGGTATTCTGTTCCCTCATAATAGCAATTAATTCTACTTTCAATTCACGATGGCTACCATTAGAGTAGGATAGTTATATCATTGGAAAGAGTAAAGAGAGACTCCATCTATTTAAGCTAAAATTATCGAAACAACCTTGAATCGTTCAAGTTTCGTTCACATTTCGATTTATTCACATTACCGTGTTGTATTTTTAGGAGAATACCATTTCTGACATTTATGACATCGACACTAGATCGGGACGTGATCCGAACTTTATTTTGACTAATTTTTATTTCGAGAATTGGGCCTTAGGTCTTTATAAGAAACTAAGCTGTCTCGCGTTGATATAAGATTCAATGTGGCTTGCGTTCATCAGCGTTTGACGACCTCTGTGGCGCGGCGGGTGAAGGTTCGCCTGCGACGCAGGAGGTTGCGGGTTCGATTCCCGCCTCGGAACAAATATTTTTACGATCTGCAGATATTTGTTCAGGGTGTTCTGGGTATTTTTCTGTGTAATAAAAAAATATCTATCTTTGTAATGTATTGTATTAAGTATATCAGTTATCTAGTACCCATAACACAAGCTCTGCTTAGCTTGGGGTTAGATAATGTTGTGTGAAATGTCCAGCATTATATATTTATTTATTTATCAACCGAAAACGTCCACTGCTAGACAAGGGTAATTACTGAACCGATTTCGATGAAGTTGGAACACTGATAAATTATAACCTAGATTGAGATATAGGCTACGGCTACTATTTTTCAAGCCGACTAAGGACTTACCACCAATACTGCGATCACCAATCCGCCTGCCAAGCGTAGTGATCATGGCATATACCCCCATTGTATTAAATTGAGGGGGCTTCGTCCAGCACTGGACGTAAACAGACTGATAAAGAAAGAAGAAAGATGTTTCCAGTGACCACCAACCGGACGACGTAGCAGAGGAAGACCCTCCCCAAGAAGGACTAAAAAAAAATAGTGCTGGACATTTCACACAACATTATCTAGCCCCAAGCTAAGCAGAGCTTGTGCTATGGGTACTAGATAACTGATATACTTAATACAATACATCACATAGATATTTTTTTTATTATACATAGAAAAATACCCAGAACACCCTGAACAATTATCTGCAGAGGCCCAAGCACGAATATCTAACGTTATCGAGATGCTAGCGTTACGATAGTAAACGTCAAATATGGACCAATCAACTTACTAAGATTTCAAGTTACCCTGATGTCATTGGCCAATATTTGACATTTGCGATCGTCTCGCTAGCGTCTTGGTAACCTAAATTATTCGTGCTGACCCCACTGATCGTACAAATCGTAAAAAAAAGTAAAAAAAAAAAGTTTCAAGTCTTAGAAAAAACATTATAAAGGAAGGGTAGCTTAACACCGTTCATCTTAGCATTCTAGAGGGGAGGCCTATATCCAGCATTAGATTTCTACAGGCTGATCATGATGATGTTGTTTCCAGTGGAGAACGAGTCAGACAGTCTCCGCAAGGAGCTGACGGACGTCCGTCGGCAGCTCACCAACTGCATCGCTGAACGTGACAAGTACAACAGCAGCTGTCGCGAGCTACGCGACCACGTTAAGCGCGTCGAGGCGGAACGACGCGACGCGGCCAGGGCACGCGACGAAGCTTACCACAAGATAGCTGGTTTGTATTCTTATCTTTTTTTTTTTTTTTTATGCTACTTGGCAAGCAGACAAGCTTACAGCCCACCAGATGGAAAGCAGTTACCGTAGCCTATGAACGCCTGTAACACCAAAGGCATCACACGCGCGCTGCCGACCCTGAGACATAAAGATATATATATATATATCTTATCTTACCACTGCTTCGTGTCACTTGATTTTTTCTTCGTCACTGTTCTCTGAGTCAAGTTGGAAGAATCGGCGTTTGTATGTATGTATGTATGTCGAGGTTCGACTCATGAGAAGTCTCGTCTTTCCAATCTTTCTCTACGGAGCAGCTGAGACGTGGACATTGAGACTGAAAGATCGGAGAAAGATCGATGCACTGGCAATGTGGTGCTGGAGGCGCATGCTGAGAATTCCCTGGACAGCGCGCCGTACCAATGTATCGATTTTACAAGAGCTGAAGATTAAAGAAAGATTATCGTCGACTGTTAATACGAATTTTAAAGTTCTTTGGTCATGTTACACGCAATGAAGACTCAAAGGAGCGACTTGTAGTGCAAGGCAGGATGGAGGGTAAGAGACCACGGGGTCGCTCTCCCACACGGTGGTCAGACCTTATAAAGTCCAGCACGCAAACTTCCATGACCGAATTTTCTCGCAATGCTGCTAATAGAGCTGAGTGGAGACGCATCGCAAGAGCCGCCACTCAAGCAAGACCTACTTAACCACGACCACTCTGTCAAGAGTGTACGACTAAGAAGAAGAAGATGTATGTATTTATGTTTGTCCGATGAAAACTTCCTAACCGTTAATCCGATCTTCATGAAATTTAGTATGGGGGTAGATAGTATTGGTATAATTTGTAGGTAAGGTTATGAGCTATATCGGTCGGGGGGTTGATGAGATATACAAGAGGGGGTAAAAAAAATAAAAGTGAGACAATCAGATCAAGTGGGGTGTCTAATGAAAGCGCTTTGGTTGGACATTTCAAAACTGTTTTTAGTAACTGCGTTAGGTGACGCAGATGGTTAGGTTACCTCTGTGGCTCGGCTCATACGTAGTCATGATCCCACACTAGGATTCCCTCTGTCGTGGGTATCAGGAACTACCGAGTACCATGGTACCATAACACCCAGATCCGGAACAAATATTTGCAGAGCATACAAACATTTGTTCCGCAGCGGGAATCAAACCCGCAATCGTCGAGGTCGTCAGTCACTACTACTTCGTGTCACAGATTTTTTTCTTCGTCACCCTACGTTAGGTGATGCAGGTGGTTGGGTTACCTCTGCGTGGCGGGCTAGTAACGGGCTGAGATGCGAGAGGTTACGGGTTCGATTCCCGCTGCGAGATAATTATTTGTATGATCTGCAAATATTTCTTTCGGGTCTGGATGAATTCAATTCAATTCATTTATTTATCTTTCAACACAATCTTAGGCACTTAAACATGTCAGGAAATACGTATTAATTTATGAAATAGTTATTCATTTATGGTACCACGGTACTCGTAGTTCATGATACCTACGACACAGAATCCTAGTGTGGGATCAGGACTACGTATGTGACTGTTGGGTGTTACGTAAGTTATTATCATCATATGCGGGAATAGAACCCGCAACCTCTCGCCCGCCGCGCCACAGAGGTCGCCATGATTATATCTAATAACTAATTATAAAAAAAACACTTTCCTGACCAGGATTGGAAGAAAACCGCTCATCTTTGGAGCTTGAACTCTCTCGTGTGCAGGCCATGATGAAAGAATGTGAGACGGGTGGTGAACACGTGACGCGCGAGCTCAAACAAACTGAGAACCAACTCAAGAGGGAACGCGCTGCGTTAGAACAGGCCAGTCATGACATCAAGGAGTTGCAATCTAGGTAATGTATAAGTAGCGGCACGTAAGTCTAGCGCGAACAATGTTGCGACATTCAAGTAGCAGGAGACAGCATGTTCAATCCCAAAACATGTTGGTTTAACAATGTTGCGATATTCATAGGAGACAGCATGTTCAGTCCCAAAACATGTTGGTTTAACAATGTTGCGAAATTCAGAGGAGACAGCATGTTCAGTCCCAAAACATATTGGGTTAACAATGTTGCGAAATTCAGAGGAGACCGCATGTTCAGTCCCAAAACATATTGGGTTAACAATGTTGCGAAATTCAGAGGAGACAGCATGTTCAGTCCCAAAACATATTGGGTTAACAATGTTGCGAAATTCAGAGGAGACAGCATGTTCAGTCCCAAAACATATTGGGTTAACAATGTTGCGAAATTCAGAGGAGACAGCATGTTCAGTCCCAAAACATATTGGGTTAACAATGTTGCGAAATTCAGAGGAGACAGCATGTTCAGTTCCAACATGTTCGGTTAGCAATGTTGCGAAATTCAGGTAGCATGAGACCAGGATTAAGGAAAGGTTCGTGGGAAGATTAAATAGTTGTAAGTTGACATCAAAATAAATAAATATATACTAGTTTTAGTTTATTGTTTTATTACCGGTCTTGTATGTTGCATTTGTGTCTAATAAACATTTTTCAATACTAACTTTTACTATATGCTGTTGTTCACAGGCTGCAGAATGAGAGTGAAGAACGTGAGAGGGCGGCGGGAGATGCGGCCACAGCAAGACGACATGGCGCTGAGTTAGAAGCGTTACTGGGTGCGGCGCGCGCTGATCTTACTGCCTGCCGGCAACACTGTGCTGATTTAGAAGACGCCTGCCGTGCTCGTGACCAGGTATACCTGCTGTCTACAAAATTATTACTCTCTTTATCAACTCTTTTTAGGGTTCCATAAACGAAGAATGCCATCGGGACCCTATTGCTATGATTTAACATATAGGCTACTTTTTATCCCGATATTCCCACCGGATCGAGACTTATGCGGGTGGAACTATAACTATAAACTTAAAGATACCCCCGTCGAAAGAGTTTCTTCTATTAGAGATCTTGGTATCACGTTTGACACTAATTGCTGTTTTACCAACTTATTGAAAATATTGTCAAGTAATAATTAAAATTTAATCTTATTTGTTTGATTTAATAGTGTTTGTCTTTCTACTTCTAAATTCTTATTTTTTTTATTATAGTCAGAAACTGTAAATGGAAACTTGTAATTGGCTTTCTATATTCCATTTACTTGTTTGTTTGTTTACCTAGCTGTATGTTTTCCAAAAATGGATAAAATGAAATAAAATAAAACCGCGGAGCGCAGCTTTTTGATACATAAAAATACAATACGTCTCATTTCAAAAAAAGGCGGGATAGTCTTTCTACTTCCTTCTGTAAAAAAATTCAAATTATACTCGAAAACTAATTTTAAATTCTTTTACAAGTTTCGACAAAACTAGCTTCCATCCTTATGTAAGAAAAAGCGTAATTTTAATCTCCATACGAAATATACTATCATCAACTTAAGAATTGCTGTATGTCCTCTGTTCTAGGAACTGGTGCTGCGCTTGGAAGACTGCCGCTCGAAGGAGCGAAGACTGGAAGAGCTGAAGCACAACTTGGAAGTATGCCTGGCCGATGCCACGCAGCAGATACAAGAACTTAAGGTATATATTGAATTTGCGTATCGGAAACGATGTCTATTTAAAAAATCACCCAAAAATCATATTATACATAATATACATGATCCCACACTGAATTTCCTTTCGTTGGTATCAGGAATAGTACATTGTTCACTGAGGGGAGAAAGTGACCGATTCCCAACGAAGGTGTAGTTTACTAGGTGGGAATCGCACTTTCCCCCGGATGATACATAGTGGATGAAGGCGGCTCAAGGCCGTTCGTCTAGGGAGAAGGCCTATGTCCAGCAGTGACTTCTACAGGCTGATGATAATGATGATTATGACACCCTCTTGCTATACAGGGTGTTTTTTTTAAATGGGACAGTATGGGGTTATCCGAATCCATAAGAGATACGGGAAAACTGTCTTTGGAACCCTTTGCTTATTTTGTATGAAAACGATTTTGGCATAGTTATTTTTTTGGTCAAGCGTGAGTTCTCCATAAAAATGAGTTGTTTTGATCAACAATTTTTTTAATGCGTATCGACTCAGTTTCATGTAAGGATTGTTTCATTGTATTGGATGAAAAAAATCTGAGCAGTAGAAGTTAGTCAAATTTAATAAAATGTTTTCTCATACAATTTGTAAGCAATCTGGTACCCACGTTAATAAAAATATCGCAATAAATTTTCAAAATGGCCTCCCTCTTGCTGTTTCCAGGTACGGTCACGTTTCAGAACTCCTCTAGTGACCTTAGACAAAGATATTCTTATTAAAATTTGACTAACTTCTACAGCTCTGATTTTTCTCATTCCACGAGACCATCAGAGTAGTAGAACAACATTCACCACACATCTTATATCTGTATATCGCTAAAAGTTCTTGTTACATGAGGCAGTTTTTTCCTGGAGAGTTGTTTTATTAGCCCTACCGTCATCAAGATATGTTCCGTCATCAAGATATGTTCCTCCAAAGTAGTATTGTGGGCCTCCTCTGCCGTTTCTAAATTGTTTTATCTAAAAATTGTCACTAGACTTCTGAGGCCCAATTCTCTCGTGTCAGTGTCACCGTTAAACATATGCATGCGAAAATTAGGTATTAGTTACTACGTGACAGTGCGTGACACGAGATTATATTGTAATTTAATCGTTTTAAAAAAAATAAAAAAAAAGTTCGTAAATTGGGAAAAAAAAAAAAAAATTGGGCATCTGATCCCTACACCGTGCATGACACGCACTTGGCCAGTTTATTTTAAATTTTGTTTCTTTTATAGGCTCGTCTGGGTGGCAGCGATGGCAGAAGTCGCGCGCTCGAAGCCTCCCTCACTCAATGCGAAGCGGCGAAACGCGAGACGGAAGCCAAGCTGTCATCCATAGCGCACGCGTTACGCCGAGTTTGTGGCGTGCAGTCGGACGGCAGCGTGCACGCGGCCGCGCGCAGACGCGTCGCTAGCCCCGCCAGGAGATATAGCCCGCACAGAGGTGACAATGTTAATGTTAAAGAACTCCCTTTTCCGCATTCGAACTCTAAAGGTGGTCCATTATGCGTGAGAGCTGTCTGGCTAGGTATTCAGCCAGCCTGACTCCGTCCAGAAGCACAGAAGGGTCTTCGCAGGCTTTGCGGAGTGACCTCGGGTTTTGAGGATTTGTTCACGTTGAGCTGCTACTCCCACACATTCCAGGACTACGTCACAGAGGTGACTATAAACTAAATACTTTTTGAATAACTAATTCAGATATATGCAATACGTTGGTGAAAAAGGTGTTACGATAAACAAAATTCCAGATATGCCATAAAAACCATTTCGTGCATCAGACAGATACAGATGCATACGTAGCGTGTGTCAATTATATCTCTTCCTCTCTCTATTTCACTCTCTGTGTGTATGTGTGTGTGTGTGTGTGTGTGTGTGTGCTTTGCCACAGTAAATAATAAAATGATATACAGTAACCATTTAGTCCCAACACGCAAAGGGGCGTCAAAACGAATGATCTCTAAGTTCGAGACTCAAACACTCGAGTGTCAACCAATCCCAATGAGAGATTTAATTTAATTTAAATCGAATCGATATTGGCTGAACACCTAACTATCCTTACACCTCTGGCTTTAGATAGAAGCTGAGTGAGTAGCTATTAAGTAAATGAGAGGCAGAGACTCATTATATCATTTATAGCAGCAACCAAGGATAAGTACGGTTTGATAATTTTATTATTTAATAGGACGTGAGCACTCTGAAGACCGCAACGAGATAATCGACGTCGACCCTGAACTTATCAAGAAGGGAATGAGGAACTTGATGCATGACGTCTGTCAAATTGAACGAGAGAAGGTAACATGCAATGTTTCAAATATTTATTTTGACAACCTCTATGGTGCGGCGGGCGAGTAGCCGACTGAGGTTGCGGGTTCAATTCCCGCTGCGGGACAAATGTTTGTATGATCTGCAAATATTTGTTCCGGGTTTAAGTGCCCATACCACCGTGGTACCATGGTACTCGTAGTTGCTGATACCTACGGCACTGAGAATCCTAATATAGAATTAGGACTATGCATGTGTCTGTGCCGTGGTGTGTCCGGACTTGGAATGAGTTAATGTCGTAAAAGCCAACTAAGGGATCACACCACGGGATGGGCAGCAGCATTGTGGCGACTCCCCCCCATTGCATTCTATGGGGGAGGCCTCGTCCAGCAGTGGGCGTCTACAGGCTGCTGATGACGATGATAACATGACTGTTGGTTATTTATTTATTTACTTGACAGGATGACTTCAAATCCCAATTGAACATGCTCAAGAAGCAACTCAAAGATGCAACGGAACAACAAGGCAAGGGCGACAACAAACTGCAGTCCATAACTTCGAACCTCAGGACCTTGCAGGATGAGAAAGCCAAGCTGCTATCCGCGTGTGGACAGAAAGACGCACAGTTGAATGCTTTGGTATGTAGTTTTTAGAGGGCTGATGGTCTAATGATCCTGACTTCTATCCATTAATTCATTCATTCATTCCAATCCTAAGGTTCATATCCAGTCGTAATTTGTTTGACTCCATGAAGGATCTCAAGTGTGTTCCGATTTCAAATTTTTCCATACAAAAATGTAATTTTTAGTGTAAAAGTCAAAAAGTATTTTATTAATTTAAATCACAGGGTATATTTTAAATCGTTTTATAAGCTATAATTACTCCTGCCCCCCTATTCCCTAACTGAAAATTACTCAGTGACTAACGTTTGACAAGTAAAATGGCTATCAATTGCTCAAAATTATCATTAAGAATTGTCAAATTGATGGTAATTTTACTTGTCAAACGTAATGGTTCCTACACACTATGCCGTCGGCACAGCCGGCGGATTTTTGCCCTGCGGGTATGCCGGTATATGCCGCAGGTACATAGAATACCCGCCATAGTGTGTAGGAGCCTTTAGTCATCGAGTTTCATTCAGTTAGGGAATAGGGGGGCTATTTTAACACGAACAAGCCTACTAAAGATCGTTCTAAGAATTGAGTTCGGTCTATAAATACTGGCGCTTGTGTGGGACTATGTAAGTGACTGTTGGTTATGTATGTGTTATGTTATAACGTGTTTCTTGCAGAACGAATCAGTTCAAACGAAAACGGTGGAGATAAGCAACTTGCGTGACAAAATCACCAGTTTAGAAGCCACACTCAGCTCCATCACCGAAGAAAAAGTACAGAATGAGGTTCGTATCATATTCCAAGTCCAGCCACCCCTATTCCCCATCTTGAAAGTAAAATTACCATCAATTGACAATTCTCAATGATAATTTTGAGCAATTGATGGTTATTTTATTGTCATACGTTAGTCACCGAGTGACTTTCAGTTAGGGAATAGGGGGGTTGAAGGCGTAGTCTAAGTACTTATTGCACTCTTTCTCCCGACTATCGAATTGCGAGTCGTTTTTATTACAAGCTTTTATTTAATTTGACCTGTTAGTATGTATGTTATTGTGGGACAAATCTTGGAACTGAATTTTGAAGTTCGGAACCCAACCGATTGAGCTGAAATTTTTCATACCTGTCAAGTTCAGATGACAATACAATATTATGGAGTCGGAAGGTGGACAACGAAACTCCTCAACTGGTATATGGTACTCCTGATGTTAAGCGGTTACCCCAGCCCATTAAAAATGCAATACCTCGTAGGTCACGTGTCCTAGGACATTAGCATTTCAATGCGCCCGACATTCTGAGACATGAATAACTTTTCATTAAAAAACCGACTTCCGCCATTGAATTCGGCTATCTATATGTTTTTATTTGCTAAAGGTATACAAAACAATAACTTGTTGCTGAAAATACAAAAATCGCTATATGTATACCTACAATATTTGTGGAGTTCCCTCAATTTCTCATGGATTCCATCATCAGAACTGGGTTTTTTTTTAAAATGGGACCTATCTGGAAGTTTATCCTATCAAATTAAAAAATAATTTTCCAAATCGCTTTATAAATGACGAAACAAAAAAAAAATATAACCGTATTGAGAACCTTTTTTTGAAGTCGGTTAAAAAGAAAAGCATCGGGGCTCGACGGCGATGGAGCGACGGATATGTTAAAGGTTGCATTTAGTTGGTGGTTTGAGGCGGCTCAAGTCTGTTCGTCTTGTTATTCTATGGGAGAGGCATATGTCCAGCGGTGGACTTCTAACGGCTGATCATGATACCTTTCTTTTGTGTTTTTTCTTCAGAACAAGGGCGAGAATCTACGCTTACAATTAGCAGAACGAGTGCAAGAAGTCGGCCAGTTGCGTGAAGCTTTAGCGGCAGCGGAAGGTATCATCAGTTATTTTACAGAAGCATTTTTTTCTTCTTTTATTTCTTTATTCTTCTTCTTTTATTTCGTTCTTCTTTTTATTTTATTTCGTTCTTCTTCTTCTTTTATTACATTATTCTTAAATTATTTCGTTCTTTTTATTTTATTTCGTTCTTCTTCTTTTATTTCGTTCTTCTTTTTATTTTATTTCGTTCTTCTTCTTCTTTTATTACGTTATTCTTAAATTATTTCGTTCTTCTTTTTATTTTATTTCGTTCTTCTTCTTTTATTTCGTTCTTCTTAAATTATTTCGTTATTTTCTTCATTTATTTCGTTCTTTGTCCTCTTTTATTTCGTTCTTCTTTTAATTATGTCCTATGAGGCATTCCTCAGAGGACATAATTAAATGTCTCCTCAATTTTGCCGGTGTCAATTTTATTATTTTGATAAAATTAGGTCAAGTCGTTAAAGGTCTCGGTCGAGTCATGTTCTAGTAAAGCGTTGGCAGTTTTATTAAAGTGATGAATGTTAATGTCCCCTCAAATCCCATATATTACATATATGGACTGTCACTTGTCACTGTTTGTGACCTGAGAGTGCTGATTCTAAGTATTTTGCACACAATTGACACGGACGTCTGGTGTAGTGTAGTGTGGATTTTTGTATGGCGACACCGATGAGCGTGAACCTCATTTTCCATACAAAAATGCGTGTTTCACTACACCATACGTCCATGTCAATTGCTTGTCGAAACATAGAACCCGCTCTCTGCAGTAAGAGATGGTAAAACACCGTTCAGTAATAGATGAACGGGCGGTTCAATGGCTGTTTAACCTAACCAATTCTTTTTTGACAGATGTTTTCATACATTCTCACCTTGACCGATGTTTACGATAACTGCCCGTTCATGTGTTGGTGAACAAAAACCTGAGAATTGTTCAACTTTTATCTGTTTATTATATAAATGTAAACCACTCTAAAATTAGACAGAATGAAAATAAAACTGAATTGTTAAACGTTTAACAGGTCGAGCAGCGAGGTTGGACGTTCGTCGTGCACAGCTTGAAGGCGATATTCAAAGAGCGGCTGTAGGCGCGCGGGACAGAGACCAAGCGTTGAAGGTGACAAAGACAAATATATACATAATTAGATAGATTATAACCGGTTTAACTTAGATTACTTTCGAGTATACGACCCGGGGTTTCAAGCAATTTGGATGCTCTTAATCACAAAACAAATAAACATCATACCATAAACAAATATACTATTAATACATCAAAGACTACTACTAGACTGCGAGACTAAGTCGCACAGCGGACTATAGAGAGAGCTATAATAATTAATAATAATTAAATTTATCCATTCAATCAACGTAGGATCAAAAGTAAAATAACTTTTCATTTAAAAAACCGACTTCCGCCATAGTATTCGACTAAATATTTGGATGAAAAAAAAAACACCATAATGGTGAAAGGATTATGATACTTTTTGAATGCAAATGCTTGGTTTGTTGCTGAAAATATCAAAATCGCCATATGTATGCCTACAATATTTGAGGAGTTCCCTCAATTCCTCATGAATCCCATCATCAGAACTGGATTTTGAAAAAAATGGGACCAATCTGGAAGTATATCTATTCAAATAAAAAAAGAATTTTCCAAATCGGTTCATAAACGCCGGAGCTATGCGGTAACAAACATAAAAAAATAAATAAAAAATACACCCGAATTGAGAACCTCCTCCTTTTTTGGGAAGTCGGTTAAAAAGTAAATTCATTAGGATTACACGCAACAGTATCTAAGAATAATATCAATTTTAACAATACACAATTCTAATTTTCTAACGTAATAGCATACCTACGCTTTGTTAGGAGTTTCACTACGTGATAAGAGTCCCAAATGAGGAAATCCGTAGAAGAACCAAAGTCACCGAATTAGCAAGTTGAAGTGGCAATGGGCAATCTTATAGCTCACAGAACCGACAACCGTTCGGTTGTGGAATAAAGGTTCTCGACCACGAACCTGACGACGCGGTATAGGAAGGTCCTCCACATAGACTAAAGACTTTATAAACGTCGCATAAAGTCGGTGGATGGAAGCGGTTCAAGACCGTTCGTCGTGGCTTTCTAGGGGGGAGGCCTATGTCCAACAGTGGACTTCTACAGGCTGATGATGACGTCATCACACAAACTCACTTAAGAATCCTTATACACATACATAACGAGAGTTTGTATGTATGTCAAATGTAAGCATAAACATTTCGCTGAGACGCGAGAGGTGCGGTTCGATTCCCGCTGCAGGACAAACGTTTGCATGATCTGCAAATATTTGTTTCGGGTCTGGGTGTTATGGTACCATTGGTACTCGTAGTTCCTGATACTCACAACACAGGGATTCTATAGTGTGGGATCATGACTATGTATGCGACTGTTGTTATGTTAATAAATAAAAATTAAAAAAATGAGCCTTTATTTCTACTACTGTAAGTAATTTAAACTAAACTAAGTTATTTTTTTTAAACATGTTATTTTCTTAAATTTTATTATCTTCAGTAAAAGTCGCCCTCTTGGCGTAGGCCTGGACTATTTCCTTCCACAATTCTCTATTTCTGGGGGCTTAGTACGGGTTTTGATAGTTTTCGAAACTATATGAAAGAAAGAAAGAAAAAGCATTTATTTGTGTCAATGATGCAGATCATTAAGAAAGACACGGAAAAATACAAAAGTGTGTCTTTTGTATTTTTACACAAACAACAAAGATTAACAAAGAAAATCAAAACTAAACCGAAGACAAGAATTACTTGTGTTATATTATAATAATGTGCCTCTCAGTACAGTCATGCAACACTGTCATAAATTGGCGTCCAGCTCAGCATTTGTTGTGTTGTGGCAACACAACGCTGATCTTCCGCTGAAACCGTACAAGTGAAAACACGTATGAAGTTTCGTTTCCTTCCATACATTTATTTGCAGCGCCCCTAGTGAAAACGAGAAGAAAACTAAGAACGCTCTCAGTAAATGTATGGATGGAAACGATCATATAGTTTCGAAAACTATCAAAACCTATACTAAGCCCCCTTATCTTTGACTTCGAGTTTGTTATGTTATGTTATTGTTTTGACTGTTTGTTATGTTTTGACGACCTCTGTGGCGTGGCGGGTGAAGGTTCGCCTGCGACGCATGAGGTTGAGGGTTCGATTCCCGCCTCGGAACAAATATTTGTACGATCTGCAGATATTTGTTCAGGGTGTTCTGGGTATTTTCTATGTATAATAAAAAAAAACTATCTATGTAGTATTATTATTTATTGTATTAAGTATATCAGTTATCTACTACCTATAACACAAGCTCTGCTTAGCTTGGGGCTAGATAATGTTGTGTGAAATGTCCAGCATTTATTTATTTATTTGTTTGATATTTTCCTTACAGAAACTCCAAGAGCGTTGCGAGGGTTACTCTCGAACCATTGCCCAACTGGAAGACCGTTGCACATCACTCAAAGGCACCGTCGAACAACTCTCCACGTCTCTGCAGAAGGCGGCCACTGCTGAGAGTGAGCTCAGATCTGAGCTCAGCAAGGTTCTGAGGCAGCTCAATGAAGCGAAGAATAACGAGCATAATGCGCTTGATAAGCTGAGACAGATACAGAAGAGCGTTTGTAAGTTTTGAACCCTGGCCTAAGGCGCGGTATGATAATAATATATCCAAGCGGCTTTGATTAAAGTTGAAACAAACGCCTTTTACCCCGAAGGAGTAGGCAGAGCCTCAAAGGGCCCTCTTTTCACCGTGGGTTACACAATCGCTGGAATATAGACGTGACAAGTGGTGAGCTCATCGCCGCCATTGCTTTCCACGAAAGACTTGACTAACGTTTTCTTAAATTATTATTCATATATATTTGACGATGAAACTGGTTTGCACTTCAGACTTTATTCATTTTGAGAGTTTTTTTTAAATAAATCTAAATACACAAATCATAGATAAAAAATATGTGATTAACTTTAAAATACAAGTCTAGCTATTTAATTCGTAAAAAAATTGTATTGTTGCCGTTCAAAATTAGGAGCATTTTAATGCCAAATCTTTTTTAGGGTAGTCATTAGTGTGATTTTTATTTGCGAAACCAGACTTTGAAAATTCTGTTTGGTTACAACTATTATTAGTATATTGTTCTACCTACACAATTTTTTGCATCATATTATTTAATCTCGTCACGGCGCACTGGGCGTTCAAAATACTACTTATGTTCTCGCCTTAAGATCGGTCAGGGCTACCTACTAGGCTCTAGAGTCTAGAGCATCAGTTTTCGTCCATTTATTAATGTATTTTAATAATTTCCAGCCAGTTGCGAGAACGAAAGGCGCGTTCTGACTGAGAAGTTGGAAAGTGCCAAGTCGGCTCTCGGCGAACTGAAGAGATTGAACGGCTCTCTGGAGGACCAAGTGCACAGGCTCACCACGCAATTGAACAACGTTGAAGTGCAACGGTGAGTATTATTTGGCTACCTGCATCTAAGTGTAATTTAATAGTGTTGTTTAGTGAAAGTGCGTCCCAAAAATAACACAAGAATAATGTCTTCCCTTTAAAATACAACACACAATCTCAACACTCTACCACACACACCCACCCACACTCACTGTCATAGAAGCACCACTACTCACTAAAACACAACTCACAACCACACACACACGCCCACACACAAACACACACACACATACACACACACACACCCAACACTAACAAAAACTAAACTAATGTAACATTCATAATTAGGAATTAATGTTAGAATGTTGGGCACTTATTTACAATTTACTATTTTATTCTCAAATTTTTTCTCTCTGCTGTATTATGAATGTATCTTTCGCATTTACTTTTAGGATTTGTTAGCTCATTATACTTCATACTTAATAGTTTAATAGTATATGGTTACTACAACTATCTATCTATCTAAAATACAAATTAAATGCGATTACCAGTTGATTAGGCAATAAAGGTGCTGGTCACTTTAGGTCAGTGACCTGGGTGTGGTACACGTACGGAGACCAGGAAAAGTCCAGTAACACGATGAACTTGTCACACTGTTACTATCCACAGGTCCGGCCTGGAGTCCCAGCTACGCATGACCACATGGGACGGCAAAGAGAGCAATAGTGACAGCGAGCTCGAGAGAGAGTTACACTCGCTACAACGAGAACGATCAGAGCTGAAAGCCAAGAACGACGCGCTAGTAGACACGGTTCGGAAGCTGGAGGCGGACCGGCGCATGCGACCTTCTGTACTCAGATCCAAGAGCCATGACAGGACGGAGAAGAATGTGTATTACTCTGATTTGGACTCAGGTGAGAAAAAGTTTTTAGTGCACTCCTAACCAATTTTATCACAAGGTGAGAACACAAGTTGTAGTGCACCCCTGACCAATTTTATCTCGAGAAGAGAGCACAAGTTTTTAGTGCACCCTCAACCAATTTTATCTCCAGGTTAAAACACAAGTTTTTAGTGCACCTCCGACAAATTTTATCTCCAGAAGAGAACACAAGTTTTTAGTGCAACCTCGAACAATTTTATCTCCAGAAGAGAACACAAGTTTTAAGTACATCACCGACCAATGTTGTCCCAAGGCGAGAACACAAGTTTTTAATGCACAATGTTTCAGGTCCAGAGTCAACAAAAGATTCATCCCGTTACAAAGACGCAGTCTCCTACAAGGACTCAAACATTCCTTGCAAGGACAAAGGATTCGTTACAGACCTGAGTTTCCTCGAGATTGAGAACCGAGAGCTCAAGATGAAGATCCGACGTCTCGAGAAGGAACTCGGTGATAAGGTAACGTAGATTGTCAGCCATCATGTCGGTGAATTATTTTTTACCTACTATGGTAGGATGACGACCTCTGGCGCGGCGGGCGAAGGTTCGCCTGCGACGCAGAAGGTTGCGGGTTTGATTCCCGCCTCGGAACAAATATTTGTACGATTTGCAGATATTTGTTCAGGGTGTTCTGGGAATTTTCTATGTATAATAAAAATATCTATCTATGTAATGTGTTGTACCCATAACACAAGCTCTGCTTAGCTTGGGGCTAGATAATGTTATGTGAAATGTCCAGCATTTATTTATTTATATTTATTATTTATAACACCCAGACCCGGAACAAATCTTACATTTGTAAATTATTAATTATTACATTTGTAAGCTTGAATCGAAACCGCACCTCTTGAATGTGGTGTTGGCTAACTGTAGTCAGGCTATAGTTTATTAAGGCCTTAGGCCACTCTAGAGGGCGAAAAAAAAGGCTTCCCGGGGATTTTTTTTTTCAGAAATACTACAAAATAAATCGAGATACTTAACAGAAACGTGATTTTATTATTTATATCAGTGACTGCTTACTATATTTTTTTTGAAGCGATTTATTTCAAAATGTCTGCTGTGCAGCGTTTTTGCGACGGCGTCTTTTTTTTTTCAGGGTCCACGGCCGGACTAACAGCTCTTGTAATTTTTTTAATCATAATGAGCCAATGTTTTTTTTGATTCTATATAATAACTGCTATAGAAGTACGTAGGATTTTTGTGATATATTGATATTTGGCCGAATGGCGCACTTTTAAAGTGGAAAGTGAAGAACTTGCCTAAAAAATTGCTGATCATTCTTAATAATAAATGAACTACGTAATATAAAAAAAAATCCTACGTACTTCCATAGACAATGTATTTTCCAAGATATATTTAAAATTTCAAGTTAATCGGTTGAAAATTTCCTGAGTTATGAGTCCGGATAAACGCGTTTGAAGTTTTGAGTAGTAGAAAATCGTGAATAATTTTGCAATACCTTTAATCTGCGATGCCTGCACCATACAAATTGGCCTTCATCATTGGCCATAATCTTTTGGGACATGTTTTTTGAGGTCCTATCTCAAAAATGATGTCCCAAAAGATTATGGACTTTATCACGGATTGGATTGGAGATTATTACGCATTAGTAATCTTTGAGGTAGGACCTCAAAAATGATGTCCCAAAAGATTTAGAACCCTTGAAATAAAAAAGAAAATGATTTTTTGAAAATTCTAGGGTGGCCTAAGGCCTTAACTGCCCTCTTGTTAAAACTTTGTTACATTTTCGCAGGAATCCGAACTAGCTTTAGCAAGAAACCGCTACCTCTCAGATCTATCCACTGCGGCCGGGTCGGGTGACGCTGACAGATACCGCCAGGCGGCGCTGCAAGCAGAGCGTCTCCTGGAGGCCAGAGACGCCAGCTACCGACACCAGATCATGCGTCTAGAGAATCAGGTACGCCAGCTCAAACCGCCTATCTCGCCGACGACCTCTGTGGCGCAGTGGACGAGTAGCTGGCTGAGATGCTAGAGGTTGCGGCTTCGATTCCCGCTGCGGGATAAATGTTGGCATGATCTGCCAAATACTTGTTCCGGGTCTGGGTGTTGTGGTACCATGGTACTCGTAGTTCCGTGATACCCACGGCACAGGGGATCCTAGTGTGGGATGGACTACGTATGTGACTATTGGGTGTTATGTTATTTGTTTCGGGTCTGCGTGTTGTGGTACCATGGTACTCGTAGTTCCTGATACCCACGGCACAGGGTAGGATTCCCTGTGTCGTGGGAATCCTAGGTCGAGATAAATAGAATGTAATTCACTGTGACTAAGTCTCAGCCTTACTTTGAAATCGTCCCGTCACTTTCACACAAATGTTAAAACACGCGTATCAGAGAGGGACGGACGGAAGACTTAGACTTAGTCTGCGTGAAGTACGTTCTATTTATCAGGACACAAGTGTGGGATTAGAGGCCCAATTTTCTTATTTAAAAACATTCAAGTCACAATATAACCTCGTGTCAGTCGCACTCAAATCAAATCAAATCAAATCAAAAGATTTTTTTTTCATTGAAATCACAAGGATCATTTTGAATCGTCTTATAAACTAAAATTACTCCTGTTCCAACGCAACCAAGCCAAGAAGAATCAGGCAACACACACGGCCTGGCTTACATAAATGGTCCATCAATGTCACATAGTAACTATTACAATTATTAAATAAGAGAATTGGGCCTCAGGACTATGTATGTGACTGTTAGGTGTTATGTATGTTATGTTCTTTCCTGGTGCTACAAGAGTGGTTGTTCCGTAGGCGTCGCAGCTCCGCGGGCAGCTCTCGGCGGAGATCCGGCGCCGGCAGTCGTACGTGTCGCGCAGCGGACGCGCCGCACGCGACATGCAGCGGCTACGGTCCGCGCTGGGCGACTCACTGCGCACCGTTTCACAGGTAATATCATATACACCATCATCAGAGGTAATTTGATGACCTCATTGGCGCGGCGGGCGAAGGTTCGCCTGCGACGCAGGAGGTTGCGAGTTCGATTCCCGCCTCGGTACAAATATTTGTACGATCTGCAGATATTTGTTTTAGGGTGTTCTGGATATTTTCTATGTATAATCAAAAATATCTATCTATGTAATGTATATCATGGGGCTTAGTACGGGTTTTGATAGTTTACGAAACTATATATGAAGTTTCGTTTCCATTCAATACATTTACTGACAGCGTCCTTAGTTTTCTTCTCGTTTTCGCTAGGGACGCTGCAAGGAAATATAAGGAAGGAAACGAAACTTCATATAGTTTCCTAAACTATCAAAACCCGTACTAAGGCCCCAGTTATCTAGTACACAACACAAGTTCTGCTTAGCTTGGGGCTAGATAATGTTAGATGTGTTATTCTCGCTGCGCGGCGCGGAGGGCACATGATAATGTTGTGTGAAATATCCAGCATTTATTTATTTACTATTCATATTCATTTATTTCAAATTATAGGGACTTTATGAACACTTAGTTTCGTCAAATCGTTTACATTGTAGACACAGTTAAGAAAAAAATAAACAAAAAAAATCTATGCATAGTATGATGATGATGATGACTCATGTGTATGCTGCTTTTTTTCTTTTTTTTAAAGGGCTTTATATATGTATATACAAATTATTATAACTAAACACAGTTTAGTAAAATACAGTTTAAAATTAGAAGTAACATGGCAGGCTAAAAAAATGGCCTGTAAAAGTTTTTGGACATAATTACTATCTTTTTAAAATATTTGGCACTTTATAAATCTACGTTTTGCGATATTAAAAATTAATTATTGCGTTTTGTGTATGCTGTTACCGATCCCCTGGTGTAATCCCTTAGTCGCTTTTACGACATCCACGGGAGGGAGACGGAGGGGTCTATTCCTGGGCTGGACACACCACGGGAAGTAGGTACTCAGCTTGACGTTATTAGAACAACGCACGTCCTTATTATATTCAATGTATGATCACAAATTATCCTTAACAATGACGCCAGCATTAGCGTAATGACAATAAGAGGATAAACACTTGATTAATCTGCCTGTATTATCCCATTAAGGTGATTCCTCTCGCATGTGGCGCGAAATTCAATTTTTATTGTGTTTTTTGTAAATCACAGCTAATCAACACTTCTTGAGATAGAGAAAACAGATTTTGCGAAAACTAGGAGACCTAGCACACATGTTTTAATTGATAGTATCTCATAAATGTCATTAGTTAAGCTACGCATATCTTTAAATCAAAAAAACACTGTAAAAATCATTGAAGAGTATTCGTAGCTGAAGTAATGATCTATATGTGAAACTATAAACTAAAACATGTGTGTTAGGTCTCCTAGTTTTCGCAAAATCAGTTTTTACTATCTCAAGAAGTGTTGATGAGCTGTAATGAGCAAAAACGCAAAAAAAATTGAATTTCGCGCCAAATGCGAGAGGAATCACCTTAATAGGTATATTATTGTTTAAAATATTGATATCACTAAAGCCTCTAGTGGGGTTTTTGTTTTTTTTTATGTCTAATACTGTTAGCTAATTTGTGATAATTCTTCATGTTATCTAGAGCACATGGTAATGAATTTAAATATAATAAGTGTATTGCGTGTCTTTTCGAAGCGATGGAAATTGCCCAGGAATTTACATTTACTTGCAGCGCCCCTAGTGAAAACGAGAAGAAAACTAAGAACGCTGTCAGTAAATGTATGGAAGGAAAAGAAACTTCATATAGTTTCCGAAAACTAATTAATTGATTCAAGCGTGACTTTGCGGAAATCCATTCTACAATATAAAATAGACGAACAAATATACCTATAGTAACAATTCCGCTCCTCTCCAACGAAAACTCTGAAATAATTCGACACGTGTTTCGCGTCTCAACGAAGCATCCTCAGGAAACAGTAGGTTCACTGCGTGCTAGAACAACAAAGACACACTACTGCAAAAACTCCGCAGCCGTGTTGCCTCACCGAATGCCGAACAGAAAGACCTTCGTCGAGTTCTTCGTGAAGGATCTTCGTTGAGAGGCGAAACTCGTGTCGAATTCTTTCAGAGTTTTCGTTGGAGAGGAGCGGAATTGTTACTATATATTTGTTCGTCTATTATATATTTCCGAAAACTATCAAAACCCGTACTGCCTGACGTACAGGTTCTAGTAAACTACCATCATTTTAGTAGAACATGACTTGACAGAGGACTTGACGACTTGACATTATTTGAATATACATATATCTATGCTACTTGACATTGGAAAAAATTGAGTATTTCCTCAGAGGCCATTAAAAAACACCTAAGATTTTATAATGTAGGTGTATTGTCCCTGAATAAATAAATAAAATAATACCTACTCGCTGTGAATAGTATGGTAGTATGGCTATGGAGAGAGCTATGCTCGGAGGCTTTCCTATGTGATAGAATCCGGAATGAAGAAATCCGTATACCAATATCACCGACATAGCTCTCACAATAAGCAAGTTAAAGTGGCTATGGAAGGTCATATAGCTCGCAGAACTGACAACCGTTTGGGAATAAAAGTTCTCGAATGGCGACCACAAACCTGACAACGCAGTAGAGGAAGGTCCTCCGTTCAATGGACTAAATAAATTATAAAGGTCGCAGGAAGTCGGTGGATGGAGGTGGCTCAAAACCGTTTGTCGTGGCAGTATAGGGCGGAAGCCATAACCAGCGGTGACCTACTATTTAAGAGGAGGTAACCGGTAGGGCGCTTACGCGAACGAAGTTTGCTTCTATTTTCGGTATTGTTTCCTCAAACTCGATCACACACTAATTTTGTATACAATATACAAAATTATGGTTTTCGAAAAGATTTCGAGAATAATTCTCATACCTAGTCCCGAGCAAAGTTAGGTTGTCAAATACGTTCTTTAATTAAGCGCTATTACGCTATACAGTATACATCACCCTAATTTGTGGCGGTGACCCGCTGTGATATTTTTCCTTTCCCGGTTCGGTCAAAACAACAAAATAAAAACCGGTATGACATAATTACAGGGTTTT
The DNA here is from genome assembly GCA_951392215.1 of Epirrita christyi. NCBI lineage: Eukaryota > Metazoa > Arthropoda > Insecta > Lepidoptera > Geometridae > Epirrita > Epirrita christyi. The sequence continues at coordinate 2,549,980 of OX595842.1, read as the reverse complement.
TCTGTTGAATTTCCTAACAATAAAGTTTTTGTTTGGATGCCCCTGACATCCATTGGTTAGACTTTATGATCATTCCATTATTTCAAATGAAATTGCCTGAGTAAAGAACAGTCTTCGTTGAAATGCTAATAAATAAATCTAATTACTTATTCGAGAAACTGATAACCAAATTTAGTCCTATTCGACGCATAGTTCCGCCCACAAATGCCGATATCCGAAGCGGCTGCGAGCCTAATTTGATCAGACTCCGAATTTATTGAATGAATTGAATTACTGACTGAATTTTAAGTAATACTTTTAATACTTGTGCCGTGGTGAGTCCGGCCTAAAAATAGACCCCTCCTTCTCCTCGCGTGGATGTCGTAAAAGCCGACTAAGGGACACCAGGGGATGGGCAGCAGCATCCATCTGAGTACTCAACACCAATACTGCGATCACCAATTTGCCTGCCGAGCATGGGGATTATGGCAAATCCCCCCTATTGCATTCTATGGGGGAGGCCTCGTCACACAACAACTCACAAACTTTTATAAATAATAATAATAAAATAGTAGGGAGCCTGGTTCAAGTATTAAATTTGTCTAAATATAATCTTTGGCCGTTTTGATCACGTGCTAAACTTTTGGTCAGCGGCCTCCTATTCTCATCTCGCGACAGGCGTTAATTGTGCTATCATGACTGCCAAACGTCGCATTTCTCATACAAAAGTTACCGTTTAACAGCCCTGATTGCACAATTTACAGCTGTTGCAAACCTGTCGCGAGATAGCGAATAGCCCTGCCGGTTTCGTACGGATCAATGAGTTTCTCGAGCCAGAATTACAGCTATTATTATGTCGACAGGACCCGGCGCTAGACTCGTATACCCTGGAACACGAAGCGAGGAAGCTGGACAGCACGCTGGCCCACAGTCTTCCACCATTGAATGACAGCTACGACTCCTCCAAATAAGATCATCAGTCATCGCCTGTGTCTTCCGAGCACTTCTCTTAGCGAGAAAAATTCACGCGGGCTTAGTGATGTGGAATCCATGCCTAATAACGAAGTCAGCCAGCTCAATCCTCAAAATACGGATCTATTGTTATCACATTTTTTAACTTAGGCCTAAGGCCTTGTGTCGAGAACTCAGGCTTGATGCCTTGTGTCAAGTAAGACCTAACTATTATACCATTATGAGCAATTGAGGTCTAAGACCTTGTGTCAAGCAAAATCTAACTGTTACCAGAGTATTAGAACTTAGGCCTTGCATCAAGCAAGACTTAACTGTTACGCAAGTATTAGAACTCGGGCTTCAAGCCTTGTGTCAAGCAAGACTTAACGGTTAACCGAGTATTCGAACTTAGGCCTAAGAACTTGTGTCAAGCAAAACCTGTTAACCGAGTATTCGAACTTAGGCCTAAGAACTTGTGTCAAGCAAAACTTGTTACCAGAGTATTAGAACTTAGGCCCTTTTTTATTTATCTTTTGCGGTTTAATGTCACTGCGGCCACACATGCCTATTGTGATCGTCACAACTTGGGCCCTTAGGTCATACTTGACATAAGGCTCTAAGTTTTATCCTAGTATTAGTACTTAGGCCTGAGGTGTTGTGTCTAACAAGACCTAATAGGTATCTCGGTATTAAAACTCTGCTCTCTATCAAGCAGTATGGCAGTTTTCCAATCTTTGGGATTAGAAGTCGTAGATAGGTAGGTACCTATGTCCGCCAACTTCGGTTGTTTTATGAGTATGACATTTGAAGGACATTATCAATGATATATAGTGGTAGGAAAATGGCAATTGGCATACTTGGGGAGGAATTCCAATTAGGATCTTTATGATGTAGTGTCCTAGATTATGTAGTTCCTTGTGGCCTGTTGTGTCGGTCCTATCTGATTCTTGGACATTTTTTAGTGTAGGGTTAAATGTATTTTCAAAACTGGTGTTTTTTCTTGGATTACATGTTTATTGAACGGTATAATTTATGATCTCAGTAAATAGAACATCAATCCTAGTCATAGATCTAGTCCTTACCTAGCCTAGTCATACGATCTCAAGTATTGTTTCGTGTTATTTAGATTTATTGATTGAATACTTGGGTGTTTTTAGAGTTGATTGTTAACACACCCAACAGTCACATGCATAGTCATGATCCTAGGATTCCCTGTGCCGTGGGTATCAGGAACTACGAGTACCACGGTACCATAAAGTTTTAGCTTTCAATTACATTGTAAGTATAAGGAAAATAATGTCAAGGTTATAAGTCTTTAGCGATAGCATAAGTTGGCAGAGTAATAAGATATTTTTACTGTTAAATTTGCTTTGTACGAAAATAAGTAGGCGATACGAATGGCTTGGTGTAATGCGTAGGTAGTATTTAAGAGCTAACACACAATATTAAATAACCGGACTAATAAGGAATCGTCATTGGATATTTTGTAAGACAATGCTCAAATATATCACGTTTTATTTCTATAGTAGAATTATGGCACGAGGTACACAAGTAGTGAGAAATGTGGGATTTGTCACTGAGCTGCAATGATTTGTTTGATAACATTTGAGTCATGGATTCTCGGTTGATGATGATTCACTAATATGAATCCACTCTATAGTCTGCTCTGTGCTCAGAAGTCGCTAGTACGTTTAATAGTACGCGTTTTTTTAGTGTAGTTATGAGTCAGTAGATTATAAGGTCTGTTTTTCCGATAGTTACGAACTATATACAGGGTGTTGATCTGTCCATACTACACTCAACATGTTTATGGAGGTGACTTTGTGAAATTCTGATCAATGATCTGTACTTATACACCGCACTGTCAAGGCGCATTAATGTATGGAAAATTGCATCGAAACAAATACAGATTATTTGTTCAGGATCTTGGGCAGACTCACCACCTTAAATATGGCGACTGTTCACTACAGATCTGTACATTGTACTTTTTTTTAACAAACTGTAGAGTAAAATAATATTCTTATTAGTGCAATTATTATAATCTATTCTATAGCATACATCATTATGACGTCAAACTAAACATACCTTTGTATTCGTCACACAATTTACTATTAATTTACATAGTCATATAACAAGATATTTTATTATTGTTTTTCACGGTTTTAATAACGTTTTAGTTACTGTTTTTAGACTTAAGGATAATGTGAACATTTCTGTCCATTATGGAAAGATAAGAGCATTGTGGAACAAAATTTGTAGATTTAGGTATTGGGAACCACGTTTTTTACGCCTTATTTTTAAAATATATAAGTATTGTAAATTTTTTTTGTATGCATGGATAATATCATTTTTAGTTTGTAAAAATCTTGTTCATTCTCTAAGACTTCTTCAGTTTATTATGGATAAGTAAATAAAGATAGCGCTTATCAAAAAATAAATTCAGCTGATAAAACACCATACACATTTTAATAAATGCCAAAATTAAAATCTTATGCATCCACAGAAAGTTCAAAAATATTGTTTATTGTCATTTGTAATATTGATAGGACTGTAGCTACAAATAGCTAAGTGCAGTCTATCAACAACTGCAGTGTACACCCTGTACATTGACCCCGAAAAAGTAAAGATAAGGGGAGGGACAGACAACAGAGTTGCTAGATAAAAATTGTCCACACTCATTATCAAGTCATTATACGCGCCACTTTTACCCCAGAGTTCAATTGTATGTAGATTAAAGCACTCTCCCACAAGCTCAACATCCTATTCACTACTAGAGTCACAATTAAATTGTTTTTTAAAGCCAACACGCCTCATAGTGAGCTCGATCTATGCGTTAGACCTTGTTACACATCGTGGGGTGTGTCGATACGAAAGTTAAATGTAACTTAACACTTGTTTTGCATCATAGATTAGTTAGATGGCTTACTTATACTATTTCTTAGATGTTATGTTAGGGGTATTGTGTTCATTTCCATTGGACTGTGTCAATTCTTATGTTACTAGAATGTCGACATACGCCCGCCACTTCACACTGCCAGTGTTTTTTATCATGTTTGTACCAATAATAATTGTAATGTTCAATCAGTATTTTGTCAAATGAAACACATTTTATGTACCTTTTTTACACATCAATAAAATAGTTGTAGAATGTGCGCTGTTGTTTCAATTAATTGATATTAAAATACCGAGGCAATTGATGTTTATTTGATTGTCGGTGGGGGAAGCGGCTGCGGGCCGGGCGCGGCGCAGCGCGTGACTCACGCCGGCTGTCGCGCCCGACCTCAATTGACATCACAGGAACGACGCGGGGGACGACTCAAAAACATACCCGAGTGTCTTCATATTTAAAATTGGTTTTTATTGATAATTTGCAAAAAAAAAATGAAATGATTAATTATTATTGTACATGTCGATAATTGATTAAGAAGACAAAAATATACACAAGTTCTTACTTTGCACAATATATAAAAATATAATTCAACTCAGATCAAAGTCATTACCAATATCCTTGTGCAGTAATCCTTACAAGTTAACATAAAGTTCGGTAGAAACATCTAATCCCGTAACAATATTTGAACACCTATATAATTATTTTACTTTCAACAAGGGTCTAGTAGCGAAACGTAGGTTGTTAAATTTATCATTAACTAGTTAGTCTGAGCCAGTAATGACAAAAATTTAATCATTTACAATAACGATATTTTTTTAAAAGATTTACTTCACCAATTACTTGTTTTAGTTCATCCGTAGTGAATGGCACCCATGACACAACAAGATGGGGTACTGGACACAACGTTGAGACTACAGTAGGGTGCGATCACCTAAGGCTCACTAAGAATGTTACAAGATATTCTAAACGGTGTCACATTAACCTTCCGTTGATACATTTTAATTACATAACAAGACAATAATATATCTGAAAAAATTTAATGTTTCCTTAATTTATTAACTTTACCCACTGGTTTATGCCTACTGGCACAATCCTAGGTCTCCACCGAGCCTAGCCCGCTATACAACTATCATCCTGCTGTTCAGAAGTTATGGGCTCCTAATCATTAGATTAATAATACTAAAAGTAAAATATTATCATGTCAGGTCCAGACAGTGTGACACTTCCATTGGTAAATAGGCACATGTTGGTAAATACATACTTTGCATTACTGCTTCAGTAAAGAATACAATTTTAAGGACATTAACAAATGGCATTGATAGATTATTTTCATGGCAAACCGAAAAGCATTTTCCTGTTGATTAATTGACAGAGAACTGTCTGTACCTAACAGAGTTACAAATAAACATGCCTTATGTCACATTTGTGATCGAGAATGAAACAAAAGGGAGTACATAAGGAGGGCATCCGCAACAAGAATAAACATAGCTTCAAAATTGGAATGAGTAAATGATTCAGTATTGTCTTTAGGAATGAATGGACACCCTCCCCATACACTCCAGATTTAACACATTTTGTTGTATTAGTACACCTACATATACTCATATGTAGCTCTTCGATAACAATAACTTCCGATACCTAACAGCGTCCACACATCACAATGGAAAATGTGACTGTTTTATAACAAAAGTGAAATGCACTGAACAGCTACAAATTCTCAAACCTTTTTGAAGTGAAACAAGAATGAACTTTATAATAATATAAGATAACATACACAAATAATTAAATAATTGAGTCTATCACTGATATAACATCATACTATCAAAATGGAGAAAAAGAGAGTTAGTAAATTAGAAGTTAGCACAGACAGGGACTGCAACACTGAGAACTCACCTCCCTACAGGGCCCGGCACCCCGGTACCCAACAAATGCACTTCCTTCAAATGCTACAGGTATCTAATCATCAAGCAATGATGCTCAACACCCGACCTAATTAACTTTGGGAACAGTCGAGAGCCAAATCCGGGAATGAGAAGTCTTTCAAATTATTAAATATTTTTATACCTACACGCTCCAGGCACCTCCCACACTTACAGAATACGACATGGTCTAAACGGTTTTTTGACTTTTCCATCATCCTTCTTGGGGGATTTCTTGTTGATCTGTCGCACTAGGTCATAGAATACGTCGTTTACGTGGATCTTGGCCTTGGCCGAAGTCTCCATGAAGGCGCAGTTGAAGTGGCGCGCGAGGTTGGCACCCTGCTCCTTGCCCACGACGCGCTCCACTTCCAGGTCAGTCTTGTTGCCGACCAGCACCATGGGCACGTCGTCCTTGTCCTTGACCCGCAGGATCTGCTCCCGTAGGTCCTGCAGGTCGTTGAACGTCGATTGTGCCGTGATTGAGTAAACTAGTACGAAACCTTGCCCGTTCTTCATGTACAAATCCCTCATCGCTGTGAACTGCTCCGTGCCTGCAGTGTCCAGAATCTCGAGCATGCATTGTTGTCCGTCCACTTCCACCTGTTTCCGATAGCTGTCCTCTATGGTGGGATCGTATTTCTCCACAAAGATGCCTTGTACGAACTGCACTGTCAGAGCGGACTTTCCCACGCCTCCGCTGCCTAACACGACTATTTTATATTCACGCATTATTGCTTATGTGTTATATGGTGGTATACTCGAGTAAACGTGGGATTATATTGACAAAATGCACATAAAACTATTTAGATATTGCAAAAAAACCTTTTACAAATCAAACCGCCATGACACCGTAGCAGGGCGATGGCTCACTGTGCCAGTGTTGCCATAGAATTTAAATGAATCATTCTATAACATGGCTGATCCACTGATCCTGATCAGTTTTTACCAAATGATACTGACGTGTCCCTTGCACCTTTCATAGGCAGGTACAGAGCTTGGTTGGCATTGTTCGTTGCATGAATAAAATTAACTATACAGTGTGATGACAAATTGTATGAATTAACTATACAGTTGTGTTTAAAAATTCGAACAGAAATGATTAAAAAATTTCGTTCATTGCTAAGCTATGTTCAAACTTCAAATATTATGTAGAATTACATAATAACTAAGTAGGTAGCTAATATTAGGTAACCGACAAACAATTTCATACAACAAAAATTATAGTGTTGAATTGTAGCTTACCTCAATAAATCTAGCAAACTAACAAACAAAAACCATGATGCTTTTGCAGTAGACTACATTTAAGCGTCCATGCCCATCCCGTAATTAATTAGGGTGTTATAAACGGTTAAATGTAGGTATTTTAAGTCCCTAGAATATAGCACGTCCATGGCTGGACACACTGTATACAGAGGTAAAGGATATTGCAAATTATTCGATTAATCTTTCTGGGCCACACTATTAAATTGTTACCATAATTTATTAAGCAGAGGAGCCACATTTTTCCTAGCAATAAATAAATACAAGCTAATAAGTAAAATTTGGTTGGCTACCTATCTCCCTGTACTTTGTAACCTAGGTACCTAAATACCAGTCAAACACAAACCAACAACAACAAAAACTTTGATTTGGTTGGCTTGGGTCATCTTTTCGGGCTTAATTATTATTTTATTTATTATTAATTTATTTATAGAGACATTAACATAATTACAGGTTTTTTATTAAGCCCTAAGGCGATGTTACATGCAAGTACTTATTATTAACTTATTATAAAATAAATATTACTTAATTATAATTTTGTTTCAATAACAAGCTGTGCCATTTCCATGGCTTTCGGCAGGTTTAGATAAAATATATCTACGCTGTTTTGGGACAGAAAATTGAGTTAATATAAAGCGAGTGACATGGGGACAAACTTAAGTAGGTATTGTGCCGGTGTCGTCCTCAGAAAAAATGTTAAAGACTACCAATTCCAGCCTCTTTATGCCCTGCGTTAAATAAAGTGTAACAATTTGGTAAAGTACTTATGACTTATTTGACCTATTCTTACAAGCATTGCAAGTTTTAGTAAGTTATTACAAAATACCAGCTTGTTTTGGCTAAATTACTTTTTAAACACTATTTTAAACGAAGAGAACTTACTGTATTATACAATTTCTACTGTCAGGTAAATACTTACGAAACATTAGCTTTTGTAACAGTTTATACAAAATCACTATCATGTTATTATTTTAAGGATAGAACCCAGTGAGTCGAGTATAAATATAACTAACTCAGTCTGTACGCAGCCTTATTTGGAAAAATAATGCAAAGGCAACGGAAAGCTAAATATTATCACTAATTGAGATTTTGACACTGGCAATACCAAATCCAACTTAGTTCACTAAAATACGATAGATGGCGCTTTTTACAATACGTCGCGTCGTGGATTTGTACTTGCTTTAGTTATTATTCTGAATAATGATACCGCCAATTTATTTCTGTGTATTCCTGTGTAATTGCATATTATCCACATGGGCCATATTTTCTGAGTGATGTTATCACACTTGATGTATTTATTTTAATTTTAAAATGTCTACGCATTTATTTTTATAACAAAACTTTTTGAAATACTTAAGAATCGTTCTACACTGTTGATTTAGTCGATTTAAGTTATGGAACCATAACTTTTCTTCGTTAAAGTTAATACTTTCGGAGTATGCAGTTAAAGGTCTTAAATTTACGAATTTCACTTATTATCTCCTATAAGTAATGGTGTGTATGGTGAAGTTTGTAGGAAAAAGTTGTTGAAACTCTCGGAACCCTCAGGCACTTCAGAGAGCTGATTTTAAGTTTTTAGCACACCAATTGACATGGACGTACGGTGTAGTGCAAGCATGTCAAACATGCGACCCTTTACAACGATGACTGCGGCCCGATTCAATTTTCATAATATGAACCCCTACCTAACTGAAAGTCACTCGGTCAACGTATGACAAGTAAAAATTATGACCATCAATTGGTCAAAATTATCCATGGAAGTAATAAGTACTACGTACAATAGTACTTATTACTTCCATGAAATTATCATATAGAAGTGTCAATTGATAGTCACTTTACTTGTCAAACGTTTGTCACCGAGAGATTTTCAGTTAGGGAACAGAGGGGCAGTACTACTAGGCATATCTATGCAATGAGTTTGTTTTCCCTAGGGTTGGGTTTTGCGGCCCTCTGATTCTACGGTCTTTAAGCATTTGGCCCACCAATGACTTTGAGTTTGACATGCATGGTGTAGTGAGTACCTAGTGTAACAAGGATTTTGTATGGCGACACCGATGAGCGCCCCTAGCGTAGGTACACTCCATGAACCTCATTTTCCATACAAAAACCCGTGTTACACTACACTATGTCCGTGTCAATTGCTTGTCAAATCAAAACTCAGAATCAGCTCTCTGGCCGCGAGTCTCGCTCACACTAGCCCGTTTTTTAAGTAAATAAATAAATAAATGCTGGACATTTCACACAACATTACCTAGCCCCAAGCTAAGCAGAGCTTGTGTTATGGGTACTAGATAACTAATATAGGTACTTAATACAATACATAATATGGATAGATATTTTTTATTATACATAGAAAAATACCCAGAACATCCTGAACAAATATCTGCAGATCGTACAAATATTTGTTCCGAGGCGGGAATCGAACCCGCAACCTCCTGCGTCGCACAAGTGAGTCGACTGACATGCGAGAGATGCGGTTTCAATTCCCTCTGTGGGATAAAATGTGGCTGCACGATCTCCAATGTATGTTGCGATTACGTGTCAAAGAGATATAATCCTATTGACTAAATAATTACTAAGGCCTCGCCCAGCAGTGGACATAAACAGGGTGTTGATGATGATGATTATAATGATTGACTAAACAGATTTTGTGTTGATTTGATACCTGTGGGGTTCAGACACCCATTTATGGGTCTGGGAACTGGTAGGAAATCAGAACAAACAAACGGATAGTAATAAATTACAAACGACACGCCCGTCTGGTCCGAACGTTGTCCAAGCAATGACATTCCACGGGGCGCCTCGATCGCAATAGCTTTATTTCAAAGGCTGAATACCACATCTCTTCCTTTTTAACAAATAAAAAATTAACAATTGCTTATTTCCAAAAGTTAACTTACTATTCTTATTTTACTATATACCTCTAGTGATTTTACAACATAAAGTAAGCCATCATTATTCTAAAGTGATACTTCTAATGATTTTACAACATAATTATTATTCTAAATCGAATTTTATTTTAACCAGTAATTAAACTACGCCATTGATCTAATTTTTAATTAAGTACCTATACAATTATCGATCTCTTTACTAGGTACGCTATTATTGTCCGCCTCAATTTCTTCATGATCACAGATCTTCCAATTACTACCTTCTACTCTTTTCAAGTGTAGGTATTATATTCCAACAATACTCCCGACCTTCCTGTATCAGAGCCTTCCAGATTTCTGATTCCATGTGCATCGCAGAAGCAGCCTACACCTTCTGTATAGATTGAAGTAGTTCCCACCTCTGCTTGTACGCAGTCTCCGGTTAGACAGGTTAAATTCTGGTGGCAGACTTGGAAGACTGTGGCGTATTCAGATAAGATAGGCGTTGGGATGGGTTTGGTACTCAGTGATCTGTTAGGGAAAGTTGTCACAAATAATTGCTTTCCAAATGCCTTCATTCACAAAACTTAAAGATACTACGACACCACTCTGATAATACAATTAGGTGAAAGTGTGGTGTCATGCGATATGATATTATTAGCTAGTTGTAAGTTAGTGCAGACAATCAATTAATTTTTAATCTTAATTTAATGTTGCACAATTTGACATGTCGTCATAGAGACGTTTTGTATTTTAATACTAATAATTTTATTAGAAATTTTGTTTTGACACGAGATACTGTTGATACATAGTGTCTTGAGTCAAAACAGACGGCAGACATAGTAAATTAATAATTGCTAAATTGTTAGCATTTCATATTTTTGATCTCGTTATAAGTATCTACTATAACGCAGTTCACGAGCTCGTGGTTAGAAGTAGGTAGTACTAATGAGGGTAAAAGGTAGGAGTGTCAGCTGACAGTCATTTAAACTAGTTCGACAATGAGAAGGCCGGCCACATAAAATGTACAAGCCCTTCCCAGCAAAATCTTAGGCTTAGAAACTGTTTTAAACAGTTTTAATGTACATTATCATGTATGTAACTGAACACTGGATGTTACAATTTGAGTTACTCCCTTATTATAAGAATTACAATATTGTAAGTTCATACAAACGCAAGAACGCCATAGGGTTCCTTAACTGTTGTTCGAAATACTTTAAAATGAGAGAAACGTAAAGATGTTGCAAATCTCACTATTGAGAGGACTATTGAGCTGTTGAGCTAGAGCTGCATATCATTGTGTGTTTACCGTCCCCCTGACGCAGACTTCGCGTTATTTTAATCCACTATGGAAAAAAGTACTGCTCAAAACTTTTGTACATAGTAAAATGCTTAATCTGCGGAAATTTCAATATATGTTAGTTCTTTTTCTGAGAGGCTGCTTTATTTGTTTAAATGTTTTAATTTACATCACCTCTTCGAATAACCAACAAGAGTGACACTAACAACATCCACCTGTTTAGATAATATTTATTGTAGTAGTGTTCCAATTGATACATCAGTAATTAAACATTTCACTTCAGATCACTATGGTCACAGCACAGTGCTTTAAATACTTGTAATTTCACTTATCACAGATAGTCGCATTATGAAATTCCACGGCAGTGTTGATCTAAAAATGCCCCTTGTACGTACCGTGCGTAGATGATCCGAATGACCTTTTTACCAGTTTGTCTAAATTGATAAGTGAGGAACATAGTGAAATTGTAAAGCTAGAGCGAATGTCGGGTTAGCTGATTGGGCTACAACCCTATATGAACTCTATACGACTGGGGAATCAATGTTGCACGACCCAACGTTTATCTTGTACATAAAGAACTATTCCAAGTCCTTCAAAAAGTTTGTCATACATTAAAATCATTGCATTTGAGAAATTCAATAGAAAAGTCAGCAAATAAAATTAATACAACTTGGAAATTAATAATGAAACAGGTAAATCTAACCTTGTAGTAACCAGATGAATTTAAACATAAACAATACTATGTTATCAAAAATATTCAGGTCATGAATGCCTTTGATAGTTTTTCTCTAGTAATTGTGCTAGGTGCTGATATTGCGCCGTGTATGGCCTACATTTTCAATAGATGTCTTGACGAGAGTCTTTCCTCATCTTATGAAACATAGTAAATTAATCCTTTGTTCAAGTCTGGAAATGATAAAGATCCAGATAACTATAGGCCAATTTCTTTATTGCATGCTTTAAGTAAGATCTTCGAGAAACTTATTCTTACTCAGTTATTGTCACACTTCGACCTCCACGGACTTCTTCAGTCATTCATTTGGAATAACTAAGGTTCATTCGACAGCCGATGCTGATACCATGCTCTTAGAACACATATTTGAAGTGTAGGAGAACTCACAGAACGCGATCGTCCAAAGCTTTTGACTGCGTGTGGCATGATACATTAATTTCCAAGTTAAAACATTATGGCAATTAATCTTGTAAATTCTTACTTATCCAATAGAATTCAAAAAGTTGATGTTGGTGGTGAAAGGATCGACTATTGTCATGGGGGTGCCACAGGGTTCAATACTAGGCCCTTTTTATTTCTAGTTTACACTATCAATCTCTTTTTTTACATTATGTGGCATAGTTCTGTTTGCTGACGATACTTCTTTGATTTTCAAAGTTGATAGATCTAAAGCAAATTACGATAGAGTAAATAATTCACTGTCGCGAGTTCTTTTAAATAATGTTTTGATCACAGTAAATAATCTTTTGCTTAATGCTAAAAACGAAAAGCATCAAATTCACATAGCCAAATGTAAAACATTATCAAACTAAATATTAAAATAAATGGGGAGACACTTGATCTTGTTAAGTCTAGTATTTTCTTAGAGCTTAATATTGATCCAGGGGGTCAGTGGGCACCGCAAATTGTGGCTTTAGCTGGTAGACTTAGTTCCACTGCATATGCAGTTTGTATGATAAGGCAGCTTACTGATGAAGCTACAGCTAGGCTTGTTTATTTTAGCTACTTCATAGTGTTATGTCATATGGTATCATGCTGTGGGGTAAAACAGCTATATTTCCAGCTATATTTGTCTTACAAAATCGGGCAATACGTGCCATTTATAAAATGAAGTCACGTGACCCCTTGAACGCCTTGCGTTTCAAAGAAATCAATATTCTCACAGTAATTTCGCAATATATCTATGAAATATTATTACATACACATAAACACTTGGATAGTTGTATGAAAAAGGGTGACTTGCATGGTATTTGGATTTATAAATAAAACCAAACTAAATATACCAAAATTTCGATTGAAGAAAGTAAATTGGTCTTTTATGAGGGATTCTGTACAGTTCTATAATAAACTTCCAGAAGGTGCATCCAAACATCTTACTCGAAGATAAATGGAAATTTCATATTCATATTCATATTTATATCATTTATTCACCGTAGGAACACTGGGAGCACTTGGTTTTGTTATGGTGTACATACATTTGCAGCCGCACATAAGCCTTGTCAGATAATTGCTACATCTGATTTGAGCTGATTTGCTATAATATCTGTACTTTTCTCTTTACATGGTTCTATTAGATTGTTATTTATAAGTAGGTATACTCATACTGATACTCATACTCATTTATTAAAACCATAGGAACAATTATTAAGAACACTTGGTCACGTCATACATTATATTTAGAAATTAGGTTATATCAGAGACTAGTTTTACTAGTATCTGGTAATATCAAGTGGAGCGTGTACTGTCTTATAAACTTTTGCTGATTTTTATTTGCATTTGACTAACTTTCTTAGGTTTTTAAGTTCTCATTTAATATGTATCAGCAACTTCCTGCTCCGAGGCACCACACAGGCGCTTCCCACCTTGTGGTAAGACGTATCATCAAAGTAAGTCAAGCCGTGTTTGTTGCCTGATTCTTCTAGGCTTGATCGCGTTGGAACAGGAGTAATTTTAGTTTATAAGGCGATTCAAAATGATCCTTGTGATTTCAATGAATAAAATTCATTTCATTTGATTAACAGAGGGATCAAAATGCACTACCTTAGAGTACGTACCTACATTAAACATGTGTAGGTATCGGAGGTTATTGCCATTTATCGCTCCATACTGTCACCATTTTGTAGACATTAACATTCGTCTTTTAGGCAAACTTGCGTAAATATATACGTGGCACAATTTCAATGAGTAGGTACAAGTTTAATTGACTCATTAAGCAAACTTGCGTAAAATAAATACGTGGCACAATTTCACTGAGTAGGTAAAAGTTTAATTGACTCATTGAAAACAACTTTATAGAAGCTCGTAACACTTTTGTCCATTCCCTGGAGTTGGTTCACATCAACAAGAACTTTATAGGTAGTTATTTGCTATAAGCAAGGTACCAGAAATAAACTCATAAATTGGTTGACATGAACTGGAACATTTTGCCTCATTGTTTTGTAATTTCATTATGGTTGCGACGTGTTGCGAGATAATTAGCCACCATAAATTTATTTCAAGTAAGAGGGTACTTAGTAAAAACTTTTAAATTCGTGTGGCCGGTTAAAAATCAAGTCAAAAATATCTAGTTACGACCACGCTACGACTGATTTAAATCACTAAGAATAAGTACCCTTCCTCGAGTTTTAGAAAAGTTTTCCGTGTATGTCGGTATTCAATTAACACAACACTACGCAACTTTTACTTTTTAGTCGAATTATCGACTAGGTACTTACAATTTTTTATCCTCGTCGCCAATGTGGGGTTCAGACACCCATTTATGGGTCTGGGAACTGGTAGGAAATCAGAACAAACAAACGGATAGTAATAAATTACAAACGACACGCCCGTCTGGTCCGAACGTTGTCCAAGCAATGACATTCCACGGGGCGCCTCGATCGCAATAGCTTTATTTCAAAGGCTGAATACCACAATACCCACCAAACGGGGATCCAAGTGTAACCTCTAGCGTGTACTCGTTGTAATTGTCTCTTTTATGTAAGTAATTTTTATTTTCCATGAACAATATACGTGTAGGCACCAGTGAGTGTGTGCATCTTTCCGAACCCTGAGCAAAATCAGCCAGCCGGGCTAACGATAAACTGGCATTAGGTGACAGTTGGGTGACTTGGTTGTAAATTTTAATATTTTTTTACGAGTAGGTAGGTTATAATCTTAGAAGTTATAATTATACTAGGTATTATGTGACTGTGAGTGCTCAGTCAAGGCTCATTCTGAGGTTGAGTGTTATTTATTTATTCATCTATTACTTATCTGTGGATTTTGACATGACCTATTTTGACCTTTAAGCATTCTAAACTACTGAAAAGGGTTCAAAGCACTGAAAATGTTTGCGCAACTTTGTTTATCGCACCTATCCACACTCATTAGCGGCTGTCTTGCTACTCGTAAATCCGCTGGCTCACGTTAATAATTGGATTCCCGGTTAATTAGTGGGAGTAATAACTTTTAAGTGGATTAGCCGTTTGGACTTTAAATTTTATACCTTTAAACCGGCAGGGTTAAAGTACCTAGAGGTTACTTAAAACAAAAAACCTACGTGCTAATGGGACTCTTTAGAGTGGTTCAAATGTGGTGTGTGGTGAACAAACTCTTTCTAACATACTTTGACGACAATTTTTGACGACCTCTGTGGCGCGCCGGGTGAAGGTTTGCCTGCAACGCAGGAGGTTGCGGGTTCGATTCCCGCATCGAAACAAATATTTGTACGATCTGCAGATATTTGTTCAGGTGTTCTGTGTATTTTTCTATGTATAATAAAAAAAATATCTATCTATGAAATGTTTTGTATTAAGTATTATCAGTTATCTAGTACCCATAACACAAGCTCTGCTTAGCTTGGGGCTAGATAATATTGTGTGAAATGTCCAGCATTTATTTATTATAACTTATTCCTAGGTACCACTGGGATAGTGTGCTCTTTTCAAGACCTTCGAGCGTGGTCGCGGTCGGTCAAGGAACATAATACCTACCTACTGAACGAGAGGCGGTCGGTGCTCATGAGGAAGGAAGGACCTCTAAATGGTCAACGAAACGTCAGCAGGAGAATAGTAAAGTACGTGGTGTAGGTATATTTATACCTACTCAGTTGTAATTTTACGACTGAGTAGATACACTACGTAAGTACTTTACTATTCTCCTGCATGCTGACGTTTCGTTGACCACTTAGTGGTCCTTCCTTCCTTATGAGCACCTTCGTTTTTTTCCTGTGCAATAGGTAAGGTAACTTAGGCTACTTATTTCAAAATAATCCTCAATTTGAATATTTACTTGTTTCTCAATAAGTTTGGTTCCGGTTTTCTCCCTAATTTAAATAAATTGTATTTTCGTTCACTAATTAGGTATTGGAATACCTAAACGTGAAATAACAGACCGATATAATGCATTTGCTATAAGCAGAACTTAAAATCAGCTGGGCATAAGATTGCTTAGCCAAATACTCAATTAAAAAAAAAACTGAAAAGAACCATATGTGTAGCCCGAGATTTTGGTGCTAGCTGTATAGGTAGTCATAAGAAACAAATTATGTAACTTTGGACAAATTCACCTTCAGACATCTTTACGTAGGTACACTTGACTGTAGGTAAATAACTACATAAGCTAATGATGATGATGATGCTCAAAGTATCTAACTCAGGAACTCCAGTACCTAACCGAATGTATGTATACCTACATGTACATAATGTGTTGGGTGTTACGTACATAATATAACATAACATCCAACAGTCACATAGGTAAGTACATTTTTTATTTTTTTTTAATGATACTTGGCTAGCAGACAAGCATACGGCCCACCTGATGGAAAGCAGTTACCGTAGCCTATGGACGCCTGCAACACCAAAGGCATCACAAGCGCGCTGCCGGCCCTGAGACATAAAAGTCTCATGTGCCTGTAATTTCACTGGCACCCGTACCCTTCAAACCGAAACACAGCAATGCGAACACTACTGCTTGGCGGCAGAAATAGGTACGGTGGTAGTACTTCCCCGGACGAACTCTTTCACAAGAAGTTCTACTACTAACATTAAGTCCTGCCTGATCCCACACTAGGATTCCATATGCCGTGGGTATCAGAAACTACGAGTAGGTACCATGGTACCACAACACCCAGACCCAGAACAAATATTTGCAGATCATGCAAATATTTGTCCCGCAGCGGAAACCGAACCCGCAACCTCTTGCTTTTTAGCCGGCTATGCGCCCGCCGCGCCACGGAGATCGTCAAAACACGTCTCGAGGCTAAGAAATTTAATGAACAGTGCCTATTTTGAGTGGGGCCGTTTGTGGTATCACTGTGAAATGTGTGGGTGCGTCGTTAATAGTGTCACTCACTTGACCCATATCATTTTTTATTTCTGTCATGACTGAAATCCTTTTAGGAATTGTCTGATTATCATGACAATGCGAGCGTGATATCCAGTAATTAACATCAAAGTAGGTATGTCGTGATTAGGTAGGTAGGTATAGGAGCGCCAAGCCATCCGCAGCCAGGATAGGACTCAAGGGGGAGGCCGTTTTTAGGGTTCCATACTCGAAGGGTAAAACGGACTCTATTACTAAGGCTCCGCTGTCCGTCCGTCCGTCCATCCGTCTGTCACCACAGGCTGTATCTCATGAATCGTGATAATTAGACAGTTGAAATTTTCACAGATGATGTATTTCTGTTGCCGCTATAACAACAAATACTAAAAACCAGAATAAAATAAACATCTATGGGGGCTCCCATACAACAAACGTGTTTTTTTTTTGCCGTTTTTATAGATAATGGTAGGAAACCCTTCGTGCGTGAGTCCGACTCGCACTTGGCTGTTTTTATTAGACGGCCAAACGTTTAAGAGGATTTCACCGGTTTCTTAAGCATAAAATTATAATTATGGTTTTTTAATAACTTTTAATTTAAAAAACCGACTTCCGCCATTGTATTCGATTAAATATTTGGATGAAAAAAAATGATGAAAGAACCATAGTGGTGAAAGGATTATGATACTTTTTGAATGCAAATGCTTGGTTTGTTGCTGAAAATATCAAAATCGCCATATGTATGCCTACAATATTTGAGGTGTTCCCTCAATTCCTCATGGATCCCATCATCAGAACTGGATTCTGAAAAAAATTGGACCAATCTGGAAGTATATCTATTCAAATAAAAAAAGAATTTTTCGGAATTCAAATCGGTTCATAAACGCCGGAGATATGCGGTAACAAACAAATAAAAAAAAAAAAAAACAACCGAATTAAGAACCTCCTCCTTTTTTGGGAAGTCGGATAAAAAGCTGACGCACCACGTATCGAGATATTCGTATACTGAAGTTAGTCAGAGACAAAAGCCACAAAGTAAAGCTATAGTTTTAGTAGCGGCTTGGCCCATGCTTGGCCCCCGTGATAAATGCTTGTCTCTAGCTACAGCCCTGTGTTACCTAGGTGCGCCGGCCGGGCTCGGTTGGAGTCCTATCATATCATGTTTTTGCTCTAAATTCATAAAATATAACTGAGCGCTTGCTTTACGAACACGGAAAGTAAATTAATTAGTTCCGTTTTCGTGTTGTTTTATTCAGCAAAAAGAAAACAGGTAAATGTGGTTAGTTTTGCTAATGGGTTCACTGATGGTCTAGTGGAAAGGACCCCGACTGCCGATCCAATGGACGTGGGTTCAAATCCCGGTAAAACTAATGGATTTTTCCACTTCAGTTTATGTGGACGATATCAGTGCTCTCAAACGGTAAAGATTAACGTAGCGCGGAATGCGATGATTTAAGATTTATGAGGTAATATTTTATAATATTCCAAAAATTACCTTCCAGGCGGGGATCGAACCCGCAACCACCTTGATACGAACCTTGACCTTGATACGGAGATAACAGCGCTAACCGCTGCGCCACTGGTCATCTATATCTTAGTAATAGGGTAATTACGATATGTAGTAATTGTAAGTAATTGTTAATAAGTGTTGCAAGCGTCCATATAGGCTACGGTAACTACTTTCCATCAGGTGGGCCGTATGTGGAGAATACAATCCCGAACATGTTTTTCAATCCCGGGATTACGGGATTTTTGATGCGTAGTGCCGGGATCCCGGGGCTATCCCGGGATTAGACTATGCGATATTATGGACAAAATAATAATTTATTTCGACTGTGTAAGTATGTGAATATTGTGAATATGCGCGTTGTTGCGAGTCGCCGAGTTAGTTTTGGTTATTTATCAATTATTTGTTATGATTATAATTGATCGTTTTTTTGTGATGAAAATAATGGAACATTATTTCCATAATTTTCATCACAAAAAAACGAAGTAGTAGTATTTAATAGTCTTTGTCTTTGTTTGGTTTTAATGGATTATTGACCAATAAACTGAAAAAAGTACCTAGGTCGACTTTCAAATTTTAATTTTATTGCAAATGGCAACTTCTTCTTACATATATAGTTAGCAAATTTCAACCCTATTCCAACGACATAAGTGTTCTAGATAGTTTCCAAACAAAATATTAGAGAGATCGTAAGTTTAATCATGCGCGTGACAGATTAGGATAAGTAATACAATTATTATTTCAGACCATTCCTTTTATTTATACCGCTTCTTTTGAAAGAAATTTAATCTGTCTAAAATTACAATGTCAAATCAACATCTTTTCAGACATAGAGCGTGTTTTAGAACGAAATGAGTTGTGCATATTTCCGAACGAAATGTTTTGTAACGACTTATGTCCAATTTATTGAATGAATTTGAAATAAGGTATATTTACCGCTACTTCATAAACAATAAATTATTAGTTAATTAATTATAATTTTTCGAATGGTTATTTACTTTATTTTGTAATTATAAGATTTTTAGTGAATAATTTTCAACGTTGTTGATGTATTGTTGATCTACTATTTTTGGATAAGAATACTATTTATTCATAACAAAAATTATATAATTCATAAAGTAGGTTTTAAAAAGGTTCTGTTTAATTAGATTTTGTTATAATTACTTAAGTACAAAGATATTTGGCCTAAATATTTCCTTACCTGTGATTGGTCGGTTTAATTCGTTTTGCGATTCGTGACTATTCGTGAGGTATAAAATGGAGTGATAATGTTGAGGGAAGGCTTTTTTTGGGTGTGACTACAGACCAAGATTCAAGTTAAGTACCAACTTTATTTTACCTTTGTAAATTCTATCTGTGTACATCTAGTTATAGCTGTGTGCCTAGTTCGAAGGCTTTGTATTTTTTCTTTGTTTCAAATGCTTGGTTTTATTTGATGTCATTTTTGTTGATCGCTATTTTATTCGTCGAGTAATCTTGATAATAATCTTATTAGACTACTGTTATATTACATTGTGTTTAATTTTATTTCCCATTTCATTTCTACCCACATTGCATACACAGGTTAATTAAGGTAAATAGAATTTTAGCTTGACTTTCTTTAGCTTTCTGAGCCTCGCAGATATTTTAAACTTTTATCTAAACCTCTAGTTATTTTTGCTAAACAATTTTAATAAATTAAATAAGTAACTTATTAGGTTTCTCTAGAATTTCTCGCACGCGCCAGTATTTCGCTAGTTCGTGCAATTGCTGCAACTCAGACGGCCTGTAAGCGGCCGGTCTGACAGGCTAAAAGAAAAAAAATAAACGGCGTATGTAACGGTTGTTTTTGTCGTTATGTACTAAATGCTATTAATAATATATACTTAATCTAGGCAAGGTTATGTTCAAAACGCAACGGACTACGGAATGAAAACTAGACTTGTTTGTGGCAATCCCGAAAATCCCGAGATTAGCCAATTACAAGTACAATCCCGGGATTTTCGGGGCCAGAAAACGGCCGGGATCCCGGGGGAATTGTATTCTCTAGCCGTATGCTTATTTGCTTGCCAAGTAGTATAAAAAAATTGTGTGGTATTAGGTAGTAATTGTATGTAGTTGCCGTGTAAACGTAGTGGCCATTTTGCGAATGAAGCACGGTCCAAGATTCGTAGTTACTACTTTTTACACTTAACTTTAATTTTATTTTTTTATGACATTCTATTGTTTGACTTTCAATTGTTTTTTACATTCAGTATTTGGTTTAAACATAGAGAACTAATAATTTAGGTGAATAAAAGTTTCGACGTGGCATTAACGCAGCAGAAAAAGATCGCAATAAACGAATTTGCTGATTTTGGAGAAGATACGACATTGTTGGGGACTTGAAGAAAGAACCACAAGGAAAACGCAAGCGCTAAGGTAAATAACGACGAATGAAACGATATATAACGGTGGAAGCTGATCCTTATCTAACAACCAAGGACATATCGTCATGGTTATAGGTATACAGGGAGTGTAAAGACTACTCCAAAAAAATGAAACAGTGCATTCAGACCATGATTCTGAAAATATTTAAGCTGAAAAAACACGAAAAAAAATTGCTCACTATTGGGCCGCTTTTTTCGTGTTTTCTTTATAATATAACGTGGATAATTATCCATAAAATATCGTTAAAGGAACACAAAAACCTAATTTCCATCATTAAAAACTCGTTAATAAATAAAAATTGCAAAAAAGCAATGAAAACCACTTAAGCAATACTTGCGCTGCGCGTCGATCAGCTGACCGGGAGTGTTGAACTCGTGTGGCTGGAATAAATGCGTTCATTGCTGGCTGACAAAATATACGATACGAAACAAAAAAACGTTTTTCTCCGGTATAAATCACTTTTCAGGCGAAAGCTATTTTATATAGCTATGATATAGGTAGCTTTACCGGTACCTTCAGTATTCGAGAGCAGTCTTTTTACACGCTGTATACTTAAAGGTGGCACTTCACTTGGTGTATATTCGCCAAATGTTTGCGTTATTTTGCCAAGGAAAACAACATTATGTACCGATAGATTCATGGTTGATTTTACCTTGGAAAAATAACGCAAAGATTTGCGAATATACACCAAGTGAAGTGGCACCTTTACAAATTGTCTGAAAGGTAAATTGATAATAATTGATATTAAGGCATTGATAATGCTTTATTTGACAAACTATTATTCACTTTATTTTTAAATGTATGAAAATTTCCTAATTCTTTTATCTCTTTAAACCAGCTGATTAATGTTTGGGATGCCTTGCCATAGACACAATTTTGAGTTGTGCAGGGCAGGGCTGTCTGACACGCTTACTTTGTAAATACGGCCCTATCAATTTGGAGTACTGATGCCAAATTGATCGATGTCATATTTCCCACCGAGAGAGCCTTACTACTTTAATACTTTGCAATCAAATGTAGCATTACCTTAGCTTCGGATAAGTTTAAAGATATAAATGGCTGGTTCATAGCCATAAAATTAAACTATCATCGGTATTGTTTGTCCAGGCTGCACCTGTAGCGAAGCGTAAACATTGAGCAAACAACCGACGGCAAATGAAGGTTGGTAGGTATACTTAGTACCTATACTAGCGGCCCGCTCGCGACTTCGTTCGTGTGGTCTCGTCCAGTTAATAAGTGGTAAAAAAAATAGCGTATAGCCGTTTCTGATGTATAAGCAATACTATTGTTAAGTTTCATGAAAACCCGTTCAGAGGGCCCTATTACGAGTTTTGCATTGCAACAATCACTTTGCGAGTCGTGAGTATTCAGCGTGACTTACATAGTAACTGTTCATCATTCTGTGCCGCGCAGTCGATAGAAACAGCACAGATTCATAAATAGTTACTACGTAAGTCACGTTGAATACTCACGACTCGCAAAGTGATTGTTGCAATGCAAAACTCGTAATAGGCCCTCAGTAGTTTTTGCGTGAAAGAGTAACAAACATCTATCCAAACTAACGCAATTATAATATTAGTGAGACGAGAATGAGTGAGATGAAATGAGAAGTGAGATAGAAACTAGCTGAGAGGACATGCTGCGTAGACTGGAAAAATAAATGCTTTGTTCAATGTCGGGGAAGTTTATTTTTCTTTTTGTGATACCCTCTACTAGAGGTAAGAGTTTTTAATTTGTTTGTCCCCTATTGTTCTGGTATGGTTCGGGATGTCTAGAGTTAGCTAAGACTCTTGATGGATCAGAAGAGATCATCATCATCATCACTAGCCTATAGAAGTCCACTACTGGACGCAGTGGTGGATTTATACTAGGGGCAGTCGGGGCTAGTGCCCAGGGCGGCAAATTTTCTAGGGCGGCAAAATTTGGAAAGTGAGAATTTTTTTTCTATACAATATATAATTAACTAATTCTTTTAAATAAACATTTTATCTTTCAAGAAATATAATTCAAGTATTATGTATCACATTAAAATTTTGTATATTATTTAATATAAATAAAACATAATGTATAATAAATGCTATATAATACATAATAAATTTCCTGCAATCAATTAGTTATTCTAATTCTTAAAAAATAAGATATCAAAACTATTAAAATAAAATTTAAGTCATAGGGTGGCATTTTCGTGCCCCAGGGCGGCACAAATTTAAATCCGGCCCTGACTGGACGACGCCTCCCACATAAATACAATGAGGGGAATTGCCATAATCACCACGCTTGGCAGGCGGTTTGGTAATCGCAGTATTCATGCTAAGTACTCAGGTGGATGCTGCTGCCCATCCGCTGGTGTAATCTCCTAGTGAACTTTTATGACATCCACGGGAGGAGATTCAGGGGTCTATTCTTACACCAGAGGCCTTACCATTAGCTCTTAAAGCGATTCAGTTAAAAAACTATTCAGTAAAAAATATCGGTTCGTCGTTGACATTCGTCATAATTGGATAACTTTAATCGCAGAAGTCTATAGACCTTCTGCTATCAGTGCCTTTAAATATAGCAGACATCACGGAACCGATATTTTGTAGTAAATAGTAAGAATAGTAAGGCCTCATGGTAAGGCCTCAGGACAGAAGAGATAAGGATGACTGGTAGATAATGGTGAGGCAAGGAGATCCCCTATCGCCAAAACTATTTTCCGCTACTCTAGAAAGTGTATTTAGACAACTAGACTGGACAAATTATGGCATAAAAATAAATGGAGCCCTGTTTAACCACCTCAGATTTGCTGATGACCTGATAATACTCTCTGACAACCCGAACGATTTACTGATAATGCTGGAACAACTAGTAGTGGAAAGTGCTAAAGTGGGACTGCAATTGAACGCACTAAAAACTAAAGTAATGACTAATCACTCAAAAATTCCTATCATGGTCAACAACAGCATTATTGAGTATGTTGAAGAATATACCTACCTTGGACAAATAATTTCTCCTACACATCTAACTTCCAAAGAAATTCAAAATAGGATAAATTCAACATGGAAAAGGTACTGGTCTCTTAAGGAAATAACAAAAAATCCAGAAATACCATTAAAAATAAAAAGTCGAGTCTTTAACTCTTGCATTCTCCCTATAATGACATATGGTTGCCAAACATGGCCCCTCACTAAAGAAAATATCAGCAAACTTGAAACTTGCCAACACAGCATAGAAAGAAGCATGTTAAATGTAAGAAGAAAAGATAGGATAAGCCTTGCGCTTATAAGAAATAGAACAAAAATAGCAGACATAACACACACAATTAAGAAACTGAAATGGAAGTGGGCAGGCCATATATTGAGGTGTAAAAAAGATAAATGGGCCAAGGATGTGATTGAATGGTACCCAAGAGAAGGGAAAAGAGCTAGAGGCCGACCGTTTCAAAGGTGGGAAGACGACATCAGCGTAGCTGCAGGAGTTCTTTGGAGAAGGAAAGCTCAAGATTGCAAACTTTGGAAAAGGCTGGGGGAGGCCTATGCTGAAAAGCAAAACAATCAAATTACCGATGTCTAATGATAAGATTTTGTAAACTAGAATTAAGATTTGTTTAATAAAGGCTATTGAAATTGAAATTGAAATTGGTAGATAATGCAATTTAGCAAATCAAATCAAAATATTTTTTACTCATTGAAATCACAAGGATCATTTTGAATCGTCTTATATTACTTAAATTACTCCTGTTCCAACGCGACCAAGCCTAGAAGAATCAGGCAACAAATACGGCTTGGCATACATAAATGGTCCGTCTTACCACTAGGTGAGAACCGCCTGTGTGGTGCCTCGGAGCAAGCAGTTGCTGATACATAGTAAATTAAAACTTAAAAAGCATTGAGTCCTCCTAGCACTAATGTTTTGTGTGAAAGTTTAAAATAAATAAATAAATTAGATTGTTTATATAAAGATGCACACACAATCTTAACGCCAATACGATTTCTTTTGGTTCTGAAAAAAAGGTTGAAAGAATTAAGCTGCCTTTGAACAAGCCTGAGCTACATTGTTCGATTGCTCGTTTAATATAAATAGGTGCTTTATTCTAATGTCTATTATTTTATCAAAGAAATCGTCTATCAGCCAAGTCAAATGGATAGTCAGGATCCATTAACGTGATCAATGAACAAAACTATTTATCTCAAAAACATTATTCACTTCAGATATCATAGAGCCCTAATTGAACGAGTTTTGAACGAAACCCTGATTAAACCAGTTTTGAACAAAACTCTAAAATTAGCTGCAACTTTTAATGATGAAATATATTGGGTTTAAGAGGGCATCTTGGGCAGCACAATGCTGGCGGGCGTTGAATGAGTTCGTTAGAACCGCCCTGACGTGGTGAAGGGCGGATGAGTGCAAAGTTTGGGATGAAATAAATTACACCAATCCAATTTGGGTGGATGTGGCAAGTACTTACTTTGAGTGATCTGCGACATATTTTGTTGAGAGGTCGTTTTACACGACTCGTTAATTTTGACTGAACCCAAACACACCACATAACTATGCGGATGTAAATTTAAAGCGTCAGTTATAAATAAAATAAATGCTAGACATTTCACACAACATTATCTAGCCCCAAGCTAAGCAGAGCTTGTGTTATGGGTACTAGATAACTGATATACTTAACACAATACATTACATTGATATATATTTTTTATTATACATAGAAAATACCCAGAACACCGTGAACAAATATCTAAAGATCGTACAAATATTTGTTCCGAGGCGGGAATCGAAACTGCAACCTCCTGCGTCACAGGCGAACCTTAGCACGGCGAGTCACAGAGGTCGTCAAAAAAAATTAGAAAGCATCGGGGATGGGAAGGTTATATATATCAATTAACTAATAAAACAAAATAATGTCATAGCCCGTACCGGTCCGGTTTTGTAATATACCCCTCCGTCTCCTCCCACGGATGTCGTAAGAGCCGACTAAGGGATTAAACCAGGAGATGGGCAGCAGCATCCACCTGAGTACACAATACTACTGCGATCATCAATCCGCCTGCCTAAGCGTGTTGATTATGGCTTATATTTCCATTACATTATATGGGGGAGGCCTAGTCCAGAGTAGTTAGACGTCTATATAGGCTGCTGGCATAGATTTAGATAGTAAAGATACGCCTGACAGACAAAACAATAAAGCAATGTCTCCTTAGAGAAAAATCAGCGCCATCTCTTAATATCAGGCCGTGCAAAATCATGCTTGTATAATTATATACAAGCACGATTTTGCACGGCCTGATATTAAGATCATATTGATATTGCGGTTTTTGCTATGGTGATTATTAAATCACCATAGCAAAAACCGCAATCCAAAATAAAATTGTTTTCTATAATTTAGGAAAGTTCAATATACAAAATCTTGACTTACCAATAATATGAAATGCCACCTTTTTTTATGTTGCACTTTCTGACGTAGTTTTTCCAAGTTTTTACTACACAATTAGGCATTTTGTTACTGACAGAAACACCACCGATCACGTGCGATGTACGTCATAGACTTATTATCGCCGGTGGCAATCTACTGATTTTGACACCAATGGAGTTGGCGGTAATCTAGCGAGCGTCCGCCGTGTCCTTAGTATATGTCTATGGCTGCTGGTGATTTTTCTGAATATCATAAATACAATTTAATAGAAAAAAAAATTATTCATATTTATTATAATTAAATACCATGCCGGTCCTTCAAATTATTTGGTGAATAGATATAATAATAGAAATAGATATATATATTTATTTATTTATAACCTATAATAATATTATCTATACCTATAATCTACAATTATCTATATAATATTTTTATCATATAATTTATGTGTACCTATAACAAAAAATGGATTTTAAGTATCCGAGTCAATAAATTTATTATTATTATTATAATCTGTACGTAACTCATACTAATAATATCTACTACTAATACTGTAACTCAACTATCAGCTTATCACTACTATTTATTGATTTAAGTACTATTAGTTTTTTATTATTTATTTATTGAACGGTGCGCCGTTCTCAGGTCTCATGCTGCTTATGCTGAGACAGGAACCTTTTTCACCCCACTCAAAACATAAACGTCCATCATCATACAATTTATTTTTAATGTTAATCTATTTGTTTCTGTTTTAATTTGTTTTCTTTTTGCATAATCTTGTGTTTTCTTTTAGTTTTTCTTTTCTACTTGCGCTTTGCTAAGTTGGACAAACCAGTACGACGTGGAGGTCAACAGAGTTTCAGTTTTAAGTAAAGGTTTTCTGAGCTTAAAACATCAAAGGTGACGCCTTACGAATACACTACGAACGAGAAAATACAGGCATGAGACTGCTCAGTCAACGCCTAGGGGCACACCAAACACAGGTGTGGAAAATTCAACAAGACACTGCATTTATGTTGTTGGTTTGGCTTAGGATAAAAACTTATTATACGATTACGCACAATAAAAAACCCAAAGAAAATGTACCGATTTTTAATTGACTACAGCAGAGTAAAAAAAGGTTTATGATTTTAGCAGTATGGGTGTTTGGTGTGGAAATGTAGTATATGTAGTTTGGCTAAAATACTTCTTAGGCTATTGGCCACTTTATTATGGTAAGTAAGGTAGATACGTCAATAAAATATTCTAGAAACTTGCATCAGAAATATTTTTTCCTGCTGGAAACCAAATTTCTCTACTTCTTCAAAACATAAATCAATTTGACTTTTATCAAAACCAAACATAGTAAATATACCTAGATCGAAAAATCTTCATCTGCACAGTCAGTGAAACGCTAGCGCGGAGATTTCACTTAGATTTTATTTTAATAAATAATAAATAAATGCTAAAGAACTTTAAAATGTACAAAATATATCTGTGTGCAAAAAAATATAGATCAAATTAATCATTTCTAGATGCCGAGCAAAGTATTGAATATACAGAGCCTAATTTGGAAAATAATTCTATCAAGAAAATGTTAAGTAGTTGTGTTTTCTTTTTTCCAGGTTTTAGAATAAAAGCTTAAAATAAATCCAGCAGCTATTCTACGCAATGTACTGTACGCTGAATCGAAGTACTGTTTAGGTATTGACCGTTTTAGAGCGTATTAAAAACGAGGGAATCATAGAAAAAGCTATAAATTCTTTTATTTAATTTATTGCTACGTGTTCTCGTAGCAGACATTTACGGCACGTTCAGTGGTACCGTATCAATTTTTTCCCAACTTTATTGCGCTTTCTAGTCGAAGTTAAATTGATCATTCAAAAGTCGTATAATAGGTAGGTACCTTCTAGAAACGTTTCAGCCGTGGCTGGACCTTGAGAGAGAACCAATGAAATCGGAAATTCTTTTAGCACGTCCCGTATTGCTTCTATTCAAATAGTTCAGCTCTGCAGAGTTCGCGTTGGCGAATACGATTGCCGACTAAGAATTCTTGTGTACACTATATTTTTTCATTTTAAAGTCTTTGAACTTGCGTATTTTTTTGTTTTGCATGCTTTTGTGTCTGGTTTGTGTATACAGCTAATTTTCTTTGTTCGTTTATCAACCCTTGTCTTTTATTTCAGTTTTTTTCTCTTTTCTATTGTAAAAATATGAAGTAACTCGTGGAATCTTAAAATGGATAGAAACTTTTATCTCTCTACGCGTACATAAGGATCCAGGAGATATTTAAAAAAAAATACATTGGAAATGTTTTATTCTGTTCAAAATAATATAACTTCTACTGAAGTGACTATTATTTTAAAACAGACGTGACCAAACAAAGTCCTTTCAAAGTAGGCTGTCACTTTCCCAACAAAGTTTCAGAATTCCGAGCACGGCCACACGTACCGCGGCAGATATGCGGCGTCATATCAAATGTCCTTTTCAAATATGAATACATACAGTCGCATTCACAAATAGCTGAACAACTCAGGTTACTAAATACACCAATTTACTCAAAATTATATATCTAGCACCAATACGACGCCAAAGTTTTCATAGTGTATACTAGTGTAGTTTTCCTGTTTCTAACAGCATGTCAAGAGAAACAACACAACAGTAAACTTCCATAGAAGTCAACTAGAGACAAGGAAGACATAGAATCAGTTCAGAAAGAGAGCCGTCGTGGCCAAATTGTGAACTAACGTTGTGAACTACATAATATTACAACCATAACTAGGAGCCGGTGTTTTAAGTCGGCATTTTGAATCATAAACTAAAAAATAAATAATTACCAGTTGTAATAGGATCAAAACGGAATAGACATGGCGGAAATTGTATTGCCCGCTAAACAAAAAAAAAGGTAATAAAGCACAGCTGCAACTTCAAATCCCACGACGCGTCTCTTTCTGTACAGACTTTACTTTTTTTATAACATCGGTAAAGGTGACGAAAAATCATAAGTACTAAAAGTGTGTAGGTAGATGTTTTTTTAAGGATAGAACGCTTTGTACAATTTGTTTGCACATAAGTTAAATTGTAATTTTAAATAGGTAGGTGTCCGACACCAGAGTTGCTAAGCTACTTATGATGGTGACTGTTCTACCGAAGACAGTAGTGCTCCGACGAACGAATTTTAATGAGGGCGTATTTTGCTTTGTAACGTTTTTGAGCTTGTTTAGGACGGACCAGTTTTTCGCTGAGAACTGCTGAGAACAAAGTTGCCAATCCCAAATCGAATTGGATAGTAAATAACTAATTCAAAAGCTAAACTACTGATATAACAAAGCAAGTTTGGGGCTGCTTTTATTTGATTTACCCGAAGGCTAAATTCTTACATTGATTAAAAACGCAAATGTTCTGAAAACAATGGGGGGATTTGCCATAATCACCACGCTTGGCAGGCGGATTGGTGATTGCAGTTTGGTGTTAAGTACTCAGGCGGATGCTGCTGCCCATCCCCTGGTAATCCCTTTGTAAGGCTTTTACTACATCCACGGGAGAAAATAAAACAAATAAAAATAAATAATTAAATAAAAACTGGTCATTTCACACAACAATATCTCTAGCCCCAAGCTAAGCAGAGCTTGTGTTATGGCAACTAGATAACTGATATACCACTTAATACACAATACATTAGGTATATATAGATATTTATATACACACACAATATATAGATATTTTTTATTATACATAGAAAATACCCAGAACACCCGGAACAATTATCTGCAGATCGTACCTACAAATATTTGTTCCGAGGCGGGAATCGAACCCGAAACCTCCTGCGTCGCAGGCGAACCTTCGCCCGTCGCGCCACATGGCAGAGGTCGTCAGAAGGAGGGGTCTATTCTTAGGCCGGACCCACTACGGCAATCTCTATAATAATTAAAGGCCTATGTTCAGCAGTAGACTTCTACAGGCTGATTATGATGATGATATAATACAAATTTAAATGAGGAAATCCGTAGAACCAAGATCATCGACATAGCTCTCAGAATTAGCAAATTGAAATGGCAATGAACAGGTCATAGCAGAACTGACAACCGTAGGGAAATAAAAGTTCTACGTATTGGACCAAACGCTTACTGGACAAATACTTGGACTAACTGCATGTAGGACGAACGGCTAACAAATCTTCTCGAGTAGCGACCACAAAACGGACGACGCAGTAGAGGAACTCCTCTTTCGATGATGGACTAAAGACAATTAGACTTCTACTAACTGATGACGATGATGATATAAAAAAAAAAATTGACCTTGGTGTGTCGGACCTATTAATTGACCCCTCCATCTCCTCCCGTGGATATCATAAAAGCTGGCTAAGGGATTACACCAGGAGATGGGCAGAGCATCCGCCAGAGAACTCAACACGAGTACTGCGATCACCAATCCGCCTGCCAAGCGTGGTGATTATGGCAATGCCCCCCTTTGTGTTTTATGGGGGAGGCCTCATCCAGAAGTGGACTAGCAGCAGCCAACAGTGGCTATATAAGGATAATGAAGGCAACAAAATGAATCAACCAAAAAAAAAATTAAAAAAAAAAAAAAAAAAAAAAAAACACAATTAAATGTAGTTTTTAAGATTTAAGGATTTTTTTACCCGCTATGATAAAATCTCGCGAGTATTTCATAAACAAGAGAAAATTAAAGAGACGAGAAAAATCCTCCAAATTGCACCAGCCACCAAAGCATAATTCGTCGGTGTATAAAAAACAAAAAATACAAACCGGTCAAGTCCTAGTCGGGCTCGCGTGGAGAGGGTTCCGAAGAAGTAAGCTACCATAGTGACCACTATATAGCAATCTTATCAATACTTATTAAGTAGTCAATAAACATCATTTTATACGTATGTTCATATTACGAATAATTTTCCGTTTCCCGTAGGAATTCAAAGAATTAGGATTTTCTTTTAGGTTTTCATGTAAACAATAAGTGAGTATTAATGTTTAGTATTTTAGGCTTTTTAGATTCGGAGATGCCCTATCTCCGAAACTACAAATAATAATAATAATAAATTTATTTCAGGCTAAAATGGGAAATGTACAATGACCTTATAGATTAACAACATATTTTGTACCTAAAAACTTATTTATTGATTACACGTATTATAGACGGCAAAGACAAAGCTAAGTACTTTTTTAATATCTTTTAACCTGAGTATTTTTATACTATACGTCTGTAATTGGGTAAACTAACTCTATACAATATGTTGTTTTGTACACTTGCCATATTTACGGAGGTTACTATACTGGTGACACCGATTACAAATCAGTAAAAAAAACATAGTTGAAAAATTTCATAGTCAGTAAAAGTTTAGCAATTAAAAAATACGGCAATAAATTATAATAATATTTAGTACGGCAATCGGTCTGGAGAG
The DNA here is from genome assembly GCA_951392215.1 of Epirrita christyi. Taxonomy (NCBI): domain Eukaryota; kingdom Metazoa; phylum Arthropoda; class Insecta; order Lepidoptera; family Geometridae; genus Epirrita; species Epirrita christyi. The sequence goes on along the minus strand of OX595842.1, from coordinate 2,518,062 downwards.
TGATACCGTGAGTGTAGTGTGCACGCAGCCTGATCCTGGTGACGTAGGCAGTGTCGTAGATGAATGTAATCTCGACGCGCGCGCAACGAACCTACCGCCGCTGCCGTCGCCCCTATCGCGGCGAGCGGGGCGTGCGGCCGCACGCAGTATTCGCCGGTCTACCGTCGAACGCGGTCGCGGGCGGTGCTCATGATGAAGAGGCTTCTGAACTCAGTCTCGAAACGTCAGCAAAAGTGACGGAAAACAGTGGTATTTAGCCGTTTTTTCAATTTAAAATTAAAAAATATCCACCCGTGTTTACATTCACTGCACAAAATCAACCGCTGTGGCACGAGCCTCGCGGCCCGGTCGGCGCGGGGTCCTTTGACTTCGGACGACTCTACGCCGGCGCGCGGCGGCGCCTTTGAGCGGCATCCTTTGCGAATGGAATTTTGCGCGCGCGTGCGACGCTTGACAGTCAGTCATCCCCGAACGACCGTGGAATTAGGTCACGCGTCACGGTTTTTTACCATCATCAAAATGTCAGGTACCTACTCTAATGTTGAGTTAGTGGAAATGGTGCGATTATTTAAGTGATTACCTGAGTGAAGTGTTCGGTACCCAATGGATAGGGCGTGGTGGGCCAGTTCCGTGGCCACCACGCTCTCCAGACTTAACTCCCTGTGGTTTTTATTTATGGGGTGACGTAAAACGTTTGGTGTACGCGGACGAAGTGACGAGTGTCGAACAATAAAGACAAAGGATTGTTTCAGCTTTTGACAATGTCAAATTAAACGTATTTGTCATGCGAAAGCTAAAACGATGCTTGAGGCGCCCCGTACAGCTAGCACAAGCTAATTAACGTCAGTAACGATAGCGAGTCGCTAGTAAGACGATAGTAAATGTCAAATATTAACCAATCAAATTAGAATGATTTCAAACTACCCCGATGTCATTGGCCAATATTACCATTTGCGGTTGTCTCGCTAGCGTCTTGGTAACGTGAGTCAGCCTGTGCTAGGCGTACCGTGCTCTTTAGTGCATCGAAAAAGTAGGTGGACATTTCGAGCAGTACCTAGGGGTAACGTAATAAGGTAATAAGACTAGACCAATAATACCTAACCTATTGGATAGTGATAGTGGTCAATAACCTGCGCTATTCGCACGCGCCGCTGCCGCCGCCGCACGCTTGGGGTCTATTCTCAAATCATAGTAGGGGCTTATTCTTGTGTGACCTAAGATTGTTTTCATATAAAAATCGGATAATAGTTATCTGTAGGATTTTTATTTTATTTTTAGATGATTACGTATACATTATCTCACGCGCTCTTCAAGTATGGCAAGTGTACAAAACAACTTATTGTATTATGTACCTACTAAAAAACTTTTTTTGGTTCAGTAAATTCTGAGAAAATAGGCTATGACAGACAGACAGACTCCAATGGTTCCATTGGTATTTTGAGGTACGGTGCCCTAAAAACGTAGCTGATGAATTAATAACCTCCTCCTTTTTGTTTGTTGGTAAAAATAGTTGAGCCGGTTGGACTGCGAGGTATGGCCGGTGTGGATTCAATAGATTTTTGCCGGAAATGGAACAATGTTGACCCATGCGTGAAGTTATTTCGGCTTAGGCTTCGCTTTGATACGGCTCGGAATTTTCGGCTTACTATTGTATGATTTTTGCCGAGAGCTAGAATTAATAGTCTCTTATACAGGGTGTTAAATAACATTTCCTGATTACTGAAGGTTTAAAACTACCTACAAACTAGAACACAGGGGGTAACCAGATTAAGTAATCCCGCAGGGCTATTCTCTATCTCGCGACAGGTTTGCAATAGGCGTAAATTGTGTAATCAGAGGCCGTAGACAACGTAACATTCTAATAGCGATGACGCTAGTAGAAATGTCCAAAATGTATGAGATTGACGTAAGCTATCGATATGTCACGTCACGTGGTCTTTTGTATTGTATTACGACTATAGAAATAGAATCGCTTCGAAGCGAATACCGTTTTTCTAGTTGTCAAATGGTTTTGTATGTGAAAAGTGACGTTTGACAGCCCTGATTGCACAGTTTACTCCTGTTGTAAACCTGCCGCGAGATAGAGAATATGGGGGCTGAAAACTGAAACAGTGCATTCAGACAATGATTTTTAAAATTATTATTTAAAGAAACACGAGAAAAATGAGGCATTGCCCTCACTCACAGCTTTAAACGGCGGCAAAGATTTACTTAGTAGGTACATTTGCTGGCTGTTGAATACGGTATAGGTAGTAAAACTACACACCCCTTCACCGCTTGTAGGTACTTGGCACTTGATACAAGCTTGACGTTCGAAAATGGTCCATGTGGTTACAAAATGGGTTACAATATGGAATATTTTATTTTGACGTGCGTGCAGATTAAGCTTCGAAGCACACTACAAATAAAAAAAACTGATGTTAATCATTTCTCAGGCAAAAGCTACGTTATATCTCCATGATATATCGCACCTTTAGAACGGTATTGGCTTAACTCGAAAAAGTGAATTTTTGGGAATCAATGAAACAAAATTGAAAGTGACGGTTTTGCATGCTTTCGTCGATAGTTTTCGTATTGCTTTACATAACAACAAAATATGAGCTGCAAAATGGAAAATAAACATCCAGCTAATAATGTGTATAATAAAAACAATATTAAAAGCAGGAAACCTATAGAAAAAAAATGTTTTTGTATAATGAGTCACTACCCGTCCGAAAAAATTGATTAAAATTTGACCTTATATGAATTTAGCCCTTCTAATATTAATTTTACGTAGTAAGTATTTGACGTTTTCAGTATTAATTCTGTATTGTTCTGAACAATTGCATATTGTGTGATGGATGGGTCTGCAAAACCTAATTTAAAAAAAAGTAGTTTTTAGAAAAATAATATATTGTGTAAGCAAAGTGCTGTTTTCAACAGAATCACGAACTTTGTTATACTTATAATGATAAATCGAAGACATTCAAAGTTACTATAATAACAAATCAACAAACTTATTAATCGAGATCTTTTTTTTTATCATGATTTTTTTAACCTTGTTTAGCTAATATACACTCGTAATTAGTGACAGTAAATCAACACTTAATATTAAACGGATATCTTTGGTCATTATGGCCGTGTTTAAGATCACTATCCTTCTAAAAATAATCCGAAAGACACCCAAAATAAGAAACAATTAACGCTTAACTTTAACCAGACATTACACATGACATACTACCTCAAGTAACTTGCTATCTTACTGCTATTAAATCTTATAAAAGAGTTTTACTAAAATGACTTTTGTGAATTATATCATTCAATTTGTGATTCGGGAAATTTGCACGTACCGATATGTTGGTGGAAGCACCAAAAGGTTTTAACCCTAATCGAGGGTCTTCATCAAGGCGAGTGCGATCCACGCTACACTCTCTTTGCGTCCCTCCTCGCTCTGCGTCTCTGAGCTCAGCTCACTCCTCTCGGCTCGTCTGGCGTGGGGGCGGGAGGAGTACTTGTGTCTGCGTCATCACGCGTTCTTCGGCGATGTCTTTTCGGCTGGGTTGCGGTGCTCCTTCATCATCGCTGCCGCTCCCGTCGCAGCCACCGGGCGCGCAAGGAGCGGCTACACAGGCTACACTAACAGTTTATCTATCAGGCTCAATCACTTCACTATCGTACTTCCTATAAAAACAGGATTTGCAAGCTTGTGGTAGAGCCCATCCTCTATCCTTGTTGTCAACAACAGGCTTCAGGGAGCTTATTAGGCTCTACCACAAGCCTGGAAATCCTGTCTTTATGGGACGTACGATAGTGAAGTGATTGAGCCTGTTAGTGTAGCTTGTCTGGCCGTTCCTGGTGCACCCAGGTTGCGACGGGAGTGGCAGCGACGATGAAGGAGCATCGCAACCCGACCGAAATGACGTTGCCAAAGAACGCATGATGACGCAAACACAAGTACTCCCCTGCCCCCGCGCCAGACGATCCGAGAGGAGCAAGCTCAGACACGCAGTGCGAGGAGGGACGCGGAGAGAGTGTAGTGCGGATTGCACTCACCTTGATGAAGACCCTCTATTTGGATCAGTTATTTCCAGAAGTTTTATTGCGTTGCTTTAAAGTTTAAAGTTCTTTTGTAAGTAAGTAAGAATAATCATTCCCATCATCTACATAGTTCTCCCCCATAGAATGCCACGATGACCGGTTTTGAACAGCCTTCATCCGCTAACTTCCTGCGACCTTCAAAATGTCGTTGTTCCATCAAAAAAGTTATTGAAATAGTGCAATATAAGTAAATATAAATAAGTGCTACCAATAACATTTTTGTGCTCTGATAAGTACTTTCTTACTTATTCCTTCAATCAGATTAATGTTACAAAAGGTTGCTGAAGAAATGGAGTATTTGGTGACTTTTCATTAACAGAAGAGTTTGTAATAGAATTGAAATTATCGTGGCTTGGTGTCATTTTAGAAAAATTACAACTATAATATTCGTAATTTTGTATAATACACTACGTACTTTACTATTCTCCTGCTGACGTTTCTGTTTTGGACATCCAACAACATTTTGACATTTTGGAGGTCTTTCCTTATGAGCACCGATCTTATGAATAGGTCAAAAATTATCAAAAGTATCACCAGCTAGCTGAAACTTGGCAAAAGAGAAACAAAATGTATTTTTGGAAAAATATACCTTAGTAAAATTGACACTTTTACCAACCATTTCAATTTGATTGATTTTATTATGATTAGCGTTTGCAGTATCTCTATTTGAGGTGTTTAATTCAGTTTCCACCGTGGAAGAATTTGGATACAAATTTTCAGTGGTTCCTGACAAAGTTAGAATATGTGTTGTTTTCGGGTTATGTGTGAGTTATGTGAAGTAGTATTCTATCTACACACAATAACACCCAACAGTCACATAGGCACATAGTCCATACAAGGATTCCTTGCATCGTGGGTATAAAGAACTACAAGTACCATGGTACCACAACACACAGACCCGGAAGAAATATTTGCAGATTAAGAAAACATTTGTCCTAATGTGGGATTCGAACACGCAGCTCAAGCATCTCAGCCGGCTACAGCCACAAAGGTTGTCAATAATTAAATATTATGGGTATTATTAATATTATTACCTACCTAGTTACATAATATATAACCAGATACACAATTTGCAAAGTATTCAAACTTACATTACCTAAAACTATTTTTCTTCAAGATGTCTTTCAACTTTATTCAAAGGTATACCCATAATAACTTATTTTTCTCCTTTTAATTTTGATCTTGAACTGACCTACAATGCAATCCATTAGTGTTGAAGTAATAATGAAACGACTCATCAACTAATTTATATCATCCACTTTACCTATCAACAAACATGAAATAGCCTTATCAATCAATGAGGCACAAATAATAACACTTTCAAAAGTAAAATAATGGCTTATGTTTGATAAGGTCAAAAAACACAAGTTTTTTTAATTCACGAAATGGCATTAACCTTATTAAGTCAATCAGGCTGTCGATAATGTCGGAAGGAAAAATATCACAAACCCCAATCGGTCATTTTAATACTAAAACTTTAGTTTTAGTATAAAAATGAAGATAAATAAATAAATAAGTATGATAAATAAGTGTTTTAGTTCACTTTAGTGAACTTAACTTTCTTATCGGAAAGAAACTGAATGAATCGTTCTTCAGTCACTACCCGTTTGTCTGCGCAACATCCTACCCACAATACTAGAAACACAACACTTAATGCAGCGTTTTTGCACTGAGGCACACTTGGATTTTCTGGTGAAAGAAAGAGACCAATATTTTTGACGTGTTCTAGTCTAAATGTGGCGCTTTTTAAATTACAGAATGAAAGAATATGTTGTTTAAAGTCATTTTACGATTCTAACTCATTTTTCGACTTTTTTGGATTAAGGCACTACCGTTCTAAAGGTGCGATACCTAGATTTAATTGGTAGATAGATAGATAGATAAACTCTTTATTGCACACCAAATAAAAAATACAAAACTAAAGGAAACATCAAAAAATAAAATAATGTACAATGGGCGGTCTTACCGCTAAAAGCGATCTCTTCCAGACAACCTTTGGATGGATAGGATAGTAAAAAATAAAAAAGACGGCGGTGTACAATTAAAACATACCTAATTAAATATACCTACAACTATACTTATGCAAGTACCTAAAAATTACAAATATAAATATACATAATATACTTAATATACCTACCTACATAAAATTAAAATATAATATAATAACATAACAATAACCTAGCAGTTCACGATAAGGACAGGTAGTGATTGTATACCTTGGATTTAAATATACAAAGAGTTTTAGATCTTATTGAATAACTTTTCATTTAAAAAACCGACTTCCGCCATTGTATTCGACAAAATATTTGGATGGAAAAAAAATTACGAAAGAACCATAGTGGTGAAAGGATTATTATACTTATTGAATGCAAATGCTTGGTTTGTTGCTGAAAATATCAAAATCGCCATATATATGCCTACAATATTTATAGAGTTCCCTCAATTCCTCATGGATTCCATCATCAGTACTGGATTCTGAAAAAAATGGGACCAATCTGGAAGTATATCTATTCAAATAAAAAAAGAATTTTCCAAATCGGTTCATAAACGCCGGAGATATGCGGCAACAAACATAAAAAAAAAAAAAAAAAAAAATACAACCTAATTGAGAACCTCCTCCTTTTTTGGGAAGTCGGTTAAAAAGGTAAAGCATTCCATAATCTGACACTTTGGACGGTAAAGCTGAAAAACTATGAAGTATGAACAGGAGTTTGGAGCTGAAGAGTTTCGGCGGAGCATTGGTATTCTGTATTTTTTTTTTTTTTTTTTTTTGCCTTAATGTCTACTAGGCATGTGTCTCGATTTAGCTAACCTAGCTATTAATAATTCGAACTTGAATCTGAGAACGATCTTAGTGTGTTTCAATTTCAAAATTCCCATACAAAAATGTAAATTTTGGTGTTTTATTTTATTTATTGAACAAAATCCACAACCCTTAATATAAAAAAGCATATTCTTACAAAGCAAATCTTATGGCCAATAAAGGTTTTTTATTTTATACAAAAGAATTTCTTAGACGACAGTGTTCTCAAGATCGGTCTCAGAGTTGAGTTCAGTCTATTAATACGGGCCTAAGTAAACATCTATCTGACACCAGTCAAAAATAAGAATGGCATGAAAATCATAAGAAATGTCACGTAAGTATTTCCCAAAAGTATCAATGAATGTCTAGCAACTTTAGAAGAGAATCTTCGAAACTTGGGGTTCGCGACATAAGGACTTTTTAACTTATGTGCGGGGTTCGGGAACTTGTACAAGGAAGGAAGCGTCACTTTTTGTCGGATTAGCGTGGAGTTGAGTTGTTGGACTCTATATGAGTTCGGTGACAGTTTGGGTGTTTTTTGTCTGTGGGGAACAAAAGAAACAAATATAGGGTTCTCTTTGGGTTCGCTATCCATGTCGCTATGTGAGATGCTGTGTGATGTCACCCGGGATTTTTTCCGCTGTTTCGAAAACAGACGTACAATAGTCCATTTTCATTTTATTTTCTATTGTTTTCTTGATCATGTAATTTTGGCGGCATTTTAACCATTTATTTTGGCGGTGTTACTTACTTAAGTAGCACATGGTAGTGATACTAAATGTAAGCGTATTGCGACGGTATTGCGTGTCTTTTCAAATGGGTGGAAATTTCTTGCATAGTTTCATAAAATATTGAAAAAAAAATAAGCTTCGAAAAAGGTTTGCTTTGTAGACAGCAAAAAGTTTAAGAAAGCGCGCACTACACGCTACATTTCAGGTATTTAAATTAAATGTAAGTAAATAATAATTTAATATAAGTACGATGAACAATTACGTTTTTATTTCTATGCAAAGTTTGACTACACGCTCCGAAACAACTTCGCCCCAGCCAAAAAAATGTTTAAACTACATATCTATATCTATATGGTCCCAGCCTACACAATGACGATGGCAAAACAAAAGTGAGAGGATAAAAAGTGGTGACGGTTAAGAAGGCTGAACATCTGGGCGCGATCGATTTGCCTGATGAGGCATTACCACCCTAAATAGATAATCCAACGTGTGGACAGAGGGTTGATACTATTTTTATACGATGCAAAAAGACTACAAGATTTTAGCAGAAAATAATGTGAAATACTTAATATTGATCGAGAGCTGAGGCCCAATTCACTAACTAAAAAATAGTTAAAATAGAGTTCGGATCATGTTTCGATCTTGTGTCGATGTCTTAAATGTCAGAAATGGTATTCTCCTGACATAAAATACAACACTGTAATGTGATTATATCGAAATGTGACCGAAACTTAAACGATTCAAAGTTTTTACAATAATTTTAGCATAAGTAGATGGAGTCTCTCTTTACTCTTTCCTATTATATATATAACTATCCTACTCTAATGGTGGTCACCATGTATTGGAAGTAGACTAAATTGTTATTTATGAGGGATTAGAAATTCAACTTTCAGTCAATTTACAATTCAGTCTCGATTCAGTCAACTTTCAGTGTAGTTTTAAAATAACTTAGAGAATTGGGCCTCTGATTATGAGTTCTGACAAGCGAATGACACAGACGTCTGGTGTAGTGTTGTGGATTTTTGTATGGCGACACCAACGATCTTATAATACACTCTTAAAGATCGTTGGGCGACACCGATAAGCGCCCCTAGCGTATGCTCTGTGAACCTCATTTTCCATACAAAAATCCGTGTTACACTACATCATACGTCCGTGTCAATTGCTTGTCAAAACTCAGAATCAGTTTGCTGAGTCGAGAAGCGGTACCAAAACTTGTGACGTTGTGGTATTGGCACGGTTGGAATAGCGGTAAAGTTAACGTAACACTCAATAGTCACATACGTAGTCATCCCACACTAGGATTCCCTGTGTCGTGGGTATCAGGAACTACGACCCAGACCTACCAACACCCAACCCACCCAGACCCGGAACAAATAATTGCAGATCATGGAAACATTTGTCCCGCAGCGGAAATCGTACCCGCACCATCTTGTGTTTCAGCCTGCAACTCACCCGCCACGCCATGCAGGTCATCAAAAAGTTGGTCGAATCCTGCATCGTTACTGGGTGGTATGAAAATACATTTTGTATGAGAGACATGCAATGCCATCTTTAGGTTTGATGGTTTTTATGTATAGGTTATTATGGGTATGTCCAGCCTAAGAATAGACCCCTCTGTCTCCTCCCATGGATGTGTAAAAGTCGACTAAGAGATTATTAGAGCAGTGGGGTCAGCACGAACAACTAACGCTACCGAGACGCTAGCGAGACGATCGCAAATGTCAAACATTGTCCAAGGCCTTAAGGTAACTCGAAATCTTTGTGAGTTGATTGGTTAATATTTGACGAATACGATCGTCTCGCTAGCGTCACGGTAACGTTAGCTTTTCGTGCTTGGGCCTCTGCAGTAGGTATCCTGAGATAACACCAATACTGCGACCACGAATCCGCCTGACATGCGTGGAGATTATGACAAATCCCCCCATTGGGGATTTGGGCCTCGTCCGATGGGGCCTCCCAGGCCTCGTCCGATTAGTGAATGTCTAACGGCCTGGTGATGAAAATGTGTGCATAAAAGAAAAGCTAGTTAACGATGCCTATCATACATACATAAATACACACGTTATTCCCGAAGTGGAAGACAGAGCCTCATTGGACCTCTGCTTTTTTTTATTCATATTTATTATTAGGGCCTTTATAATTAAATGACATGCCAGTCCTGTGACCTCTATTTACCGTGGGTTGTACAGTCGCAGGAATATAGATGTGACCAGTGGTGAGCTCATCTTCGCCATTGTTTTCTCACGAACAAACTCGAAACACATTTAATCATTTTAAAAGTACCTAACTATATTGTCAACAATTTTCCGAAAATATAGGTAAGTATACCTTTTGTCATATACAATCAAAAGTCACTTTAAACTCTGTTTTATTACGTACAAGTGGCACATTATTGGGGATCTCGGAATTAACAAGGGATTGCCGGACCTTTCCCGGCGTAATTCTAAGATGACCTTCGGCTCGGGAGACCCAATACCTTAACTTGAAACTTTACAGCCGACCTCTATGAAAAGCCCCAATTAATATCTCTTCACTTCAATTATAAAAGGTAAAGTCTGTCTGTATATTCTAGAAAACAAAGCTTAGAAAAATACTTTTCAACATAGAATTGAAATGATCGTGACGTATTTACGACAATACACCATGTGTACTTGCATTGTATATACTTGGACACTTTTTAATGTAAAAAAACAAAGGACATGTTCCAAAATGGCCTATATCGATGTACACCAGACAGAGAATGGCGAAAAAATCAGTGATTATCGTAAAAATACTCTTACTCTAATTTGAAGTATAATTTACTGTACAGAAATGTTTAAAATTCGTTTTTTTTTACAATGGTAACATATTTTCCTAAGCAGCCATGACAGGGAATGTGACGTTTATTGTTCTGTGGTTGCTTGCTTTATTCGTTCGTTGGGAGTAGTGTGTCTATATAGAATGCGTTGCCTACGCTAGCTTTATTACGATCATCACATCAGTATAAATTCTTCAACTCAACATTTCGATTCTACGCGAAAATAATTTCCTTGCTCCAAGACCTTGGAGTTACGACGCGAACAAAATGCAGTTCTGGTCAAAGTTGTCAACAGCTGTCGAAACATTTTACCACAGAATAAATTGTATCCGCCCCGACATATTGTTTTGTCTTGTGTTGCTCCGTGAGAATGATATTTTAGGAACCTGCATTAAATGAAGCAAAATAATCAAAAAATGACAATGGGAAAAGATTTTACATCATATTTAGCCACGTTTACACAAGTGTACACCGACAAGGGCTAGGCTCCATACATCTTGGAACAACACCTTTGTGTAAATTTAAAAAAAACGATTCTTCTGCTGACGTTTCGTTGTAAATCCCACATTGCATTCTATGGGGTTAGCCTCGCCCAGCAGTGGTCTAAAGGCTCTTGAATAATACAATAATTATCTTATATTTATTCATTAGTGGCAGTGGGCAGGTCATATAGCTCGCAAAACTGACAACCGTTGGGGAATAAAGGTTCTCGAGTGGCGACCACAAATCCACAACCAAAACCTGCACTCGATGGACTAAAGATATTATAAATGTCGCAGGAAGTCAGCCGATGAAGGCGGCTCAAGACCGTTCGTCGTGGCATTGTGGGGGGGGGGGGGGGGGGGGGGGGGGGAGCAGTGGACTTCAGGCTGCTGATTCTTTGTAGCATCAGCGTTTTCTACGAAAGGCTCTCGATAAATAATTGAAATGTTTGGTTAGGTTAGTTTACAGAGAGATATGGTTTGGGCGAAATTTAACTTTTTAAATGAAAACAGTGATTTTCTCTGATAGCTTCAGTTGTGAGGAGATAACAAAATTAGCAATGTATTTTCAAAATTTGAAGACTTGGCACGTGCCTGCGAGGAGTATTGAAACCTTTCCCCACACTAGTTCTTTTAATATTAGTCACTAGGCCATTCACATACCATGACCAGAGGCCGTACCATGAACTCTTATAGCGATTCAGTTCAAAAACTATTCTGTACAAAATATCGGTTCCGTGATGAACGCAGCTATATTTAAAGGCACAGTAGCAGAAGGTCTATAGACTTCTGCGATTAAAGTTATTCAAGGATGACGAATGCCAACGATGAACCGATATTTTGTACTTACTGAATAGTTTTTGAATTGAATGGTGATTGAGACTGGTCTCTGACGTAACGTAGGGTGACCAAGAAAAAACCAGCAGCAACAATTAGTGTTTTTATTTTTACTTATTGTATAGGTTCGCAGCCGTAGTAGGCTCGACCTAAGATACCTCCAAGTCCTCCTGTGGATGTCATAAAAGGCAAATAAGGGATTACGCCAAAGACTTACGCTTGGAGTATTTAAACCAAACTGCGATCACTAATCCGGCTGCCAAGCGTGGTGATTATGCATGCTACGAGAGAGGCCTTATCCAGCAGTGTATGTCTACCGGTTGATGAAGATCGTATTGGTCATGGGCGTAGCCAGGGGGGGTTTAGGAGGTTCAAACTATCCCAGAAATATTCAAAATGTTATTAAAAAATTTGGCTGTTCACACTTCTTTTAAGAAGTGTAATTTAATTTTGTTTTTTAATTAATTTTGAATTTTAATATTATATATTATTATTATTATTATTTTTTTGAAATTTTTATATTCGTAATTTGTACGGCTCGCTCTGCTCGCCATTTCCTCTAGCTACTACCCTGCTCCTTCGGCTGCTCTTGCTACTAAAATCAAAAAGATAAAAATATTCCCTTCGCTGGCCGAGGGTGGCAATTTTTTTACATGATTATTAATGTAATATCGTGTAACTACATTTTGTATTTTTATTGCTTGAACCCCCTCCCCCAGCCCCGAAACTAAAACCTGGCAACGGCCTTGGTAAAGGTTGCCAGATATTTTTTTTATGATTTTCAGAAAGTAGGTGTTTTCAGGAGGTAAACAGAAACTGTACCATTCATAATTTCAAAATGACTGCGTAAACGCGACGGATGGGAGCTACACAGCTTGACTTTTATTTGCTTTACGACTTTACGAGGCGCAGCCGTAGCGGTACTAAGTGTACCGCTACGGCGCGCCCCGTAGCGGTATGGCGCGGCGCTTGTGCATACAAACGAAGTTTGCTCATAACTTGGATATTTTGATTCGTGGTTTGTCAGTTTCTTATAAAATTATATAGTTCCGAAATCACACCAGCCCCAGAGATTTGTTTGGAAGTAAACCCATGCTAGTTTGATACGGAAACCATGTTAAGAAAGATGTTAATGTTAAGAACCATGTTAAAAGAAACTCATAAAACATAAGTCTAGGTATTAATTGTCTACAAAATTTAATTGACTTGAATTAATTCAAATCCAAATGAAGAGCAAATATCGTATCTTAAATTAAGTTCAACTTTCGTGAAAGCACTATTTATTATTGTTCCTTTAAGTGGTTTATTAATTGTATGTGAATAAATTTTATCTTTATCTTTATCTTTATCGTTTTGTATGGAGCAGGCTGGCAGTACCTACACTTTACTTAAGTATTGCTTAAAAATCCTAGTACGACAGTAAGTTATCACGTTAACTATGCGAAGCGTTGTTAGCTCACAACAACACCTGCGCATTTGTAATAGGTATCTACTTGAGCTGGGTGCAGGATGGTTTAAGTGATAGGCGAAATATAGCCGTTAATAGAGCTGGATCACAAATGCCTAGCTAAAGATACCAAGTGCTGGATTAACACTACTTCATAAATAAATAAATGCTGGACATTTCACACAACATTATCTACCCCAAGCTAAGCAGAGTTTGTGTTATGGGTACTAGATAACTGATATACCTAATACAATACACCTCATAGATATATATTTTTAATTATGCATAGAAAAATACCCAGAACACCTTATCTGCAGATCGTACAAATATTTGTTCAGAGGCTTGGTTCTATTTAGATTCATGTCGGTACGTTACGTACTTTTTAACCGACTTCACAAAAAGGACGAGGTTCTCAATTCGGTTGTATTTTTTTTTGTCAACTAAATTAGTAGTTCCGCGAATAGTAAAACCTTGGGAGCACAAACTTTTTTGCAACAATTGTGTTCGGCCAGGCTGTGGATTTTACAATTTCAAACATTGGAACAAATCGCTGATATCTCTTTACTTGAGAATGTTTCCAAACTAACGATACTATTTGAGGCACGAACTACTTCGTGTTCTTACAGACGGAAGTTCGACAGCCATCGTATCAGCATTACGTTGGTGTTTTCAGCTTGTTACGAGTTCAAACATCTGCATCCAAGAGTCTGGTAATCCTGTTACAAATATTCAGAATCAAAAGTAACAAACACAAGTCTATTTTAAGCCTGAGATCTAGATTCATCACAAGACATGTAAGGAGAACACAGCCCAATAAAACAAAATAATCTTAGGAAATTGAGGCTTAAGGGCTTAAAAGATACTTTATTATTACGGAATAGGTATTTCAGTAATAGTGTTTAAAGTATTGTGAATCTCCTCCCACTAAATATACCCAACAACCATACCTGATCCCACAATGTTTCCTGTGTCGTGGTATCAGGATCTATACGGTGGGATTTAGTCATCTGTCGTGGTAATTTGGGTGAAACGAAGCATGGGGGTGAGTGACTTTCAATGATACCATTCTTACATAAAGAAAATACATAGTTACAGAGATTTATACATGTTTGAAGTCCAAAAACACCATTTAATTTTTAATTAAACTTGTAATTGTGGATTGCTGTGTCCTCCGTGAAATAAGAGTAGCGCACGCATGACGACCTCTGTGGCGCGGCGGGCGAAGGTTCGCCTGCGACGCAGGAGGTTGCGGGTTCGATTCCCGCCTCGGAACAAATATTTGTACGATCTGCAGATATTTGTTCAGGGTGTTCTGGGTATTTTCTATGTATAATAAAAAATATCTATCTATGTAATGTATTGTATTAAGTAATATCAGTTATCTAGTTGCCATAACACAAGCTCTGCTTAGCGTGGGGCTAGATAATGTTGTGTGAAATGTCCAGCATTTATTTATTTTATGGGTAATTATAGTAACTATCATAATAATACTATATCATATTCGTTTATTTCGGTCATCCTACTAAGAACGAGCATCTTCGTTCATGTATATACAGAGAGATTTTCTTAATAATCCTTAATATATCCTGGTTTAGTTTCCTGTTGCTGACTAGAATCTAGTAACTAGATGGAAATGTAGTAGGAAGCAACAGTCAATAGAAAGGCAACGATTTTACAGTTTGACAATTGAATAGAGCCGAAAATAAGAAGCCATTGCAGGAATAATTAAGCTTGTTCTAATGGTACAATTTTACTTGATCAGTTCAGTTATAAAACTGGGAAGAACGCTTTCAAAACCATTGTCGAATTTTCTGCTTTACGTAGGAGGCAATATTAGAAAAAATAAAACAATACGAAATGATTCAACGCGAGCACAAAATTAAACAATTTTATATCCTAGCAATTGTCAGGAGCCTTATAACTTTTCTTTGTAAATATAAAGCAATATTTCACACTTGTAAAAAGAAGATGAAATTCTGCACAAATTGCTTGCAATTAAGCATCCCTGAGACCGGCCCGAGTTAATTGCAGCTGGAAATATGCTAAACTCAGTCACCCCTCGTAAACATTATTAGAGCTTTTCGCGGCGCGTTTGAGGAACGATACGAAAACGATATTAGACCTCTTTGTATTTATTGATATTTTATCGCGTGTATTACCATAGTATTTATTTTGCTGACGTTTTGTATGTGTTACAAAAGTCGTGGTCGCAGGCTGTCACTCGATCATAAACGATACCATTAAATATGTATTGTAATCACAAAAGTTTAAAAATACTAGACCTATTTTTTTTTGTGATTTAGGTGATTAGTTACTGTAGGTTTTTGTGGTTTTGGTCGAACTCATTCTGACTATTTGTGCTCTATGTTAAAGTTCGAAAAACCAATACCTACCAATCAGTGCTTGGTCCACACAATTGTATTGTACCTATTTATTGAATTAAACAAAAAGTTACTGAACAGTGTAAAATTATAACATTCCTACATGAGATTTCAAATAAATCAAAAAAAGAATTAATTGAAATCACAAAGATCTTATTATTTTGAATCGTCTTATAAAATAAAATTACTCCTGTTCCTGTTCCTGTTATTTGTCTCAGTGGTTTTTTTTGTTTTTTTCCCTTTTGGGCAGGCTATAGTCATAGACCATACCGCCTTGTCTTCCGTTTGTTTTTTTTCTTTCGTTTGTTTTTATTTATTTAAGTCTTTCGTTTAATTGTCTCAGTGCTTCAAATAGCATAGTTCATTTTGTCAAAAGTCATTGTATTCGTATCTTCTACAAAAATGAAGCATTTTTCTCCTCTTCTCGTAATTACAAAATCGTTCAGCAGAATATAGGGCTGCGCAGAGATTATCCGACAGCAGGACAACTCACTAAGACCCTACACACTGACACATAACGTTTAATGTGTCAGTGTGTTCAAGTCTTAGAGTTAACTTATGCCTGATATGTTTGTTTTGGGAGAGCATTTTAGCAGAGGGACCTACTAAATGCAATGGAAGTTTTATGGAAAATTGCTTTTTGTCCTAAAGTACCTCTAATATTTTTTAACAATGGAATATAGGACACAACAGTGGATGGAATGGAATATAATGAAAACAAAAACGAGAGCACTGATGGTTTAGTGAGATGATCGCTGACTTCCGATCCTGAGGTCGTGGGTTTAATCAAATCCCATTCGTTCCAATGGATATTCCCACAAAAAAATTATATGTGCACAGCTTTCAAATGTGAAGAACGTTTTCTTCACGATATTTTCTAGCACCAAATGCTTGTTTTAGAACAAAAAATCCGAATACTTGTGATATGTGCATCATACCGCTGCTTCCGCCAGAGATACCCATGAAGCTAAGAATTGTTACCTCTTCGTCGATTCCCACTATGATGCTCGTGTTCAAGAGGCCCGCTTTCAAACCATAAGACACTTGTGCAGTCAAAGGTTCTTCTCCATCTGTAATCAACATTTTCGAAAGTCCAATGAAAACAAAATCATTTAGTTTTCTTTCAGTTGTATTACATTTCACACTCGTTTTGGGTCCTAAATTATAACTCAGACATTTTGAAAACTGTAATAGTTTTTAAGCAGGTATATCATTAAATCTCAGTCGTAAGTCTTAGAGAAATTTAGAGGTAACATTCCTTTTGTTTTCTAGGGGTGCAAAGAAAGGAATGTCCAAAATTCAATCCCTAAGGGGGTACATTGGAGGGCCCCAAGTGACCAAAGTCGCGGGAGTTTCAATAGTATATCATAGAAAATCACAATTAGTTTGTAAACATGCTCTGCAATAGCTGGCAACATCGGTATTGGGCAGCAAAACCATTGATAGGAGGAGTTTCTGTTGTTTCGTCCGCTTTCTCTACATAGACACAGTGCACAGAACAATGCAATAACTCGTCGGCAGTAGGATATTTGATAGCTTGTCTTGTTTTGCTTGCCTTTATGTGGACAGACGAGTCCTTTGTGACATACCCACCTTCTCCATCTTGTAGTCTCAAAATGGCTCAAATATTGTCCATAGTATCCCCATGTTTTCCTAATGCATATACGGATTTATTTCTGCTAAATTAGGACTTAAAAGATAATTAAAAACTAACTATTTGTTGTATTCAAAAGTAAGACCAAAATCTAAGATTACTACTTTACCGGTTACATTCAGAGTAATCCCTAAGCTTACCTTAATAGTAACATACATAATATGTTATAAAAAAAGCTTCATCATCACCATCATCATCAGCAGTCAATGTCCACTGCTGGATGAGGCCTCCCCCATAGAATGATATGGGGGAATTTGCCATTCAACGGAATTGAATTGCAATGGGAGAATCAGACGGATTGGTGACGGTAGTCTTGGTGTTGAGTACTCAGGTGGATGCTGCTGCCCATCGGCTTTTACGATATCCATGGGAGAAGACGGAGGGGTATATTCTTATTAATTCTAATATAAAATACTTACTTAAGTATCTACTAATTAATAGTCTTTATGTTTATGTGACGTCTGTACACAAATTATTTATCAACTAACTACAGTCATAATTTATAGCTGATAATTATGACGGCATAAATCAGCAGACATCCATTCCGCCTAAGAACAGAGGGGGTTGGGCGGTTAGGCGGGAAATGACCGCTGCTGGGGACGCGACCAATTTGTATTATGAGTGATTTGAGTTATTAGCACTGCATGCGAACACTTGGTTGTACAGGCTGTTGCTAATTATATAGGTCAAACTCTTCTTCATAAGTCCCTCCGTAGACCATGACAAGTCCCTCCGTAGACCAAGACACGTTCTTGGTAACTCCGATGACGGCATCAATGCGGTGGCGATGTCATCCAATCACGACATAGCAAACACTATACCGCTACACCAACCTCGTTGGCACAAGTCGAGGTCCGTACCTAATAAGTAGCCCTTGCGCTCATTGACCTAATCTAACTTCTAAACGGTTGAACGCCTTTTGCGTTTGGTCTCGGTAATGGGCTGCTGAGGTCAAATGCATTAAGCCAATCCAAAAGAAAACTTTCTTGTTCTTCTGCCGATAGACAATTACTACTGGATGAGAGCTCCCCCATAGCATGCATAGATTACAACCCATAGCGTGCAATGGGAGGATTTGCCATAATCACCACGCTTGGCAGGCGGATTGGTGATCGCAGTTTAGTGTTAAGTACTCAGGTGGATGCTGCTGCCCATCCCCTGACGTAATCCCTCAGTCGTAAAAGGAGACTTCTAATCACCAAGAATCCTCAAAATATCCTGCAAATTCATAGTCAATTTGTATGTATTCGAGTCATGTAACTTGTAAATCGGAAATTTCAACCTAAATATCTTGAAAACAAAAGCAAGTACCACATTGTCGGAAGCCGCAATAAGCGAATGGTATACTTTTCTGTTTTGCGAGCATCCTGTATAGCAGAAAATGTTATTGGATAGAAGCTGGAGGCTACTCCAATAATGTCGTGATAGGTAAACGGATAGGACAAGTGAGTTAGATCTTAGATACAAACTGGAGGAAATGAAATATTTAACCTAGTGTTTGAACTAAGTCTGTCTAATAAGTCGAAGACCACCCTGATTTATTTATTTATTTTAACCAGAACGGCATACAGTTACTAATTACACTAATTAAAGGGGACACAATCAAATCATATTAAACAATAGAAATACAATAAAAACTACATTGCCAAAACAACAGAAAAAACAGAATAATACTAATAAAAACAAAAATATAAAAATAATGTCAAACATAATGTTATAGCAAGTTTCACACATTCTTCTCATAGAATCCCAGGCACTCCGACAGAATCATCTTCCATCCATCCATTCTTCAACACATCAAATTCACAGCTCGCATCCAGGAGACCATTGAGCACAGAAAGGAGTTTTGCGGGATGGGCGACTGGGCACGCGCTACTGTACGGCAAAACGGCTCCGAGAACAATTTGTGACTCTTTCCTCTACAGTAGTTAGTTATTGTTCAGATGATGTCCTAGTGACTTATCTAGAGGTTATCATCATCATCAGCAGCCTTTAGACATCCACTGCTGGACGAAGCCTCCTCCATAAAATACAATGGACGGAATTGCCATAATCACCACGCTTAGCAGGCGGATTGGTGATTGCAGTATTAATGTTGAGTACTCAGGTGGATGCTGCTGATCGTCCCCTGGTGTAATCCCTGAGTCGACATCCGCGGGAGGAAATGTAGGGGTCTATTAAAAGGCCGGACACACCACTACGCTAGGTACGGGTGTGTTTTCCGCTGCGAAACAAATTTTTGGATGATTTGAAAATATTTTTTTGAGGTCTGGATGTTGTGGTACTTATATTCTTGACGTAGGGAATCCTAGTGTGGGTACTACTTTCTACCTATTTGCCTTTTCAAGTATGTACGTAGATGATCCTATTTATATAGGTAGATAATATATAATATAAGTACATATGTATATATCTTATTTGGTTTCGTAGTATTTGCATTTGTATGTAACAACTATATTTTGTATAGTACAGCTGTGTACTGTAAATATTATTCTGTGCTGAGTGAAGCATAGTTTTTAAATGCTTATCGTGATTTTATCTCTCCTGAACGTTCTGTTTAGTCAGTATACATAATGGTTAAGAAGCCAGTTCCCCACGAATCCACGTCATGAATAATATTCTACATCAATATCCACCCACTTTGTACACTGTCTATGATATACAAGGATGACCAGGGTTTTGGAATTTTGTAGGATACTTCTCTACATTATATTGTTTATAAAATTCTTGTAGATCTATGTGTCTATAATAAACTTTAAAGTGCATCTATACTTCCTATTCGAAGATTTAAATTCACCATAAAGAATAATCTAATTAAGAAAGTTTATTACACTCTAGATGACTATATTAATGATAAAGCCACGTGGCCTGATGTCGCTCAGCCCCACGATTTGCAATATCTGTAACTATCTAACTACATTGTTAAATTAGGTTGTTATTTATAAGTATTCAAGCGAAGCGTGTGCTAAAATTATCTGTTATTATAAGAATATTATGTACGTATCAAAACTATGTAAAATTTGTCTTTTTCTAGTGTACGATAACTACGGTACTTGATACGTATCAAGTAAGTTGAAATAAATAATTTTTGAATTTGACCCAAGCAATAGTTTTAATAACAGGGTCTCACTATTTTAAAAAATATGGCCACTCTAACTGATATATATCACTGCGTAGAAGACGATATTTCGTAAGAGGTGGCAGGGTCCTATTTAATGAAAAATGTATAAGGCTTCTATTGATTTCTACCTTTGGTGGTAAGCTTGTATTTTCATATTGAAAACATATTATGTAACAGAAAAATGTGGTTTCTTTAATCTAAAAGAGACTTTAATTAAGTAAATTTTGTAAAGAGACTCTTGAAAATAAATTATCTTCAAACCTAATTTAAGACAGGCGTCTGAAATTAAGCCGTGTGTCCAACCTAAGAATAGACACCTCCATCTTCTCCCGTGGATTTCGTAAAAGCCAACTAAGGGGATGGGCGGACACCAGGGGATGGGCAGCAGCATCCACCTTAACATGAATACTGCGATTCCCAATCCGTTTGCCATGTGTGATTAATCACCACGGGGATCGTAATGGTGCCCCTCCATTTTATGTTATGGGAGAGGCCTCGTTGTGCAGTAAACTTCTGAAGGCTGCTGATGTTGACCTTTTTTTTAACCGAATTCCCAAAAAAGGAGGAGGTTCTCAATTCGGTTGTTTTTTTTTTTTTTTTTTTTTTTTTAATGTTTGTTTCCGCATTTCTCCGTCGTTTATGAACCGATTTGGAAAATTCTTTTTATATTTGTATAGATATAATTCAATTTTTTTCAAAATCCAGTTCTGATGATGGGATCCATGAGGAATTGAGGGAACTCCTCAAATATTGTAGCCATACATATGGCGATTTTGATATTTTCAGCAACAAACCAAGCATTTGCATTCAAAAAGTATCCTTTCACCTCTATGGTTCTTTCATGATTTTTTTTTCATCCAAATATTTAGTCGAATACAATGGCGGAAGTCGGTTTTTTAAATGAAAAGTTATAAATCACAGAAGTGTCATCATTGTCAGCTTATTACGTTCCCACTGTTGGGATTGCACCCTATCGACTAGCTATAGGGTGCACGCTGTAATGAACGGAACCCTTATGGATTGGCACACGTTCTCTTGATTCAACTCACGATCGTGTTCATTATAAAACTGTTTTTTTTTTATTGACAGAACTGGCAGGTGAAATAAAAATAATAAAGCATCTTATAAGCGATGCATTCATCTTGTGACGTTACGCGGCAATTACGTGACGTCACTCGGCAATTTTCCTCTCTCGCAACACAGACAGCTAACGGATGTGTTGCCATTTCTCAAAACTCCAGCCAAGTATGTCGTTGAGTAGGTATTTGAATATTTTTCTCATTGACTAATTTGTGCTCGTTTGGGCGTTTTTTGTTAGGTTCTGTGCATAAGCCAGCATAAAGCCGGGTCTGCTGCTCCATGTTTTGGTGTTTTGCTTACATGTTTTGTTAGAAAATTTAACAAAACAAGTTAGCAAAGACAGACCCTGCTTAACGATGCTTGCTGTTCTTTGAAATTACAGGCATATGAGTCTTACTTATCGCAGTGGATCCTAAAGTAGTATTACCATTATAATGAAGACCATAATATTGCGGTGATAGTGATATCTAACATAGCGTCACACAAATTTGCAAAGTACGTTACTCGTCACACAAATTTGCAAAGTACGTTACTCGTCACACAAATTTGCAAAGTACGTTACTTGTCACTATGTCACAACCTTCAGTTTTTTTATTCATATGCCGGAACTGCTTTATTATGAACGACTAAGATTAGGAATACTTTTACCAACAAATGTTTTAGGAAAAGTTGTGGAGTTTTTCTACGAATGGACTCAGATATTTGAGATTCCCTTGTCTCAAGTTTCGTACCCCCTAATTTATGTTTTCTTAGAAGTGATGTCTAAACATAGCACCTTTTAGTTCTCCAATTAATAAATTAGGAGGTTTATCTCACCTTAACAACCTTTCTGTTCTTGTAAATATTTAAACAGTTTCCGAAAATAAACTGAATGGCACAGTCTCAAGGTATTTTGTTTGAAGTCTTCTTGTCGAGACGGTGGAGCAGACATCTTGCGTAAGGACATCTTGTTTAGATAGATTTTAACCGGTTTAACTTACGTAGATTATATTCGAGTATACGACCCAAGGTTTCGAGCAATTTAGGTGCTTTTAGTCATGTATAAGTGTTATTCTCGCTGCGTGGCACGGAGGGCACATTTTAAACCTGTTAAAATGTCAATCATGAATACAACTTACGAACAAAAAATCTCCTTGTTTTATGAAAACAACGTGAATTATATAATGTTTATTGGTTTTTAAATTGACCAACGCTTATGGAAAATACTTCTTCCTCAGCCTTTAGACGTTCACAGTTGGATAAGGGTATAGTATGCAATGGGGGGATTTGACATAATCACCACGCTTGCATGGCAGGCAAACGCTTGTTGATCGCAGTATTGTGTTGAGTACTCAGGAGGATCCTGCCCCTGCCCATGGTCCGAAGCTGCTACTTTGCATCGGTCCACTTGCTCCTGCAGTATGGAGTCAAGCTCTGGGGGCGCGCTGCTGACTGGGAGCGCGTTTTCAGGATGCAAAAAAGAGCAGTGAGGGCCATAGTGCGGGTATCTCGAGACACATCCGCCAGACCATATTTTATTGCGCTGAAGATACCTACCATTCCCGCTCTGGGCATTCTTTATACAGCTATGTATGCCAGAAACAACCTGGCGTCGTTTGTGAAACTCGGAGATGGCCATACTTACAACACGTGGCACGCTCACAAGCTGAGTGCGGTACGCAGGCGACTCACTAAAATGTCAAAACTAGTGCATGTTATGGCTCCCGCGGTATACAACGCACTACCAGAAAGTGTTAGAAGCTCAAATTCGACGCTATCTTTCAAAAATAATTTAAAAACATGGCTTGTGGATCTGGCAATTTATCATTTTCAGGATTTATTTAAAATGAATATGAATGAATTATTTGACATTATTATTAGTTTAAAACTGATTATAATTTTTTACCTATACCTACTTATGAATATGTTTAATGACCTGTAACCGTTTTCGTTATCAATAAACTACTATGACTATGACTATGACTACTGCTGCCCATCCCCTATTGTAATCCCTAAGTTCCCTTTAACGACATCCACGGGAGGAGACGAATGGCCTATTCTCAGGCCGAACTCACAGTCACGGTAAATTTTTGATGACTCTCTACAAATATGAATGAAACATTTTGCCATTAGGATATTACACGATTTGAACCTTGAATTTAATACGCACAGGCGTTATAAGATTTAAATCGTGCCTGATATTAATGGTGCTTGAATATAGATCCTTAAATGTGGCATACTTAAGATAGGGCATAGCAGATAATAGAGTAAATTATGTCCCAGAATAAAGTCCCCTAAATATGAGAGCGGATAAGCCAGCGGTCGGTAAAAGGCACTCATAGCCAGTACCCTAGAAACTTATTATCCTCTAAGGTATTCCTTCCAGAAAACAGTTTTCATCATATTCAAACCAAGCAGAATAAGTGATAGTTATATACTATGCCTTTGGGACTAGGTAACAAGTTTATGTGGGGAACTTCGTTGAAGAGAAACCTAGGTATACCTGCACCGTGCCGTGTTGGTCTCGGCCTGAAAATAGGACTCCTTTGGATGTCGTAAAATGTGACTAAGGGATTACGCAAGAAGATGGGCAGTAGCATCTTCCTGCGTATTTTACACCAAACTGCGATCACCAATCCACCTGCCAAGCGAGGTGATTATGGTAAATTCCCCCATTGCATACTATAAGGGAGGCCTCGTACAACAGTGGACGTTTAACGAATGATGAAGAAGAAGGTATACATACTGATATAATAACACGTCATTCAAACATCAGGCTAACTTTAAAATATAACCCCATAATCATTCACAATAACCGGCATATATGGACCTCCTTTGTTTGTATCATTTTTCTCGGTCTTTAGGCCGAATTGACACGGACGTATGGTGTAAAGTAACAAGAATTTTTGGAAAATGAGGGTCACAAAGTGTACAATATCGCTCATCGGTGTCTCCATACAAAATATGTGTTTTAATTGATAGCTAAAAACTTATATTGCCTCTGGCAGCTTCGAATACGTGAAGTAGTCGCTACACTAGCGTCTTTTGTGATGTCGTCGACTCGATTCTACTATCTAGCTACCTCTATAGACAAAATATGGACTTTCAACACATTTGCACAGGAAAAATAATGCAGTACAAATAGGAATTTTAAGTATTCCAATATGGAATAAAGAAGCAAAAACTATTTGAAAATACAGCAAGATTGCCTATGTGAAATCAAGCATTCAGCTGAATAAAGCACTCTAGACGCGATGCTTGTACATCCTGCACAAAGAGTTAAATATTTAATACAAACTAAATTTTAGGAAAATGCAATAAAAATGCATTCTATTTTTATGCAAAGTCCGGAAAAGTAGAAGTTCGAATTTCTACCAAATTAGCGCTCTCTATAGGCCACTTCACTTGGTGTATATTGGCAAATATTATATTTTCAAGGTAAAATTAACCAAGTATCTATTAGTGGAAACTTGTAATTGGCCTTCTGCATACATGTTTTTTGCATGTTAGTATTAATATAGTTATTTTTCCGTGTGGAAAGCTGTAAGTTAAAAAAAAAAAAAAAAATTAAGAATTAATTTACAAATTTAAGCTGTAAGTTTTCTTAAGATTCTAAAATAAAATAAAATAGAAATAAGTCTATCTGTACATCATGTTATTTTTCTTGGCAAAATAACGCAAACATTTGTGAATATACACCAAGTGAAGTGACACCTTAAGATAGTGTTGTCGACTCGCTATTCGATTGCAGAGTCGTTATCTGAATGACCGATGAAAAACCTAGCGGGGCTTTTAAAACACAGCCCTTACTAGGGTCTGGGCCTTACATGGGTCATGTACCTTATGATGAACGTAAAACAGCAGAGACGAGGCGTGCCGTGGTGTGCTCGGCCTAGAATAGACCCCTCCGTCTCTTCACGTGGATGTTATAAAGCCGCTAAGGGCTCATGCAGACGAGACGGTTTCTCGCCGGAGCTAAGCCCGGCGTCAAACCGGGTCTACGTCCGGTCGTCAGTCTTGTATGGGACACTATGAAGCCAATCACACGTTGCCGGCGCTAGTACCGCTCACCTCGTAACCGGGCACGGCACTCGAAAATTCACAGAATGAAAAGGGCGAATGAAGGCTGCACCTCCATGAAACCGGATCGTGTACAAACCATCTTGTGTGCAAGCTCGGACGGTTTCTGCCCGGCGCTGGCTTCCGGGCCGTGTTAAATCTGTCTCGTCTGCATGAGCCCTTAGGGATTACAACAGGGAATTGGATCACCACCTGAGTACTCAACACCAATACTGCGATCATTAATCGTGGTTATATACCAAGTATTATGTTTTATAATTAAGACTATGCCACTATATGCCACTATGATGGGTTTCCTCCGATTAGTGGACGTCTAACGACTGATGAGGAGGATTGACAGCGATTTTCAATCGAAAACTGAATTTAAATTATCAAGGTCCCTTTAAAATTACGGCCGATATAATGACATACATCACTATAAGAGAAGGAAGTAGGTAGATCCTACTAATATTTTAAACGCGAAAGTTTGTGAGTATGGATGGATGGATGTTTGTTACTCTTTCACGTAAAAACTACTGAATGGATTTTAATGAAACTGTACAATAATATAGCTTATACATCAGAATAGCACATAGGCTACAATTTATAAAGATATTGTGTGAATTGTCCATAATATGACGATAAGTGTCAAGTAATTAGCAAAAAATCTACCATCTGCGAGCTATTCTGGCGTGCGCTGCCAAAACCGCTAGAGTTACACATATGTAATGTATGATAGAAATGTTTATCTTAAATAGTCCTATAAAAAAGCAACAGTATATATCTATATCTTATGTTTAAAACATTACAGTCAAAATGTGTATAATATTATAAACGCTAAAGTTTGTTACCTATTATGTTTGTTACTTCTTCACGATCAAACAGCTGAACGAATTTGAGTGAAATTTGGAGTGGAGACCTTATACCCTGGATTAACACACAGGCTACTTTTCATCATCAATTTTCACCATTATTCACGCGGGTGAAAGCGCGGGGCGCAACTATTAATCTATAAAATATTGCCAAAAAGAAAACATTATCCGTATCATATCAAAGCCCAGCAATCACCCAGCTATTGCACGAGGTGTGAATACGCGCGCCACATGCATGCATATGCAAGTGCCATGCTAATGTGGCATGGAGCTATGAAACAGTAATAGCGAGAGCATGGGCTGTAAATATGAATCATAACACAAAGCGTGAGGTACTAGTTTGTAGGGCCCTGTACCCAAAGGGTGTCGAACAGAATAATAATATTACTATGCCTAACCCGTACGTCTGTCTTTCTGTTTGTATTCTGTTAGGGCCGGCTCCCACCGGGGCGGAGAGGAGACGAGAGCAAAGCTGGCAGGTTATTGGCAGGCAGGCTTGACAGGAACGAAAGGAAATAACGAAATCGAATTGGTTTCTTTAAACACATTTCTCGTCTCCTCTCCTCTCCGCCTGGTGGAAACCGGCCTTTACAGGGGTAGGTATATTTCAGCAGCCATAAGAGGTAGCCAGTTGAAATTTTTACAGATTATATGTTGTTTAAGCATGAATCCTATGCAAATAATATAAATGCAAAAAAACAAATTCCAAGGGGCCTCTTATACGAGTTCTTAAATCAAGGAGTAAAATCGATAGCGCGTTCCTATCTACTTGTGGCGACATCTACCCTTAAAGCAGGTTACAAAAAGTAAGTAGAGTATTTTTATTTTAGGGGCTTAAATATTATGAAGTGTTTGACAATATTGTTTCGCCATACCGCTAAAACAGTGTGACATGCTTTGGCACGACAGCGTTAGGAAGGCTTTATAAGTCATAGTTTTTTCGTTTGTTTAGCAATATAGTTACCGTACGTTTCAATATAGTTCGCTGTGTATTCCAATTAATTTGAATTCCAAATATTCCGAGTTAATGCTTTTGTTTCAAATACAGTAATGTAGTAATGTCCTTATGCTGCGTGAAATGACATAAAAATTGAGCAAAAACTAGTTGAGCTATAGAGCATAAAATGTTCGATAATACAACTATGTCAAGCTTGCTCAACTAGTTGAGCAATCTAGTTGAGCAGTGGGGAAGTAGCGAATATGAAGGATAAATATACTGGCTTTTGTGCTTTTGATTATAATTTAAAATTTGTGAGTAATGAATTCACAAGAATTAAATTAAAACATCACTAGATAGAGAGGCTAAATATAATCTACATGTACCATTAAAAACCACTACCATCCCCTAAAAACACATTAAAAAAAGCTACGGCCCCTGAAAACTCCTAAAAATCGCACAGCTGCACTTATAAAGTACTGAAAGGAAATTGAGATCCCTTGTTTTAAATATAAATACAATAGACCAATAAAATAATACTATTCCAAAGTAACTTTCGTGAATTATATATTATTCATTTTGTAAAAACGGGAAATTTTCACGTACCGATATGTTGGTGGAAGCACCAACAGGTTTCAACCCTAATCGAGGGTCTTCATCAGGGTGGGTATAGGATCCGCACTACACTCCCTCCGCGTCCTTCCTCGCACTGCGTCTCTGAGCTCGCTCCTCTCGGCTCGTCCGGCGCGGGGGTGGGGGGAGTGCTTGTGTCCGCGTCATTACACGTTCTTCGGTAACGTCCTTCCGGTCGGGTTGCGGTGCTCCATCATCGTCGCTGCCACTCCCGTCGCAACCATCGGGCGCGCCAGGAGCGGCCAGACAGGCTACACTAACAGTGTCTCTATCAGGCTCAAAACTTCACTGTCGTACGTCCCATAAAGACAGGATTTCCAAGCGTGTGGTAGAGCCCATCCTCTATCCCTGTTGAAATTAGGCAGTCGACTAATCTCGATAGCCTCTCGGATCTTACGAGGAACGAAAAACTTTTCCCTGGACAAGACCCTGGCCTTATCAAAACGGATGTAGTGCGACGTACCAGCGGTTAACACATTCTTCATGGCGCGTATGTGTACCAGGCTCACTGAACATATACGCGCCATGAAGAATGTGGACATAAATAGTTCAGCGTTGGCGGAGCACTCATTAACCGCTGGTACGTCGCACTACATCCGTTTTGATAAGGCCAGGGTCTTGTCCAGGGAAAAGTTTTTCGTTCCTCGTAAGATCCGAGAGGCTATCGAGATTAGTCGACTGCCTAATTTCAACAGGGATAGAGGATGGGCTCTACCACACGCTTGGAAATCCTGTCTTTATGGGACGTACGACAGTGAAGTTTTGAGCCTGATAGAGACACTGTTAGTGTAGCCTGTCTGGCCGCTCCTGGCGCGCCCGATGGTTGCGACGGGAGTGGCAGCGACGATGATGGAGCACCGCAACCCGACCAGAAGGACGTTACCGAAGAACGTGTAATGACGCGGACACAAGCACTCCCCCCACCCCCGCGCCGGACGAGCCGAGAGGAGCGAGCTCAGAGACGCAGTGCGAGGAAGGACGCGGAGGGAGTGTAGTGCGGATCCTATACCCACCCTGATGAAGACCCTCGATTAGGGTCGAAACCTGTTGGGGCTTCCACCAACATATCGGTACGTGAAAATTTCCCGTTTTTACAAAATTAATAATACTATTCCATTAAATTAACTGGTTCATTGTTAGTTTATATTCGGTCTTAGTTTTTCGACAATTTGTCAAAGTATATCTGATAAAATCCGTCCTTACTTTTCACAACAATCTTAGAAGCTCCATTTTATCTTTCTGGCTTTGTGTTTGTGTGTTCTCGGCTAAATCGTTGCTTTACAATACAAATTGCCTATTAGCCCGTCTCTGAGGACGGCTTTGGTTAAGCAACAACGTCTGACACGTCTCCCAAGTCTATTGGGGCGACAAATTATCACAGGTATCTACAACGAGTCTATAGATGCAACGATAACGTTGCATAACTAGTTATAACATAGTTGTTATAGCGATTCAGTTCAAAAACTATTCTGTATAAAATATCGGTTCCGTGATGCCCGCAGCTATATTTAAAGGCATAGTAGCAGAAGGTATATAGACTTCTGCGGTTAAAGTTATTCAATGATGACGAATGTCAACGACGAATCGATATTTTGTACTGAATCGCTATAAGGCCTCTTGGGATCCCTTGTGTCGTGGGTATCAAGAACTAAGAGTACCACGGTACCGCAACAACCAAACCTAGATCAAATATTTGCAGATCATGCAAATATTTGTTCTGCAGCGGGAATCGAACCCGCAACCTCTTTCTCCTCAGCAGTATTGGCAAGTGTATGTTATATACCGTAATATAACGTATGCGAATAGGTATGTCGTGATTTTGAATTGTATAGACACGGACGTATGGTCCTGATGAGCGCCCCTAGCGTACACTTTGTGAACCTCATTTTCCAAAAATCATGCTTGTTAAAACTCGGACTTCGTTCTCTGAGAATGGACAGTAGCATCCTCCTGGATACTCAATATCAGTATTACGATCACCAATCCATCCAAGCGGGTAATGGTGGTTATGACAAATCCCCTATTGTATTCTATGGGGGAGGCCTCATCCAGGAGATGACGGCCTACGACTGAGGTAATCATGATGAAAGTATAACTAGTACAATCCCTCTTAAACAGTTGACAAAAGCAATAATATTTTTTTTGTGAAATATTAGGCCTAAAAACTAAATACATAATGAAAATAAATACATGGTATTAAAATGTCTCCACTGTGACGGATTTCTCAAAGAACTGTTTTCTTGGAAGGTGAAGCAAAAACTTTGCCTCGGTGCTAAATCCATCATCCCATAATCGATTGCTCGCTGAAGGATGAATAATTTCCTAGAAAATGTATAACCTAAGCGAGCCTGGCGTGCCTAGCGATCCAATACCGCTATTTATAGACAGCCATCTTTGTAAATTAATAAAAAAAATGTTTGATGTAACAAAAGTGTATAATCTTTTTTAATAGATAGAATAATACAACTAATACAAGTATGTACAAACTTAAAAAAATACAATCAAAATAGTTGAGCTGTCTAAAGACCGTTGCCAACGATCTAAAGACAGCTCAACTGATCTAAATCACTACGAGGTGGAAGCGTCACCAAGACACTGCATTGCCACACTAAATGGCAATAGGTTGAGCCAGATATTTTTTTACAAATTAATGCTAAAGTTAGATTTAAAACTGACTGTTGAAATATCGGCCGTAAGATGAAATGTATTCTTCAAACACTTCAATCATCTCTCCCCTTTCGCTGAAAAAGTTCAGAAAGTAACGCATCAATTTAAAGGCTAAAGCACACCGGATGCGTATGCAGCATTAACGTCGACACGCGCGTCTCTACGTATGAACACGCTTGCGTGCCATGCCTCATAAAGTTCCATACATAACAACGTCATAGGACATCGACGTTTTTTTTTTTAAATTTATTTACCATTTAACATTGTATTAAACTATTGTATAGAAATAGCACTTAAAAAACCACCAAGGTTTGTAGGGATAGTGCTAATAGTGAGTCTTAGCTGATACATAAACGTTAGGAATGTAGGTATGATTAGATACAGTTAAAAATAAAGTAGATACCTGCTTAAACAGACACTTATTCGTCATACCTACTTGGAACTAGGAAAGTTCGTTATTATTGTTGGTATCTTCCCATGTTAGCAAGAAAATATGATTTTAATTTATGCTTGAGGTTTTTTTGTGTAATGCTATCGAGTACGTGCATGTCTACATCTACGCGTACGCAGCCGGTGTGATGTGGCCTTAAGAGTTTATTTAAAAACAAACAATGACGTAAATACCAGCACCCTGTTCATAAACACAAAAAGTTCAGTTTCACGGCAAAAGTTTCGTAACCTCCGAATTTAATTAGCAGGGAACCGGGGAAAGCAGGATTTGGTATTTTCGAACTCACTCCCTCAGGATACCTAATTGTCTTATTCACAAAGTTTTTTCATCTATTCATGCCTTTGACCAACCACACTACTGGAGCCTCGTTCATCACCGAAAAAATCTATGATATAAATGTGCAATAATGTGGACGAAACTTGCGAGGCGCTTGAATCCATTCTTCACAGAGGTTCTTTTAATTCGTTCTACTAATATTTGTCTCTTTTGAGGGTCTTCTTCCTGAAGTGAGCCCAAGTGGAGTTTGGGTAACTAACTAAGAATCAGTGACCAGAAAAAATAATAATTATTTTATAAATAAATAAATAATCTCTTTTCATTTAAAAAACCGACACCCGATATTTGGATGAAAAAAAAAATTACGAAAGAACCATAGTGGTGAAAGGATTGTGATACTTTTTGAATGCAAATGCTTGGTTTGTTGCTGAAAATATCAAAATCGCCATATGTATTCCTACAATATTTGAGGAGTTCCCTCAATTCCTCATGGATTCCATCATCAGAACTGGATTCTGAAAAAAATGGGACCAATATGGAAGTATATCTAATCAAATAAAAAAAAAAAAAATCCAAATCGGTTTATAAACGCCGGAGACATGAGGTAACAAAACATAAAAAAAAAACAAAAAATATATTGTATACAGCCGATTTGAGAACCTCCTAATTTTTTGGGAAGTCGGTTAAAAAAAATGCTGGACATTTCACACAACATTATCTCTCACGAGCTTGTGTTATGGGTACTAGATAACTGATATCTTTAGTAAAACTATGTTGGACTTCAAATCTAACATGACGTCGATGTCTCAGGCAAACCGTGATGCAGAACAAATGTCGCCTAGTGGTGCTCTATCCACTTTTAATTACATTATTTTCTTTGCTTTTCCGTCCATTTACTTTTGATTCCAAGGAATAATTTGGAGTAATGAAAAGATCTGCTGGGACGGTCTCCTGGGGCGCATTAACGAGTCTGAATGAAAGTGTCGTAGATGATATAGTTTCACCTTTTGCTTGCTTTCCTTTGCCTTTCAATGTTTACTTCCAGCTTTGTGAACGAAAAACATCTGCCTTCAGAAGTTTTTCTTAGGATATAATAAATGAAGTATTTTGTGGGAAGAAAGTGTTGTGAGAAAGACGTACGTGACATTTTTATCAAAGCTTTGCGCTGGAAATCATCTACAGTTTTTGTAGGACTAATTGGTAAGTGTCGTGGTGTGTCCGGTCTAAGAAAAGACCCCTCTATCTCCTCCCGTGGATGTCGGAAAAGTCGATTAAGGATTACATCAGGGGATAGGCAGTAGCATCCACCTGAGCACTCAATACAATACTATACTGCGATCACCAATCCGCCTGCCAAGCGTGGGGATTATGGCAATTCCCCTCATTGTATTTTATGGGGGAGGCCTTGCCCAGCAGTGGACATCTAAGGCTGTTGATGAATTGGTAAGTCCTCATTCATACTACTCGTAGAGATATAAAAATAATTATCTTACTTTTTACTCTTATATAACCTATCATAACATAACACCCAACAGTCACATACGTAGTCATGATCCCACACTAGGATACCCTGTGTCATAGGTATCAGGAACTACGAGTACCATGGTACCATAACACCCAGACCCGGAACAAATATTTGCAGATCATATACAAACATTTGTTCCGCAGCGGGAATCGAACCTGCAACCTCTCGCAACTCAGCCGGTAACACGCCCGCCACGCCACAGAGGTCGTCTTATTGCGATTATCGCAGTATATAAAGAGTTATAGAGTTTCACGATAAAGCTACTCATTTATCCTACTAATATTATAAACGCGAAAGTTTGTGAGTATGGATGTTTGTTACTCTTTCACGTAAAAACTACTGAATGGATTTGAGTGAAATGTGGAATGGAGATACTTTACGCCCTAGATTAACACATAGGCTACTTTTCATCATCATCATCGTCAATTTTCATCATTGATCACGCGGGTGAAACCGCGGGGCGCAACTAGTACTTAATAATTCTCACTGGATAATAAAAAGTAAAGTGCTTTGTTACATGTTACTTCATTCTAAAGTATCTTGTTTGCGCCTTCTGTCACGAAGTATAAAAACATCCTTGGAAATAAGTTTGAGATAAAATATCACTTTACTTGTTTCCATACGTCGCGGCGGGTCACGAAGGTGGCGTGAATCACAAACTTCAAACCTGATTTGGATTTTATAGAGTTTCGAAGTTATTAGTTGCACAGTGGGAAGTTATACGTGACGGTAAGATCTTGGACGACGCGGTAGAGGAAGGACCTCCCCTCGATGGACTAAAGACATAAACGTCGTAGGAAGTCGGTGGATGGAGGCGGCTTAAGATTGTTCGTCGTGGAATTCTAAAGGTGAGGCATATGCCCAGCAGTGGACTTCCACAGGCTGCTGATGGTGATGATGAGATCTTGTAAGCGTAGAACTCAAAAGCGGCTAACTTACCTCCATGTGGGAACTTATTACAATTGGACATTGTATTAATTGGACATTGTGGGGATTGAACATTATGAGAAACGGACATTATATAACGGAAGAACTGCGTGTTCAGCTGTTGGAGACACTTGTCTTGTCTAAGTTGAATTATACGGATGTGGTATATGGGCCAAGACTTTTAGCTAAAACGCAAAGACTAATCCAACGTGTTCAAAACGCCTGTGCCCGTTTTTGTTTTGACATACCGTATAGAGCTCACGTCACTCCATACTTAAATGCTCACACGGTATTGGAAATGAGACATCGGCGGAAGCTTCACTTAGCATGTCTCTTATTCGGTGTTTTGAAGCATAATGCGCCTTCTTATCTGAGTCAGAAGTTGAAGAGTGCATCAAGTTTGAGGTCCTACGAACCCCGGCAGTGTTCGTTGCAGCTCTGTGTGCAGCTGCATAGGTCAGCAGCCTTTAGAGGCAGTTTCCGCTACGCTGCAACGAAATGCTGGAATAATATTCCACCGCCAATAAGGAACCTGCAAAATGTTCTAGGGTTAGGCAGAACCTTAAAAAGTACCTACTTAATTGGCAAAGGGAGCAGGAACTCCTCAAGAATGATACGAGTGCTATATAACTATATAATTTAATATTTGTTTTTTATCTACTTATAATTATTATATCTGTTTTACTTATTATTGTTTATTGTGTATAATTTGACTTATATATTATTTATTTACTTTCATTCTATTTCTTTTTTTTTGAACTTTATTGTTTTTATGTTTTATTTCGTGTTTCATTGTGTCCGTGACTTTTTTTGACGAATTTATTATATTGTTAGCAAAATGGCTCCAACGGAAGACCAGCGTAGGTTGTTTACATCCTGCATATGCTGAGTTGGGGCCTTTTTGCAACAACATTTTTTATTTCATTTTATTTTTTGTTTTGTGTAACTGTTTGCTAAATTGTATATATAATGTTGTTGCAAATAAAATTTATTCTATTCTATTCTACATTCCGGGAATTGGAAATTTTGGAACTTGATGCGATATTCATTCCAGATTTGGGTGTTATGGTACCATGGAACTCATAGTTCTTGCTGATACCCACGACACAGCAAATCCTAGCGTGGGATGAGGACTATGTATGTGACTGTTGGGTATTATTTTATGATGTTACACGCCTACTTCCCACAACCAGAATCATTTTTATGAATGAATTACAAAATCTCGTAGCTTTGAGCAAGACGCCAGCATTTGCGGAATGCCCAAAAGTCGCAGATTGGAAGGAGTTAGTCATGTGCAAAGTGTTTTGTTAGTAGTAGAACTTCTTGTAAAAGAGTTTGCTTGGGGAAGTACTACCTCCCTACCTATTTCTGTTGCCAAGCAGTGGTGTTCGCGTTGCTGGGTTTCTGTTTTAAGGGTGCCGGTGAAATTACAGGCACATGAGACTTTTCATCTTTATGTCTCAGGGTCAGCAGCGCGGGTGTGTTGCCTTTGGTATTGCATGCGTCCATAGGCTATGGTAATTACTTTCCATCAAGAGGGCCGTATGCCAAGTTCATAAAAAAATAGGTTGTGCTCTATGAGTTTGGCCATCTTTAAATACTATGAATGAGGCGTTTGTCGCAAGTTTCGTAGCAATTGGTTGCGTTCGAATCAAATAAAGTTTATTAAATTCGCCCTAGTTTCAAACTCGCCCAACTCTCACAACTGGAGCCGGAACAGTATACGTACTGAAAAGTGAGGAGTGTATGCATTATTTTTGATTACACCACCACCTTAATTAATGACCTTCATTTGAGGTACGGAACCCTAACAATAAGCAATGCATCGTGCATTGCTTATTGTTAGGGTTCCGTACCTCAAAAGGTACCAACGGACCCATCATAGGATCACTCGGATCTGTCGGTATCTGATCGGATCTCTAGTAAATAACCGAATTCTGATTTCGGAGGTTAGAAAATAAAAAAACTTGTGATGTGATGTTTAAAATGAAAGAACTCGTTAGGAGAAAAACCAATTTTTTTATAACATTAAAATGCATAGTTTAACAAAATATACCATCTATCCAAAAAAACGGAATATTAGTCCTTACTTAAAGTTTACAAGAAAACTTAAAAGAAAATCGTAAGTTTCCAAGAATAAAGGAAAGAAAAATATACATACGAAAATACTATTTAATATATTTATGCGTAAAATGAAAATACGTGTTAAATATGTGTTGATTGATCCGAATAGTCGGGTTCTTCCCCTGTGTCATTACATACGCCCTTCTCGGAGCGTGGTCACTCAATTTCCTGTCCATTTTGTTCAGACGTGTACCAAAAGGACTGGAACTAACTACCAGATGATAATATAGATGCTGTTGTGGACAAAAACCTACTACGGCGCTACGATAGAGATGGAATGTTGAATAATGGGTTCATCATCATCATCACCATCTTCAGACGTCCACTGCTGGACGAGGCCACCCCCATAGAAAAATAGGGGGAATTGCTATAATCACCGCGCTTGGCACGCGGATTGGCAATAGCAGTGTTGGTGTTGAGTACTCAGGTGGATTGCTGCCTATCCCCTGGTGTATAAAGGTAATAATGGGTTGGAAGTTTGTAATTTACTATTACTTGTATTTTAGATACTGCTTTAGATTCGTAATCCGTTGATCTACGAGTCGAATCACAAAATATCTTTATGATAAAAAAATATGTCTTCCTGTCATATATTATGTTCATTGTACGCATTATTTGGTCAAAGGGCCCGAAGAGCTTTATTGCTTTTATTATGTTATGTTTTCCGTGTTTATGCAAAAGTCCATGTTGTGTTTATTGTCAGATGCGAAGGCAGATAATAGTAGATTATGCACTAAGGGAATAAAGCAGTGTCTTATGTCGCGGGCGGAATATTGAACCTTGAGTGTAAAGAGGGACTCTAAAGTTAACTCCCGAGTGTAGCGAGGGAGTTATATAGAGTCCTGAGTGAAGCGAGGGGTTCAAGCTGCCCAAGACGAAGACATGCTTTATTCCAGAGGAGCATACTCTACTTTTCACACCTACTGCGAGGCAATAAAAGGCCAGGGCTCCATTAAATAAGTATCGTCTGTTTTGATAAACTCTGGTGTAGAATCATTATCGCTCGACATTTTTTGTTAACACTAATATTGTCACTGACATAATATTATATTACAAAAATATTGCAATACAATTCACTGAAAATCACAGCACCAAACATCTCTTTTGTTTCACATTCTTTAAAATTGCGCCTATTTCTTTTTTTTTCGAGTTTTGCTATAGTGGCCAGTTCGATTTTCGAACAAACCTCTTTACAATGCCATATGGTAATTTTTTTACTCGGAGTTTTCCACGAGTTTCCAACACGAATTTGACGTTCTAAATTCAAATCACTTTAATCCCTAGGGAGTTTCATACAACTTTAAATCCCTAGAGAGACAATGCTGTACTTTACTTTGAGGTTGCATGATTTGTAATTGGACATTGTCGAGCAGGTGGTGTGAAAATCTTATTGTCATATGCTGCCACTTCACTTGGTGTATATTCGCAAATGTTTGCATTATTTTGCCAAGGAAAACAACATTATGTACCGATAGACTCATGGTTGATTTTACCTTGGAAAAATAACGCAAAGATTTGCGAATATACACCAAGTGAGGTGGAAGCATTAGATTCTGGTTACTTTTATTATCCAACCACTGCTTTGTCTTTAAATGAGCATATTAGGATGTTAAGGGTGAAATTTTACGCTAATATTGTCGTGTTGTGAAAGAGGTTAAATAAGGAATCATGTTAATTTTGAACTATGCAACAAAAAACTAGCATTATAAAGATACCATTTCTTTAGTTATTTATTTATTTATCACACAAACTGATTACATAATTTGGTAAGTAATGTCTTAATGTAAACCTATGTAGGTTTGTCTAGACTAGGTTTTTTTTATACTACTGGCAAGCAAACAGTCATATGACCTACCTGATGGAAAGTAGTAGGTAACGTTAAAGTAGTTTTGTTAGTAGTAGAACTTCTTGTGAAAGAGTTCGTCCGGGGAAGTACTACCACCGTACCTATTTCTGCCGCCAAGCAGTAGTGTTCGCATTGCTGTGTTTCGGTTTGAAGGGTACGGGTGCCTGTGAAATTACAGGCACATGAGACTTTTCATCTTTGTGTGATGCCTCTGGTGTTACAGGCGTTCATAGGCTACGGTAACTGCTTTCCATCTGGTGAGCCGTAAGCTTGTCTGCTTGCCTAGTAGCACAAAAAATAATAATAATAATAAGTAGTTACCGTAGCCAATGGAGGCTTGCAACACCAGACGCATCACACGCGCGGTGTAGTACTGCAATGAATAAAGATAAAAAGTCTCATGTGCCCGTAATATCGTTCGTATATAGTTTAGGTTTTCGATGAATAAGTTTGTGTCTTAAAATACGCAAGAAAATAAAAGACCTGTCTTTAAATACCTTATTATCCGTATCTAATAAATAAGGTGAGCAAGCGTACACAAAGAGACAGTTTAGATTATGAAAAGCAAAGAACGAATTTATTTTCCATAGGCCTTGTAAAATGATTAAGTAGGATTCTATCTTTATTTGTTGTCTTACAGCATTAGAAATGAATAAGGCTCCCCTGGAGGTAAATGTATCATTTTCATTTCCCGTAAAGTCTCAAATAACAGTATCGATTTAACAAGATGAGGAAAACCAACCGATTGCTGGTAAATTACAACTTTTTTGGTATTCCGATTTCTTTTACACCAAACTTACTTGTAATATTGGATTACCAACGTGATTTTCCGCAATCCTGCAAAAAAAGTATTCATTAGTTGACCGTGGTGTGTCCGGTCTAAGAAAAGACCCCTCCATCACCTCCCATAGATGTCGTAAAAGTCGACTAAGGGATTACATCAGGGGATGGGCAGCAGCATCCGCCTGAAAACTCAGAATACTGCCATCACCAATCCGCCTGCCAAGCGTGGTGATTATGGCAATTTTCTCCATTGTCTTATATGGGGGAGACCTCGTCCAGCAGTGGATGCCCAAAGACTGTTGATGATTATTCATTGAAATCACAAGGATCATTTTGAATCGTCTTATGAACTAAAATTACTCCTACCAACGTGATCACAAGCCTAAACGAATCAGGGCAGCTTGGATACGGCTTGGATTGATTTGATGATCCTTCTACTAAGTAGGAAGCAACTGTTTGGTGCCTTGAGAACAAAAAGAAGCTGATACATAGAAAAAGGTTGAAGAAACTTCAGGCAGGAAATCAAAAGTAAAGAAACAGCAGAAGTTCATAAGTTAGCACACGCTACGCTTGATATACTTATAAATAACAACCTAATAATATCAAGTAGGGCTGCAAAATTAGATCTACCAACTGGGGCTAATGTTGTGAACTGTAGGTCACACGTACAACAGCCGAGGCTCAGACGTGATTCAGAACTATCTATCTATACCTATGAAATACCGTAAAGGGGTATATCCATTCTCGCCTCTGGTATTTGGAGAAAAGTTTGCTTTAATTTTAGAATATAAAATAATGTACATGTTACATTGTAGTGAACGAAATGCAGTACCAACACCCTTGCCAATAAAACCTAATAACTCAACAGCCCGTGGCTATAAAGCACGTGCGGTGTCGATTCGTTCGCTTCTACAAATGTTGTTAGAAATGTTTATCGGCCACTCCATTTTATTGGTTTTGACTTTCCGCAGTTTATGTTTTACGAGACCATACTTTTACAAGATATGTGCAGTAAGCAGTTTCGTAGTGCAGTGGAACGCCGAACGGTAGCACTCAGTTATTGAGCGGTGCTTCAATTATAATTGGTTTACGGAAGATTTTTTATCAAAAACTGCATTTAAGTTGGTCAAAAATACATTAATAACAGGTTTTCAATTCAATCAATATTCAAAATAGTTTATTTCAGGCCATATTCAAATATTAGTACGCACTATAAAATTACCTTAATCTTTAATTGTTACATAGTTATGAACGTTAAGCATTGCTTAAAACATTTCCTGTCATTATTTGACTTTATTCAATAGCAAGGAATGGAAATCCTACTATCCTATCCTATCCTACTTGTGGTATTCAGCCTTTGAAATAAAGCGATTACGATCGAGGCGCCCCCGTGGAATGTCATTGCTTGGACAACGTTCGGCCCGGACGGGCGTGTCGTTTGTAATTTATTACTATCCGTTTGTTTGTTCTGATTTCCTACCAGTTCCCAGACCCATAAATGGGTGTCTGAACCCCACATTGGCGACGAGGATAAAAAATTGTGAGTACCTAGTCGATAATTCGACTAAAAGTTGCGTAGTGTTGTGTTAATTGAATACCGACATACATGGAAAACTTTTCTAAAACTCGAGGAAGGGTACTTTTTCTTAGTGATTTAAATCAGTCGTAACGTGGTCGTAACTAGATATTTTTAACTTGATTTTTAACCGGCCACACGAATTTAAAAGTTTTTACTAAGTACCCTCTTACTTGAAATAAATTTATGGTGGCTAATTATCTCGCAACACGTCGCAACCATAATGAAATGACAAAATAATGAGGCAAAATGTTCCA
Organism: Epirrita christyi; assembly: GCA_951392215.1. Taxonomy (NCBI): domain Eukaryota; kingdom Metazoa; phylum Arthropoda; class Insecta; order Lepidoptera; family Geometridae; genus Epirrita; species Epirrita christyi. The sequence continues at coordinate 2,477,737 of OX595842.1, read as the reverse complement.
GTTCATGTCAACCAATTTATGAGTTTATTTCTGGTACCTTGCTTATAGCAAATAACTACCTATAAAGTTCTTGTTGATGTGAACCAACTCCAGGGAATGGACAAAAGTGTTACGAGCTTCTATAAAGTTGTTTTCAATGAGTCAATTAAACTTGTACCTACTCATTGAAATTGTGCCACGTATATATTTACGCAAGTTTGCCTAAAAGACGAATGTTAATGTCTACAAAATGGTGACAGTATGGAGCGATAAATGGCAATAACCTCCGATACCTACACATGTTTAATGTAGGTACGTACTCTAAGGTAGAACATTTTGATCCCTCTGTTAATCAAATGAAATGAATTTTATTCATTGAAATCACAAGGATCATTTTGAATCGCCTTATAAACTAAAATTACTCCTGTTCCAACGCGCTCAAGCCTAGAAGAATCAGGCAACAAACACGGCTTGACTTAATTTGATGACACGTCTTACCACAAGGTGGGAAGCGCCTGTGTGGTGCCTCGGAGCAGGAAGTTGCTGATACATATTAAATGAGAACTTAAAAACCTAAGAAAGTTAGTCAAATGCAAATAAACATCAGCAAAAGTTTATAAGACAGTACACGCTCCACTTGATATAACCAGAGACTAGTAAAACTAGTCTCTGATATAACCTAATTTCTAAATATAATGTATGACGTGACCAAGTGTTCTTAATAATTGTTCCTATGGTTTTAATAAATGAGTATGAGTATCAGTATGAGTATACCTACTTATAAATAACAATCTAATAGAACCATGTAAAGAGAAAAGTACAGATATTATAGCAAATCAGCTCAAATCAGATGTAGCAATTATCTGACAAGGCTTATGTGCGGCCGCTAAAATGTATGTACACCATAACAAAACCAAGTGCTCCCAGTGTTCCTACGGTGAATAAATGATATAAATATGAATATGAATATGAAATTTCCATTTATCTTCGAGTAAGATGTTTGGATGCACCTTCTGGAAGTTTATTATAGAACTGTACAGAATTCCTCATAAAAGACCCATTTATTTTCTTCAATCGAAATTTTGGTATATTTAGTTTGGTTGTATTTATAAATCCAAATACCATGCAAGTCACCCTTTTTCATACAACTATCCAAGTGTTTATGTGTATGTAATAATATTTCATAGATATATTGCGAAATTACTGTGAGAATATTGATTTCTTTGAAACGCAAGGCGTTCAAGGGGTCACGTGACTTCATTTTATAAATGGCACGTATTGCCCGATTTTGTAAGACAAATATAGCTGGAAATATAGCTGTATTACCCCACAGCATGCTACCATATGACATAACACTATGAAGTAGCTAAAATAAACAAGCCTAGCTGTAGCTTCATCAGTAAGCTGCCTTAACATACAAACTGCATATGCAGTGGAACTAAGTCTACCAGCTAAAGCCACAATTTGCGGTGCCCACTGACCCCCTGGATCAATATAAAGCTCTAAGAAAATACTAGACTTAACAAGATCAAGTGTCTCCCCATTTATTTTAATATTTAGTTTGATAATGTTTTACATTTGGCTATGTGAATTTGATGCTTTTCGTTTTTAGCATTAAGCAAAAGATTATTTACTGTGATCAAAACATTATTTACAAGAACTCGTGACAGTGAATTATTTACTCTATCGTAATTTGCTTTAGATCTATCAACTTTGAAAATCAAAGAAGTATCGTCAGCAAACAGAACTATGCCACATAATGTAAAAAAAGATATTGATAGTGTAAACTAGAAATAAAAAGGGCCTAGTATTGAACCCTGTGGCACCCCCATGACAATAGTCGATCATTTCACCACCAACATCAATTTTTGAATTCTATTGGATAAGTAAGAATTTACAAGATTAATTGCCTGATTTTGGATGCCATAATGTTTTAACTTGGAAATTAATGTATCATGCCACACGCAGTCAAAAGCTAAGGACGATCGCGTTCTGTGAGTTCTCCTACGCTTCAAATATGTGTTCTAAGAGCATGGTATCAGCATCGGCTGTCGAATGAACCTTAGTTATTCCAAATTAATGACTGAAGAAGTCCGTGGAGGTCGAAGTGTGACAATAACTGAGTAAGAATAAGTTTCTCGAAGATCTTACTTAAAGCAGGCAATATAGAAATTGGCCTATAGTTACCTGGATCTTTATCATTTCCAGACTTGAACAAAGGATTAATTTACTATGTTTCATAAGATGAGGAAAGACTCTCGTCAAGACATCTATTGAAAATGTAGGCCATACACGGCGCAATATCAGCACCTAGCACAATTACTAGAGAAAAACTATCAAAGGCATTCATGACCTGAATATTTTTGATAACATAGTATTGTTTATGTTTAAATTCATCTGGTTACTACAAGGTTTAGATTTACCTGTTTCATTATTAATTTCCAAGTTGTATTAATTTTATTTGCTGACTTTTCTATTGAATTTCTCAAATGCAATGATTTTAATGTATGACAAACTTTTTGAAGGACTTGGAATAGTTCTTTATGTACAAGATAAACGTTGGGTCGTGCAACATTGATTCCCCAGCCGTATAGAGTTCATATAGGGTTGTAGCCCAATCAGCTAACCCGACATTCGCTCTAGCTTTACAATCTCACTATCTTCCTCACTTATCAATTTAGACAAACTGGTAAAAAGGTCATTCGGATCATCTACGCACGGTACGTACAAGGGGCATTTTTAGATCAATACTGCCGTGGAATTTTAAAATGCGACTATCTGTGATAAGTGAAATTACAAGTATTTAAAGCACTGTGCTGAGACCATAGTGATCTGAGGTGAAATGTTTAATTACTGATGTATCAATTGGAACACTACTACAATAAATATTATCAAAACAGGTGGATGTTGTTAGTGTCACTCTTGTTGGTTATTCGAAGAGGTGATGTAAATTAAAACATTTAAACAAATTAAGCAGCCTCTCAGAAAAAGAACTAATCTATATTGAAATTTCCGCAGACTATAAGCATTTTACTATGTACAAAAGTTTTGAGCAATACTTTTTCCATAGTGGATTAAAATAACGCGAAGTCTGCGTCAGGGGGACGGTAAACACACAATGATATGCAGCTCTAGCTCAACAGCTCAATAGTCCTCTCAATAGTGAGATTTGCAACATCTTTACGTTTCTTGCATTTTAAAGTATTTCGAACAACAGTTAAGGAACCCTATGGCGTTCTTGCGTTTGTATGAACTTACAATATTGTAATTCTCATAATAAGGGAGTAACTCAAATTGTAACATCCAGTGTTCAGTTACATACATGATAATGTACATTAAAACTGTTTAAAAATGTTTCTAAGCCTAAGATTTTGCTGGGAAGGGCTTGTACATTTTATGTGGCCGGCCTTCTCATTGTCGAACTAGTTTAAATGACTGTCAGCTGACACTCCTACCTTTTACCCTCATTAGTACTACCTACTTCTAACCACGAGCTCGTGAACTGCGTTATAGTAAATTCTTATAACGAGATCAAAAATATGAAATGCTAACAATTTAGCAATTATGAATTTACTATGTCTGCCGTCTGTTTTGACTCAAGATACTATGTATCAACAGTATCTCGTGTCAAAACAAAATTTCTAATAAAATTATTAGTATTAAAATACAAAACGTCTCTATGACGACATGTCAAATTGTGCAACATTAAATTAAGATTAAAAATTAATTGATTGTCTGCACTAACAACTAGCTAATAATATCATATCGCATGACACCACACTTTCACCTAATTGTATTATCAGAGTGGTGTCGTAGTATCTTTAAGTTTTGTGAATGAAGGCATTTGGAAAGCAATTATTTGTGACAACTTGCCCTAACAGATCACTGGGTAGCAAACCCATCCCAACGCCATCTTATCTGAATACGCCACAGTCTTCCAAGTCTGCCACCAGAATTTTACCTGTCTAACCGGAGACTGCGTACAACCAGAGGTGGGAACTACTTCAATCTATACAGAAGGTGTAGGCTGCTTCTGCGATGCACATGGATCAGAAATCTGGAAGGCTCTGATACAGGAAGATCGGGAGTATCGTTGGAATATAATACCTACACTTGAAAAGAGTAGAAGGTAGTAATTGGAAGATCTGTGATCATGAAGAAATTGAGGAGGACAATAATAGCGTACCTAGTAAAGAGATCGATAATTGTATAGGTACTTAATTAAAAATTACATCAACGGCGTAGTTTAATTACTGGTTAAAATAAAATTCGATTTAGAATAATAATTATGTTGTAAAATCATTAGAAGTATCACTTTAGAATAATGATGGCTTACTTTATGTTGTAAAATTACTAGAGGTATATAGTAAAATAAGAATAGTAAGTTAACTTTTGGAAATAAGCAATTGTTAATTTTTAATTTGTTAAAAAGGAAGAGATGTGGTATTCAGCCTTTGAAATAAAGCGATTACGATCGAGGCGCCCCCGTGGAATGTCATTGCTTGGACAACGTTCGGCCCGGACGGGCGTGTCGTTTGTAATTTATTACTATCCGTTTGTTTGTTCTGATTTCCTACCAGTTCCCAGACCCATAAATGGGTGTCTGAACCCCACACTACTAATATTATAAACGCGAAAGTTTGTGAGTATGGATGTTTGTTACTCTTTCACGTAAAAACTACTAAATGGATTTGAGTGAAATTTGGAATGGAGATACTTTACTCCCTGGATAAACACATAGGCTACTTTTCATCATCATCATCAATTTTCATCATTATTCACGCGGGTGAAACCGCGGGGTGCAACTAGTATTTTAATAATTGCTTAACTTTTCAGATTTTTATATATATATGTAATATTATTACATACTTATATAAAAAAGTATTAAAGCCTCTTTCACTATCAGTAGAATGTTTCTAGCAGTCGTTATGATAGAGGTAAAACCTAACCCAATTTAGGTATGAAACCATCTGTCAAAAAGCTATTGTACATAGGCTATGAACCCTTTTATCTGTCAATAGAAGAAGGACATGCACTTAATAAAAAAAAACAGTCCAGAAAAGACAATTATTATAGCAGCGTAGCATTGCTGCTACGACGCATAAATGTGCAGCAATGCTACGAGGCCTACGAATGCTACGCATGCTTCATCTAAGCACACAGTAGATTTTCAGCTAGCCAGTACGCAAAGTATTGTATATTTAGCTGTGCTATGGACGTGCTATTAAACGATTAGAAGCACCTGCTATGCAAAATAACCTAACTTAAAAATTCTAACATTTAATTAAACACTCTCTTGTTTCTCAAGTTGCTATAGCCATAAACGTATCTATTTATGTGTAAGTTTACTTAGCTCAGTGATCGGTAATGTGATAGCAAACACATGAGTTTGCTTAACAGGAAAGTAGGGAAGTGTGTTTAAGTTATCGTATGCAAAGTTAGCTGGTTGTAAGTTGGAGTGTTGACGTGGTGTAAGCGTTGCTGAAACGGAGACATGCTAATTATAAGTGTTTATGTAGGTTGAGTAATGTAGCGTAAGAATGTGTGCGCATTAACTATTTGCTCTATGAAGTGAAACCCCGTCAGATAATGATGATGGTGATGGTTTTATTGACACATAGCCTGCTCCCTTATTGTCTAACGAACTGGTAATCGCTTTCGATTACAATTTAGCGGTTACATTGCGGCGCATGCTTTAGCTTTTTTTTTCAAGAGCAGAAGTATTCTAAGCATAAATCGCAATGAACTGTAAAATCTTAATTAAAACCAATAAGCTGAATTAGCCAATAAAGAGGCTGGTTGAGGGAAACATCTTAGTGGTCAATAGGTGAGTTTTTAGAATAGTTATAAGATTTTATTTATTTATTTAAGGAAGACCAACAGCTTAATTTAAAAACAATCTATGCTAACAAAAATAGGTGTCGGAAAAGTATATTTCTTATACTTGACAAAGTACCTACTTAAAGAATGCTACCAGAAAACAATATTTAGTAATGATTAATCAAGTTATAGCTACCTACCGATTCATTTATATTACATAAATAGTATTAATAGTATTTAAGTACAGTTTGTTTTCCTGAGAAAATAAAATAATTAAATAAATATTTATCAAAACAGCAAATAGTAAAGTGTACCAAGATCTTCTAAGTAACAGACTGTTTCGGAAACAGCTTTGCATAAATCAGAATTGACAGGCCCTAGTTTAAGTTTAGTTTTTAGCACTCGTGAGCGTAGTACACGGGTTTTTGTGTAGGCAATATAAGTTACAGAGTGTACCGGAAACAATAGTTATTTGTTATACAAGAGTGCAAAGTTGCTTTTTAACCGCGTGCTCAATTTTGATGACCGAGCTAGCGAAGGAGTCTAAAATTTAATCACGAGCGTAGCGACTGATTTAAAAGTTAGAATCCTGAGCGTTAGCGAGGGATCAAAAGAGCACGAGGTGAAAAATCTTTGCACTCGAGTGCAACACGTAACTTTTCATCCCACCTCAGCGAGGAAATTACGAAATGCAAAAAAAAACACTTACAATCACAAGATACTTTTGCGCATTTTTAACAGTTTCAGTCAATTCTGTTGGCGTCAAATAAACTTCTTCGTCGCTAGAATCACTCATTTTAGGTTTTCCCCTTGTTTTCAAGTTTCTTGTTTTTAACCTAAGGATTTAACAATATGGCGTAAAAAGAAAATGGCACGCGAGTACATCAAGAAGGTTCCGAGTCTGAGTTTTTAACAAATTAAAAAAGGTTGTATGATAAATTCGGCACCATGGAGGTAGAAGTAAATAGGTTTAATGATGTTTTGAATTCACAAACTTAGTGCACACTATGTTCTAAATTCAATTTTATTTTATCCTCTAGCGGATAAAAACGGCTTTTACACTCAGATATCGAATAGCAAAAATACTCTTTCCGAGATGGTGGGATGAAAAAGTAATTAACTGACAGGCCCTAGTCGTAAGTATATAAAATAATTTAATAATGCTGGACATTTGACACAACATTATCTAGCCCCAAGCTAAGCAGAGCTTGTGTTATGGGTACTAGATAACTGATATACTTAATACAAAATACATTACATAGATAGAATATTATCTAGATAAATATTTTTTATTATACATAGAAAATACCCAGAACTCTCTGAACAAATATCTGCAGATTGTACAAATATTTGTTACGAGGCGGGAATCGAACCCGCAACCTCCTGCGTCGCAGGCGAATCTTCGCCCGCCGCACCACAGAGGTCGTCATATTGTTTCATGAGTGTTTCACATTTGTGAGTGTATAAAAACCCCAAGACAAAAAAATATAAAGATAAGTTTATTTCATCCAACTTAGATACACGACATACACAAAACAGATATACTATAACTATAAAAATAATAACAGGAATATTTGAATCCATAATTTATATAAATGGTGAATGGTGAAAATGAGTTACTATAACGGTCCGCTAGAGGCGCAATTTCAAAACACGCTCACGAGTGTGATCGTCTGCAACGCTGCAAAACTAAGACTAAGGTCTCTGAGGCTTATAAAGAATCACAAAGTAGAGATGTCTCGTGAAGGTGTTAGTTCAAAACTGATGGCTCAAGTAAACTGGGTCAAGTGCGGTTTGAGCCCGCAAGCCCGTTTCTAGCCGGACGTGATAAAGTTTTGTTTTAACACTTCGGGTAGGGATTTTTAGTTTTGTACACCGGATATTGAAAATATCCGTTCTGTTTTGTTGAAACAGTGATTTTTGAGGTTTGAGAATTAAGCTTGATTTTAGAAACCAAGGTTTTTGACTTGGAATATATTTTATAGCTATAAGAATAAAGCTATTAAATAGTAGATTGTTATAAAAGGAGCTAAAATGACCAATAGATAGATAGATAGATTAACACTTTATTGTACACCAGGAAAACATAACAGGATTTATTAAAATTAGCAGTACAATGGGCGGCCTTATCGCTGAGAGCGATTTCTTCCAGGCAACCTTTGGATGGACAGTAACGAGCGAAGCAGTAACGAAACGGCGGTGCACAGAGTAAAAATAATAACAATGAAAGAATATTAAAATACAACTTATACTTTAAACTCGAATACATAATATACCTACATTTATATAATACACTAATAAATAGTAATAAGACTATAATATGCCCTGATAAAAGAAAAGAAAAGAAAATATGACTAATCTACATAAACACTCACAGGATATTTTCACATTCCAATCAAAACGAGGGTAGGTCAGACAGATAATGATTTTTAAGTTTCTGCTTGAATGTGTGCAGTGAAGATGCCTGCCTGATTTCCACCGGCAAAGCGTTCCACAGACGCACAGCTTGGACTGTGAAAGATTTACCATAAAAAGAGCTGCTGTGCACAGGCATTTTGAGAGATAAGTTTTCTGATGACCTAAGCGAATAAGAACTCGAGGAATGAAGATACTCAAACCTTTCTTTAAGATAGCAAGGGGAGAAAGGATTAAATAGAACAGAGTAGAGAAGAGAAAGAATATGCGTATCCCGGCGAAGGCGAATAGGGAGCCATTTGAGCATAGAGCGAAAAGGAGAAATATGGTCATATTTACGCAATCCATATATGAACCTTATGCAGAAATTCTGAAGGCGCTCAAGCTTATTAAGCTGCTCTTCTGTAAGGTCCAGATAGCATGCGTCAGCGTAATCTAACACAGGAAGAAGAAGGGATTGTGCAAGTGCAATTTTGGTGGCAGTTGGCAGAAAGTTTCGCAGTCGTCTTAGAGAGCCTGCTGAGGCAAAAAGCTTCTTACATGTAACTTGCAGCTGAGACCCCCAAGACAATGACCAATGAATATACGAGAAAGCTCGGGAAATAAATATAAACACTCTACTTTTCACTTTAATTGCTAGAAAATAAAGTAATCAATTACAATATGAAATAGGTTATTTTTAAATTTGCAATAAATAAATAATAATAATAATAATTAGAGATAAATTCTAAAGAATTCGCGCCAATGGTGTCAATTCTGTTGGCACAAACTAGACTAAACTAAACTAAATTTAGTTTTAGTTGCGTCAAAATGACGTTTTGCTATTCAGACATCGATTAAAATGACTGAACTAAACTAAATCCTAATCTGACTGCACTAAAATTAGCTTAGTTACTCAACTTAGTTTTAGGTGGTCTTTTCCTATTCTGTTGTACAGTTTATGCTATTGAGAATCGACTAAAATGACAGCACTAAACTAAATCTTAGTCAGACAGCACTAAAATTAGCTTAGTTACTCAACTTAGTTTTAGGTGGTCTTTTTATATTCTGTTGTGCAGTTTTATGTCTAATATTAGAAAAATCTACCTAAAATTAGTCTTCATGAAAACTGGTGTGGATTAAATTTAGTGATTCAAAAAAAGTATTCTTGGGGCATATTTCGCTAAGAAAATAAATACTTAAATCAACTATTTACAAACTGCAAGTAGAGGAAAACAATTAGGATCACAAAGTATTGAATTTTGTTGTAATTAAGATGATAGCTTTCATGATTTATGCGACCGGGCTGGGTCTGAGCCGTGGCATAAACAGGTGCTTACGAGGCACGAATTTAAAATGAAGTAGTTCCAGTTCAGCGCCGCCCGCGCCTCAATTCGTCCCGAGGCACGGGTAGTGCACGGCTACTTCATATATAAAATGTTTGTACCTTTTTAATCCATGCCTCGTCCGCACCCAAAGCTATGGTTCAGTACCAGCACAGTCTAGCATAAATCATCTTTTAAGGCCACAGCACACCAGCTGCGTATGCGTAGACGTAGGTGTGCACGTCGACGTACCATTATGTTGTAATGTATGGAACTGTATGAGACATGGCACACCGCTTGCGTGACGTCCACGCGCGTCTCTACGCGGCGCGGCGCAGAGACGCGCGTGTCTACGTTACCGTGTGCTGCATACGCATCCGGCGTACCTTGGCCTTTACCATACTGTGTGCAGTAAAGTCTAAAATGCTATATCTCCTACTTATTACTTTTTGATAGTAAAGTTGTAGAATCAACCTACAAAAAGATACTTTTTGATGGTGAACCCATGGAAGTAATAAGTACTACGTACAACCTTATTAATTCCATGGGTGAACCTCATTTCTTAATTTTAAAGTTGACACATTACCATAATGACATTTAACAAAAAAAATAAGTTTGAATGTTAGTAAATATAGACTGCAGTCTGTCGCAACTAAAAGAAAAAAAAAGATTGTATGAAACGGGGCAGAATTTTAATGGTGACCATTTTTCACTTCCTCTGCCTTTCTCGTTCTTTGATGACCTGTCAGTCAGTTACATTCTCACATGGTCAATTTGTTTCCCCGTTTGTCTTAGACAAAATTTATATTGCAAAATATTTTATTATTGTGGTCTAAATACGTTTATGTGTGTTGCTTGCTTCTGAAACCTAATTAATTTCTGTGAATATGAAATATGAAGTACATAAATTGTGAAATATGCTGCTTACAATCAGATAGAAATAACGGCAAAAAACTTTTTATGGCCAGGTTTCCTCTGGATGAAGTCCGGTTAGTACCTACCTAGATTATTAGATAAATTATCAGTCCAATACATACTTCTTCTTGGGCCAAAATATCATAGATTCCAAAAAATATCATAATCCCAAGCAATAATAATATTGATTCTGAATGATAGTGTGGTGAACGATATCTTCATTTATAAATATCGATAATTGATACTTTTATTTTTAGGTGTAAAAAATTGGTGAAATTACTAAATCTTTCATCATCAACCCAAAGAAGTCTACAAAGAACTGCTGGACATAGGCCTACCCCATAGACTGCCACGATGAAACACTAGACACTGATTACTACTAGCACATGTATATTTAAGATGTTTATAACCTAAATGTTATGGGTGAGCCTAAGGTTGTCTGGAAGAGATCGCTCTTTAGCGCCAAGACTGCCTGGTAAATGCCGAAAATAAATGTTGTTTTACTTTATGGTCTTTTTGATTGTACACAAATCCAATAAACTGGACCTTGTGCCACTGGTTTTGTTTTAGTGGTGCTAAAACAAAACTGGTGAAAATAATAAAAAAAAAATATTATTTCAAACTGTAGGTAAGGTCATTTATCAATATCGATAGATTTTAAATACTGGCTGCACATCACTATTCCATTTTTGTATGTTGGTAGAACTGATTGTTTTGTCAGTCGTCCGTCATGTTGGCTTTTTGCGGTAGCCCTGTTTTGACGACAGTAATTTATTTTACTCTATGTCCCGTCTCTTCTTACGTATAGTTATTGCATCCTCTTTGATAGATTGATTGAAATAAAATGGCTTTAACTCTGCAACAAAGGGCTGAAATACTATTTCTCCACGAAGATGGCTTGAATATTAGTGCGATATCACGAGAGCTCAATATATCTCGATTCACCGTGAGATTTTGGATTCGGCGTCATGGCGATGAAGGTCAAATAACAGATCATAAAAGCAAATCAGGACACGGTCAATACTAATAAAAATTCCCACAAATTGATTACGTTCAGGATAATGCAAAGATACACAAGGCCATGGCGTGGTTTAACATGCACCCGTGACATTAGTCTCATTAAATGGCCTGCTTGGTCAGCAGATATGAACCCGATTGAAAATCTATGGGGCATAATGGTTCAACGCTGGAACTGTCAGAACGAAAGAAACCCCCCTGAAGCTCTTAGATCACACTGTGCACGGTTATGGATGATTATCAGGGGGACTGATTTATGCGCGCGCCTTGTCTCATCTAATGCGAGATAGACTACGTGCCGTCATAGCTGCTGACGGAGGCGATTATACTAGTTATATAAATCAATAAATTGTGGATAATTTCCATAAAAAAATAAAAATGTTTTTACTTTCTATTTGATTATTTCTTTGTATTTTTGCATTTTGAAAAACAAGTTCGACCTCGTTTGTTAAAAAAAGGTTTTCTTGAGCGCCAAATTTCGAATTTCGAATTAAAAAAAAATTTGCTCTACCTTAGTTAAATCCAAAGACTAAAGTGGGGTTTGCACGGGTGATTAAAGCCGCGCGATTTTTGCCGCGCGGCGAAAATCGACCGTCTAAATGGCAATTCGACTAGATCGCAAGTGACTAAAGCCGCAAGCCCCAAAGTTGGGTAGCATCCGACTTTGGCTGCGCGGTGACCGGCCACATGCAGCTGGTGACCAAAATCGACCGTGTAAACGATGTTGTAGGCAATCGCCCGCCGCATGAAGGTGTGTTTCGTGCACGTTGTTTCACTACTGCGATTCTACGTACAGATCGTTCTTGATTAATTGAATAACTAACTATTTCAATTCCGGCACGAACACCTATTCTTCTCAACATTTTCGAAGGAAGTGACCGAGCCGCATGAGATTTTAGTCACTAGTGTAAATAGGCTAGCGATGCGGCTTGGTGAGGCGATTTGTGAAGCGACGAGCCGCACGACGAAAATCGACCCGTGTAAACCCCACTTAATTCACTTAACTCTGTCAATTCAATTCAATTTGGTGGCTGTCAAATTAAAATATAGTCCTGTCGTTTTCGAAGATTAAATTTAATTCAGTCTGACAACAGAATAGCTTTTAGAACTAAATTTGACATTTTTTAATTTAATTTTAGTTTAATTTTAGTTTAGTTCGATGAACAACAGAATAGACACCAATGTCTTTTTTTGCATTGCATGCATTCTACCAAAGAGATCGTCGATTTTAGTTCCATTTTCAAAAATAAAATGTTTTTCTTTTTTTATGAAACAGTAATAAGTCGAGTCTTTATTCATGATTATTCTACTTATGACTAAATAATTTTTCGTTTTTGTAGGCTCATTGTCATTTGACAGACATAAATGAAAAAAAAAAAAACTTTTTCCCCTAGAGGAAGAATTGCTATTTTTTCTTCGCACTTGTACGCCACTATGAGTACGTTCCTTTTGGGTGACATTTACGTTATTTTCGTTATTTTTGATCACAAATGATGTTCCATTCGATTTGAAAGTGCTCACTGTGATCGTTTGTAACTGTTTTCACCGTTCTTTCAGACAGATTAAAAACGCTAAGAACGCCACCGAATTTTGCCAATTTTTACCCAGCTATTTCGATGGGTAAAAATTATCGTTTTTTGACATTTGCGTAATGTTTGACATTCTGAAGTTATTTGTTTCGTAATATGCTGTAGAATTAACATTTTAAAACGGTGAAAATGAAATATTTACTAGTCTAGGAATAAGTTAAAACGGCCTATGAATAGGGCTCCTCGAACTCCTCCTGTGAATGTCGTAAAAGGCGACTAACGGATTACGCCAGGGCAGCAGCATTCACCTGAGTAATAAACACCAAACTATGATCACCAATCCGCCTGCCAAGCGTGCAAATTCCCTCCATTGCACGCTATGAGGGAGGCATCATCCAAAAGTGGATGCCTACCGACTGATGATAGTAAGTATAAATAATATTTGATATATAACCTGCACCTGCATAATTATGTTTACAATTAGACTTACCACCAAGTAACTGACAACCGTTGGGGAATGAAGTTCTCGAGTGGCAACCACAAACCTAGCGCAGAAGAGGAAGGCCCTTCCCCCCCTCTCAATGAACCAAAGATATTATGAAGGTTCCAGGAAAATGGTGCATGGAGGTGGTACAAGACTGTTTGTTGTGGCATTCTATGCGGGAGGCCTATGTTTAGCAGTGGACTTCGATAGGTTTCATGATGGAGATGATGAATGGACATACTGATCAGAAGCCAAATGTTAAAAAACATAATAAGTCAGGTACATGTCTAGTTTAATTTTATGTTGTACCTATAATTTATTTTTTCAGTGACTCTTCGCATTCGGGTGCTACAGCCAGCACATCAGCTACCTACATAGAAAAAGATAGGCTGTAGAGAAATCTCCAAAAGCTATCGGATCATTATCGGACCTTATGAATACCGTTTTGGAATAATTTTGTAGAACATGAAGTCTGATTTCACCTCTTATAAATCTTTAAATTGAACAGTGTTAAAAGATACATGTCTAATTTGTAAATTCAGGCACATTGGTACTGACTGATGCACACATTTAATAATATAAGTATACATTAAATTACAATTTATGATAGTTCTTAGAAGTAAAGACTGATCTAAGATTCTTTGTTATAATTTTTTAGTTTAAACAATATTATTTCATTTAAATGCTGTGGTATGTCTGGCCTAAAAATAGACCTCTCCATCTCCTCCTGTGATGATGTAAAAGCCATCTAATGTGTTTGCCACTGGAGAACCTTTATTCCCCAGCGGGTGTCAGTTCTGCGAGCTAAATGACCTGCTCATTGCCACTTAAACTTGCTGATTCTGAGAACTATGTCGTTAATCTTGGATCTCTTAAGTCATCACTCGCAACACGCACTGATTATAGACAATAATAAATTACAAACAGTATATTCTGTTACCATATATTTTATTATATACATTATTATATGCAAAAACATGTACTTAGCCTAACTGAAATAGACTTTTATATTTAAATACCCTCTAAATATCCTGAAGAGGTAATTTAGTTGCTACATAACATAATAATTGGCAATAGCTTCTTGATGAAAGAGTCCACGCACGCACAGTAGTCGACTAGAGTGTCTGAACTTGAGGCTCAGACTGAGCTATTGTTATCTAGAATTAGTTATCTCATTATATTATTCTACAGCCCTTTCTTGCTTTCTATTTCTTTCCAATCCATCCACAATTTCTCGAGTAATTTCCACATACCACATGTTTGTTTACAGTGTTTGCGTGTTTGGTTTGGTTTGCTTGACAAGTTTGTTTGACAGATTTCGTTCCAGACACCTGTGAACAAAATTTTTGAAAATATCGTTTTTATCAGTTTATAGCCAAGTGGAACAATATTGAACGAATGTAATCGTTTTGTGCGTTCTTGGCAAAATTAACAGCGAGTGGTACGAGCCCTACGACGGTATTTTTGAGCAAGAGGAGTCAACCGGTCAAGTGCGAGTCGGACTTTCATCGAGAGGGTTCCGTACTAGTAGGCTACCACAGTAACAGCTAGGCCAGTTAAATTACTATAAAAAAATATTAGACAACACAATTTGATACGCATTTTCTCATAACGAGTATTTTACGTTTCCCGTGAGAATTTAAGGACTAAGGATTTTCATTTAGAATTCCTTGTAAATTATGAGACCCAATATCAATAGTTCGTTTATTTACGCTAAACGTCCGTGACTGGGTCATCTAATTCTATTGATGCACCAAATTTTACATCTATCTCTATTTTTTTTAATCTAGTAGTTTTGGAGAAAATTTACTGCGAAGGTAGACACAAATCTGAGGGATCATATAATGGTTCCGTCGTCACCTTTTGATGTACAGAACCCTAAAAAACGTTCTCTTCAAAGTATCTAGAGAAATACAAAGCGCGGTGAGCGTTATGTGTCAGCCATAATATAGCGATGTGGGTCGGTTTCAGGAAATCGCCCCATTTGGAACTGTATTTTGTTTTTCTCGTCTCAATCTAGACAGGTATATTATCTAAGGATGCCTCTAACAGAAGCCAGTTGCACAGAAGACAGGCACATACAACTGAATGTCATGTTACGTTTGCTGGCACGCGATCCAATCTCAACTATCTCTAGAGGCGGCTCACACGCGAGTGAAATGCTATTAATAAGGATATTTTCATGTCCAGCATTGTATTGCTATAGTATTTCATCTTCCCATTAAGATGAAGATGATCTGGGAAAAATTTAACTCTGCAGTTTTCTTTTTTTTTTACTTAGCGAAGATGAATGACCAAAATACACAAAAGTCACAAAGATAAAAATACACACAGACAGAAAGACAAGACAACAACACAAGACAACAGAAGACAAACAAGAACACAAGAAAGAAGAGAAGAGAAGACAGAAGTAGTTGTTGGTGGAGTTTATGTCATCATAATCATTAGCCTCTAGAAGTCCGCTGCTGGATATAGGCTTCTTCCATAGAATGCTATGACGAACAATCTTTATCCGCCTGCATCCACTGATTTTGAGCGACGTTTAAAATGGTCCATCTATAAAAAAAAACAGATTTAGCGTGAAAATGAAATAGCAGACTAAAATAAACAGATTTAGGATCATCATCATCAACCTATTGAAGTTCACTGCTTTCATAAAATACCACGACGTATGGTCCCACCTCCATCCACTGAGTTCCTGCGACCTTTATAACGTCTTTGTTCCATCGAGATTTGCGATTTCCTTTGCTGCAGATTCAGTATGTGAAATGAAAATGGATCCGTCTGCCAAATGTGCTTATTATGGAAAATCCCCCCATTGTATTCAATGGGGGAGGCTTTGTCCAGCAGTGGACGTAAACAGGCTGATAAAGAAAAGAAAAAAGATTGATAAACATGTGAACTAATCTATAAGATCTTATCTAGATTTTCCTAAAATCAAATGGTAGTAAAAACTTGACTAACGTCGAACTCGCTCGTATGTGCTCATCCTTACTGCAAATATTCCAAGACAGTCATATTCCAGAGAACGACATGTGCAAGCCAAATTGCCCCTGTTATAGTCTCGCTATTAGCAGTAGGTAGCCTTTCTTCGAGATTGCCTTGTGAAAACAAATCTGAGCCCCATTCGAAGAAAAACTGTAATTGTATAAGTAGTTTGCACTCTGTAGCTTTTTGTTTTTTACTCATACACGCCTGATTTAGGACTAAGATGAATTCAACACATCATCTATAAATTGTTTTTTTTTGTATTGGTCGTCGAACGGCTTGTGCGTTTGCCAGATTCAAGTATTTGCAACGTTACACTCTTTCCAAGTCGTCAAAGTCTCAGTGAAGTCATGTTTTAGTAAAGCGATGGTATTTTTACTAAAACTTTGGTGTATAATTTCCACCCCTTTGAAAAGTCACGAAATACACTTCTATTTTATTTCACTAGCTAAAAACTGGTTAAAAAACCACCAAAATTACACGATATAACTAAAAAAAAACATAAGAAAATAAAATAAAATAAAAGTAGACGACGTCTCTTTTCGAAAAACTCCGGAAAAGTCTAAAATACACACGAATTTTTTTTAGTGGCAGAGACTGAAAATGCCTCTTTTCAAATTCAAATTCTTTTTAAATATTCTAAACAAAAACTTATTCTTTCCATTCCACCAAATAAAGGTAGGTTGATTGGAGATTGTTGTTGGAGGGATTCAGAAAAGCTGACTACTAGCGTTGTTGTGGCATTCTACTGGTGCAGTATGGGATAGAGTCGCTAGTTGGACGGTGACGGCGGTGACGGCGGTGACGGCGGTGACGGCCAATAAACGTGTGTCACCGGGGATTGACATTTTGTGGTTGTTTTCATGTAGTAGCTACCTGCCAAGATACAATGAATCCCGTTCTGTGTTGTTTCTAGCTTAAGAATATACCCCTCCGTCTCCTCCCATGTCGCACACAGCAACTAAGGGAATACACCAGGGGATGGACAGTAGGATCCACCTGAGTGCTTAGCACAGATACCGCGATTACTAATCCACCTGCAAAGCCTGGTGGCTTCGTCCAGCATTGGCCGTCTACCGGCTGATGATGGCAATTAAATTGCTGGTTTATAAGAGTGTTTTGTTTAATGTAGAGATTAACATACAAATTAAGGTCTATCATCTATTTTTTTAATTATCATCGTCAACTTAAATTTTAGGCTAATAGTAACACCCCACAAGCAGGCAAGAACGAACAGAAATAGTAAAGTGCATCACACACGTAGCTGATGCGGTAATATTTTATATGGGTATAAAAACTTATCGCATCTGAAGGTATCACACACGTAGCAGATACGATAATATACGAAAATGATACATTCACGCGGAAACCTTCAAACTGTATTGTATTTCAATTTGTATACACAGATATCATCTGTCCATCTTTTGATATATATCGGTGCCTACAGATGCTTGACGGTAAAATATAAGTGATCTGCTACGTGTGTGTTGCTCCTTGAGTTTAGTATAGAGAGCGATATGGACAGATCGCGCTCAGATACAGATATCTTACCGCGTCTGCTACGTGTGTACTTTAGTCTCGTGATCGGCGAGTATCCAATCAAAGTTTATTGTGCGCGCACCAGGTGTCGATAGGCGTCTCTTCACGAGACTCGGAAGACACCTCTTACTGCGTCACTGGAAAGTTTATGAACCTCGTTTTTTATGAAACTGAGGAGTGGAGAAAGTTATTTCATTGAGGAAAAAAATATTGATTGAACTTTTTGCTTTTTATTCGTTTGTTTCTAGTGTCATTTGTTATTTTTACTGGTTCTGCGTTAGTTCAGTGATTGTTGAAGTTAAATTACGTAGCAATATTACATTTATAAAAGGACTTGTACCTACAGGCTCTTTCCCTCCCACTCCTTAATAGCCACAAGTTTCTACTTACTGTAATACTATTTTGTGAAATGTTTAATCTTGTTTAACGAGAGTGTGTGGGTTCTACATTAAACCACGCTTTTGCTATTGAAGCATTTAGTGCCTTCTGATTATTTAAATTATCTGAAGCTGGTGAAGCTAGATACCCTTTTTGAAACTCCTCCAAGGACACCCACTACTCCCCTGGAGATTGTTAGGTTTTTTCCATTTTTTTTACTCAATCCTGAAGAAACTAAAATCGCCATTTTCCTGTTGCTCTAAGTGGAATAAGTAATATGAAGTACTTGCTGCGCCCCGTGGTTTCATCCGCATGAACAATGATGGAAATTGATGATGGTGATAATGAAAAGTAGTAGCCTATAATATTCAGGGTATAAGGTATATCCATTCCAAATTTTATTCAAATACGTTCAGCCGGTTGAGTGTGAAGAAGTAACAAAAATTCGCATTTATAATATTAGTTTGAATGTGATTATTGTACCCCTGAGCACACTTCAAGGGGAATTGTGGATGTCTGTGGATACCCCAGGGTTTAAAAGAAAGGGTACAAGTGGAAAGCACGATTTCTCTTATATACAAACACCTATCAGTTTTCCTGTTGTTTTCCGTCACTGCACCAAGAAGTAAAGAAAACGTAAGAAAGTAATAAAATCATGCTGTACCGTTCGTTTCATGCTATGACACGAATTATGACACAATTTTGGAAGTCGTTAATTTTTTCATGTTTTATCTCTTCTTATTACTTTCGCCAAGCTTTTCCTTGTTTAAAAAGAGTTCACAGTTTTATGGGCAAATATAAAGCTTTATGGCCTCATGGGCTTCGAAAACTCTTAATTACTTACCTAGAAGTTTGCACATTACCTAACTAGGAGCATTGCGTAACATTACGCAATGCTAGAAAACTAGCAAGAGGCCAAGTCTCATTTAACAAAAATGTGTGTTTAACGAACGATCATTCGTCGTGTTTAGAATGTTCAAAGAGAATAAAACACTTTTCACACCACCTGCTCGACAATGTTCAATTAAATATCATGCAACCTCAACGTAAAGTAAAGCATTGTCTCTTTAGGGATATAAAGTTATAAAGTATGAAACTCCCTAGGGAATAAAGTGATTTGAATTTGGAACGTTAAATTCGTATGGAAACTCGTGGAAAACTCTGAGTAAAAGAAGTGTCCATATGGCATTGTAAAGAGGTTTGTTCGAAAATCGAACTGGGCACTATAGCAGAACTCGAAAGAAAAAAATAAATAGGCGCGATTTTAAAGAATATGAAACAGTATAAATTTCCTTTGATGTGAAACAAAAGAGATGTTTGCTGTGATTTTCAGTGAATTTTATTGCAATATTTTTGTAATATAATACAAGTCATGACAATATTAGTGTTAACATAAAATGTCAAGCGATAATGATTCTACTCCAGAGTTTATCAAAACAGACGTTACTTATTTTATGGAGTCCTGGGTTTTTATTAAGTTAGTAAAAGTAGAGTATGCTCCTCTGGAATAAAGCCTGTCTTCGTCTTGGGCAGCTTGAACCCCTCGCTTCACTCAGAGGCCCAAGCACGAACATCTAACGTTATCGAGATGCTAGCGTTACGATAGTAAACGTCAAACATGAACCAATCAACTTACTAAGATTTCAAGTTACCCTGATGTCATTGGCCAATATTTGACATTTGCGATCGTCTCGCTAGCGTCTTGGTAACCTAAATTATTCGTGCTGACCCCACTGGACTCTATATAATTTCCTCGCTACACTCGGGAGTTAACTTTAGAGTCCCTCGTTACGCTCAGGGTTCAATATGCCGCCCGCGACATAAGACACTGCTTTATTCCCTTAGTGCATAATCTACTATTACAACTTTCAGCAATTGTACCACGAACGTATCAGCTAAAAGTTCTGAAAACGAAACAATGTTTCCTTCACCAAAATCATCATGTCTGAACTACGTCTCAAGTTTCACAACAATATGTTTGTAGATTTGTGAAATTTTAAGTGAACCCATGCTCCACTGAGCTCTTCTTTGCTATATTTCCCAAATGGTTCCACTTGTACGATGTTCAGTCGACCTATACAATAGGTTACCTAGTTTTGACTATAAAGCTAAGAAATACGGTTCAATAGTGTGCACGTATGTAAAGGCACGAGTAGACAGACGTAATTTTAGTGCCACTTTGGGCAACTGAATAAGCTTTCATAGTCCAGTCACGCACAATTTGAATGCTTGAAAGTCAAAAATTAAGTCTACTTCTTGTGAAAAAGTTCGTCCGGGAAAGTACAACCACTGTACGCCTATTTCTGCTACCAAGCAGTAGTGCTCGCATTGCTGTTTGAATTTTTTTATTTGAGTTTGAAGGGTAAGGGTGCCGGTGAAATTACAGGCACATGAGACTTTTCATCTTTATGTCACAAGGTTGGCAGCGCGTGTGTGATGCCTCTGGTATTGCAGGCGTCCATAGGCTAGGTAACTACTTTCCATCAGTTAGGCCGTATGATTGCTTGCTTGCCTAGTAGTATAAAAATAAATAATCAAAGCCATATATCAAAAACTATAATTTATCATTTCGTGGCCGGTCTTTATTAAGATGAGTACTGATCTCAAAAGTAGTATTTTGAACTACCAGTGCAACGTGACCAGATTAAATAATGAGATGCAAAAAATAGTGTCGTTGGAACAATATATTATCATATAAAAAAGTCTGGGTTAGCAACAAAAGTTTGCAAAAAATTTTGAACGGCAACAACACAATTTTTTTTGCAAATTATTACTTCGTACTCTAAAACACTACATCACTCACAGTGTATATGACTGTGTCTCGCACGCACACATACAAAGTTTCCCGAGTAAAATATTACGAGTAAATCTCCGGGAAGCCAGCAATCATAATTATGTTATGTTATCTAGTAAAGTATGTTTATTAGCAAAACTGCGAACCAGCTAATACCACCCGGCCTAATACTAAATTATCATTATAGGCATCCGCTGGAATATTTTCAACTATACCCTGTTACTAAGAGTTATTATGCGCTAGTCTACTGTGGCCAATTTTAGTCGATGGCCATATCTCTTTAGCCGTAAATGTGCCAATGTTTTGCTACAAATTGTTGGTTTTGGCAGGCTAGTGGGATCATATTAGCAAAGTCGTGATGTATTTGACGACCTCTGTGGCGAGGCGGGCTAGTAGCTGGCTGAGATGCAAGAGGTTTCGGGTTCGATTCCCGCTGCGGGACAAATGTTTGTATGATATTATGCCAATATTTGTTCTGGGTCTGGGTTTTATGGTACCATGGTACTCGTAGTTTCTGATACCCATGACACCGGGAATCCTAGTGTGGGATCAAGACTACGTATGTGGCTGTTGAGTGTTATGTTATGTTATCGGGATTTCAATTGTGATAAAATGCAGTTTACGATCGGTAAAATATACATGAGGGAAATATTTTTCCTGCTGGGCATAGGCCTCCCTCCTAAAATGTCACGACGCAAGGTCTTGAGTCGCCTCCAAGTACCACCAAAATGATGAGAACCGTAGAAGAACCTAGGTCATCGACAACTGTTAGAATTAACAATTTGAAACGGCAATGACCGGGCCATTTAGCTCTCAGATCAACCGTCGCTATTGAATAAGGTTCTCGAGTAGCGACCAGGAACTATGCGTCGTGTTTCTACACGATTCTGTACAATAAAGTATTTTCTATTCAATTCTACAATGATGTCCAAAAGATATTTCCGAAAAGTCATGGATAATTAATATTTTCGACATGTAATATCGAAGCAATTTATCATTGAATCAAGGGATTCATTGTTCTCTAGACAATTCTCTTTGTAACATTATTATCCTCGAGTTTTTAGTAAGATGATGACGTAGACAGGCCTAGCTGTGACGTATGAATGGATCCATGAACTGTCCAAAATATGTATTTTATAATTTTTATCATATATATTTTTTTGACGACCTCTGTTGTGCGGCGGGCGAGTAGCCGGGTTGAGATGCAAGAGGTTGCGGGTTCAATTCCCGCTGCAGGAAAAATTATTGTATGATCTGCAAATATTTGTTCCGAGTCTGGGTGTTGTGGTACCATGGTACTCGTAATTCCTGATACCCACGACACAGGGAATCCTAGTGTGGGATCAGAGGCCCAATTCTCTAATTTTAAAACATTCCAGTCACAATATAATCTCGTGTCAGTCGCACTGTATCGTGTAGTAACTACTACTTAATCTTCGCGTATGCATGCGAAGATTAAATTATAGTTACTATATAGGTGACAGCTGACAGTGCCACTGAGACGAGATCATACTGCGAATTGAATGTTTTTAAATTAGAGAATTGGGCCTCAGGGCTATGTATGTGATTGTTGAGTGTTATGTTATGTTATAAATAAGTATAAAATACTTAAATACGACTGTCTCTCGGCGGGTGTGTTCTTAGAATTATTTTGATATATATAATAAACTTTGTGAAATCAAATTCCTTTTATTTTGCACGCACCTGTTCATTTCTAGGTAGTTACCTTTTCAACCATTAACAATCCCAAAGTTAGAATTCTAAGTAAGCAAAACCACAAACACTTTGTAAAACTTGTTTTTTTACCATTCATAGGTATAAAGTAATGATTTGTTACTTCGAAATCGTATTGGCTGACTCTCAAAGGGAAATAAGCCTCTTATATTTTTTATTCTGCCGCCGTCCAAAACTTGGCTTTTAGCCATTAGTATATTTGCAAAGAAAATAATAGTAATGAATGTCATACGAATACAGTGATTGATTGGAGATACTGGTCCTTCCATATATAGTTTTTTTTATTTGGATAAATAGAAAAATTATAAAGCGTTACTATATGCGAGAGAGCATAACTAGATGCAAGAGGTTGCGGGTTTGATTCCCGCTGCGGGACAAATGTTTGTATGATCTGCAAATATATTTGTTTCGAGTCTGGGTGTTATGGTACCATGGTACTCTTAGTTCCTCATACCCACGACACAGGGAATCCTAGTGTGGGATCATAACTACGTATGTGACTGTTGGGGATTATGTTTATGTTTACTTTTAGCGAACTATTATTTTTTACTAACAAAAGTATAGTAACACAACAAATAGGTACAAACAAGTATGGTAAAAAAAATCTTCAAATACAAATGTAACTGTTGTGCTATCTAAAGATAGGTAGGTACTACAAGATACACTTCCAAACAAAGCGCGTCCGTATAACGAAAATGTGACGTGATGTGAACGTGTGACGAAAAAAGAATCTGGTAAATGTAAAAAAAAATAAAAAAAAATAAACTAAAATTAGTAAATTATGGCTGAAACTACCATATCATAGAATTTTGCTGCTTATTGTATTGTTACCAAAGTTTGAGAAAAAAATAATGTTTCTTATTTTAAGCCAAGGTTTTGTCGTTGACATCCGTATTGTTCTTCGTAGGTTCAAGTGTCTTTTAATAGATTCAAGAAATAACACGGAGACCGCCTCTTTTGATCATGATTAAACAATCTTGTCTAGACAGTGAGGTCGGCGACTTAATTTTACTAGACGCAGCCTTCCAGCATGTTTCTAACTGGTAACAAGTAGGTACTTCTTACCGAAACGAACTAAAACGCAATCCCCTCCACATCCTTGACTATTTAGATACTCAAATATCTACCGTAAATGTATTATTTTTAACCGACTTCACAAAAAGGAGGAGGTTCTCTATTCGGTTGTATTTTTTTTTTTAATTTTTTACCTCATTTTCTCCGTCGTTTAAGAACCGATTTGGAAAATCCGGTTTTTATTTGAATAGATACACTTCCAGATTAGTGGCATTTTTTTCAAAACCCAGTGCTGATGATTGAATCCATGAGGAATTGAGGGAACTCCTAAAATGTTATAGGCATACATATAGCAATTTTGGTATTTTTAGCAACAAGTTATTGTTTTGTATGCCTTTAGCAAATGCTACATGCAGATAGCCGAATTCAATGGCGGAAGTCGGTTTTTTAATGAAAAGTTATGTTTTCTCATGCCAAAAATGTCTGTTATAATAAGATAAAAATAAAAGTAAAAAAACTAAAAACCAACTCAATAGCTGAAAACATGTATCAAAATAATGTAGAAGGGCAAATCTACGAGTCATTCATCCATTTAATTCCACATTATTCAAAATCCAACCAACGTTTTTTGGGGTCCAACTTCGACAAATAGGTCAACCAACGAATCCAACTCAGATGGACAGCGTTCGGGAAACTACGCCATAATCTTCTCATCACAGATACCGCAGAGCCTCAAGATGAAAGTCTATAATCAGTGCGTGTTGCCAGTGATAACTTACGGTACTGAAACGTGGTCGCTAACTATTGACCGTATATACAAGCTCAGAGCCACGCAGCAGGCTATGGAGAGAGCTCTGCTATGAGTTTCACTACGTAATAGAATCCGAAATGAGGAAATCTATAGAACCAAGGTCACCGACATAGCTCTCAGAATTAGCAAGTTGAAGTGGCAATGGGCCAGAGCCACGCAGCAGGCTATGGAGAGAGCTCTGCTATGAGTTTCACTACGTAATAGAATCCGAAATGAGGAAATCTATAGAACCAAGGTCACCGACATAGCTCTCAGAATTAGCAAGTTGAAGTGGCAATGGGCCATATAGCTCGCAGAACTGACAACCGTTCTCGAGTGGCGACCACAAAACCGGACGACGTGGTAGAGGAAGGCCCTCTACTCGATGGAGTAAAGACATTATAACCGTCGCAGGAAGTCGGTGGATGGAGGCGGCTCAAGACCGTTTGTCGTTGCTTTCTAACAGAAAGGCCTATGTCCAGCAGTGGACTTTTACAGGCATAAATTGATAATGAATTTTGAAATTTTGATCTATAAAATCCGTCAAGTACCTAGTTTTGGAGCTACGAGAGAACAGATGAACTATTTGCTTTGCCTTATAGTTGGGTAAAAAGTAGCTCCTAAGGAAGTATAATCAGAAAACATTTCGCAAAAATACAGCTCCAAACATTGTCGATAAAATCGAAGATTCTTTATTTTGCGTCAAAGCTACGAAAATATTTACACAACCTAATTTCTTCACAACAAAATGGTGTCGAGTTTCGTCACTTTGATTTTAATAAAATTCGGCTTGTACCCTACTGATATTTTAAGTCTATCAATAACGGGTGCTCGAATTACGTAACACTAAAGAATGGGGGAACACTTAGAATCATTAATCGGGGCTTCGTTCTCGCGGAAATAATTTATATTTTCAACGCAAAATGAATTGTTTTTGAAAAAGCTGAACAATGATCCCGCGGGACTCAATTTCTGTTTCTTTGATAAAGAAGGATGACTTGGTCTTTTGTGATATTTTGAATAACTACCTAAGCGATTAATTAGACATTTCTCTAAATCGGACAAGAAGCAAAAGTAGCTTCTGCCGTTTTGATAAATCACAAAATTGAATTCACGGTTACTCATGACATTGCTTGCATCCCAAATTGTAATCAAGAATAAAGACCGAGCAATTTAGTGTAATGTGATATCTGTCTACTTTCACTACGGACTTTTTTCCGCGATTCAGCGTGTAAATACGGTGGTTTTTTGAATTTAAGCACAAACTGTGATTTAAGCAGGGAAAGTGGCTGCTAGAACTTTTGCTTTGTATAACATAAAATAACACCCAGCAGTCACTATATGTAAAGTTCTGCCTGATCCTACACTAGAATTTCCTGTGTCGTGGGTATCAGGAACTACGAGTATCGTGATACACCCAGACCCGGAACAAATATTTGCAGATCATATAAACATTTGTCCCGCAGCGGGAATTGAACCCGCAATCTCTTGCATCTCAGCCGGAAACTCGCCCGCTGGGCTACAGAGGTCGTCATGAGGTATGGTAAGACATTTTTATTATCTGAAATTTATTTTAATTTAACAGAGCAATGCAAACTCAACCCTTCAAAACTCTATTTCAGCTTCCATGGTACACAACAAACTTGAAAGCCTTTATTTAAATTCCATTTAACATACATGCATGAAATAAAGTAGGTAAGTACACTAACTTTCATAACTTAGAGAGGGCCAAAGTTTATTTTTCATCAGAAATGTCTGAAAAATAATACCTCTGATGTACAGTTATTGCCTAAATAAATGTGCGATGTTGACTTATAAAACATTAAAGCAAGAAAAGTGCTGATAAAAGAAGATGGATAATGCTAAAATAATGAGGGTACTTGAAAGATAAACGTGAATGTAAACGTTTGTTTTTTAGATCTTTATGTTACATCAATTGTTCAGTTTTTCACTGCTATAACAGACCTGAGGGCCTATTACGAGTTTTGCATTACAACAATCACTTTGCGAGTCGTGAGTATTTAACGTGACTTACGCAGTAACTATTTATGTATCTAGAATTGATTGAATTGATTTTAGTACGGTAATCGGTCAGGAGAGTGATACCGTGAGTGTAGCGTACACGCA
This sequence comes from Epirrita christyi, assembly GCA_951392215.1. Taxonomy (NCBI): domain Eukaryota; kingdom Metazoa; phylum Arthropoda; class Insecta; order Lepidoptera; family Geometridae; genus Epirrita; species Epirrita christyi. The sequence goes on along the minus strand of OX595842.1, from coordinate 2,450,910 downwards.
GCCTCATCATGATGACGTAGGCAGTGACGTATATGAACGTAATCTCGACGCGCGCGTAACGAACCTACCGCCGCCGCCGCCGCCGCCCCTATCGCGGCGAGCGGAGCGTGCGGCCGCACGCAATATTCGCCGGTCTACCGTCGAACGCGGTCGCGGGCGGTGCTCATGATGAAGAGGCTTCTGAACTCAGTCTCGAAACGTCAGCAAAGGTGACAAAAAACAGTAGTAATTAGCCGTTTTTTCAATTTAAAATATTTATGTATCTGTTCTGTTTCTATCGACTGCGCGGCACAGAATGATGAATAGTTACTATGTAAGTCACGGTAAAAGCTCACGACTCGCAAATCGATTGGTGCAATGCAAAAGTCGTAGTAGGCCCTCAGATTTGTTTTGTATTTTTTTTTAAAACTAAAGCAGTGGCCTTGTAAAATCTATTCAACAAAAATATCATATTTTAAACTATGCTGTTTACAGCCATATCATTTTGAGTTCAATAATTGGTACAGTACACCCTATAAATATTGCGCAACCTGATGATAGCTAATGTCTACTACCATTTATTCAGCAGCCTTTAGACGTCCTCAGTCACTGCTATATAGACGAGGCCTTCCCAGTGGAACTCTGCTGTTTTTATAAAGCTGAGATGCTCTGCCTCTCATTAGCATTTATTTATTTATCTTTCTACTTGATGTGACATCACACATCATCATGCAGGGGACAAAACACACATTGATGCCTACCATTTTATTTTTTAACCTTTTCTATATGTATTTATGGGGAAAAATAAATGAATTTACTTTCTTTCTCTTTCTTTCAAGGTAACGATAATAGTTTACTCCCGTTTAAGTCATATAGCATTCCTATTCCTCAAACATTAGTTAGTCTCGTTTGCTTCTACAGAAGCAAATGACGGTACTCATTAATACTGCAGAAACAAGAAGGTGGAATTGAGGAGCCCGTCTAAGGAAGGGTGCAAATCTCCGAAATAGCTTCGGGGTTAAACTATCGATTTAGGAAAACGGTTCTTTGAAACTCGTGAGGAGATTGCACATGATACCTTACTACTGATTTAATTAGACACGCGTTCGTTGCGTTTGATGTTCTTGAATAAGATTAGATCACTTCTGTCACGATGATACTAGTGGGACAAATTGGTACCAATTGTATCATCAATGGTACATCTGGGACGTAGGGGATATTTATATCTACTTGAGAAAGCAACTTTTCTCAAGCATAATTTTGTTGATTGAAAATATAATGTCCACCGTTTGAAATTTTCTTTGCTTATCTGTTTATGTATTACTAATCTTTTTTAATCAAGATATTGTTATCAAGGTTTCTTCCTGATTTAGGTAGGTACACTATCTTTTTTATATTATTAATTGCTTAGCCATCATAATAGTTGGGAATAACAAAGGCGACCGTGTTGTGATTTACGTTATTCGTCTGTTTGTAGCATCGACTATTAACTGAACACGTACATACTCACACTTTGCTTGCGTCGTACTTGAGGCAAAACAGTTTTTTTTGTGATATATCTGTCAATATTCGTATGAGCATTAACTTTGTATTGTCGGCCGGAAAGCCTTATACATTTTGAGTTCAATCATTGGTACAGTAAGCCCCGTAAACATTGATACTAGCCGATTAGCTTCGCAATGTACATGTTACCATTTCTTCAGCAGCATTTAGACATCCACTGCTATGAAACTTGAACCAAAACTTGGACTGTGAAAGATTTCTCATAAAAATAACTACTTACGTACAGTTATTTCGAGGAATAAGTTATCTGATAACCTAAAAGAATATGAAGTAGAGGAATGAAGATACCCAAACCTTTCTTTAAAATAGGGATATAGGGGGATAGGAGGAAGAACGATCAGACGGAGGGTCTCTATTCTTAGGCCGGTTACACCACGATTGCTAATTCAGCCATTACTATTCTTTTATTCCTCAAGTAGGTTATGATTTAGGATGAAAAGGGCGGCATAAAAAAAATATTGATGCGTTTGAAAAAAGAAAAACCGATGTTGTTCTGAAAAAAAAACTACTTACAACGAAGGAAGATTAGAGCGGCCAATAAATTCCCGCTGCCTCTCTGGACAAACTGCGGCGTATCATTTTTCTCAATCTACGGGAAATATATGGACTATTACAATTATCGTGCCAAGCATGAGTTATGGCATGTTATGGTAAATAGAGAGCCGGAGAATCTACTTGAAACGAACATAATTGTATGAGGCAGTGGTGGGTAATATAAGGTGATTTATTTAGGGAATTTAACTAAGAAAGTTTTCTAACTACATACTTACAAAAAAAACTTCGCAATGACTAATAATTAGGCTTTACGCGTAACAAGGGGCTTTACTAATTAGTCATCATTATCATCATCATCATCAGCCTGTAGAAGGCCATCGTTGGACATGCCACAACGAACGGTCTTGAGCCGCCTCCGTCCACCGACTTCCTGCGACGTTTATAATGTCTTTAGTCCATCGAGTGGAGGGCCTTCCTCTACCGCGTCGACCGGTTTATGGTCGCCACTCGAAAACCTTTATTCCCCAACGGTTGTCAGTTCTGCGAGTTATATGACCTGCCCATTGCCATTTCAACTTGCTAATATTATAGATTCTGTCATCAAGTAAATAATGGTTGTGATTTCGTGAATTTATGCAACTTAATGAGATTATCAAAGAACGTTGGTTAATCTCAAATCATCATCATCCGATAGACGTCCACAGACGAGGCCTCCCCCGTGAATATAATCGGGGGATTTGCCATAGGTAATCGCCACACATGGCAGGTGGGTTTGTGATCGCAGTACGTGGTAGTTGGCTGCTACAAGATCCATGGGAGGAGACGGAGTCTATTCTTTAGTTAGACCCCACGGCAGCGTTGCTTAAATAATATATTATAAAAGCAATATAAAATAGATGAACAAATATATAGTAACAATTCCGCTCCTCTCCAACGAAAACTCTGAAAGAATTCGACACGAGTTACGCCTCTCAACGAAGCATCCTCAGGAAACAGTACGCCGTTCGGCGTTTGGCGAGGCAACATGGCTGCGGAGTTTTTGCAGTAGTGTGTCTTTGTTGTTCTAGCACGCAGTGAGCCTACTGTTTCCTGAGGATGCTTCGTTGAGAGGCGAAACACGAGTCGAATTCTTTCAGAGTTTTCGTTGAAGACGAGCGGAATTGTTACTATATATTTGGTCATCTATTTTATATTGTAGAATGGATTTCCGCAAAGTCACGCTTGAATCAATTAATTCAATTATAAAAGGTACGCAAATTTTTATTAAATTGGCATAGTTTCTGATTCAAAGTGGGATTTAAGAAAAAAATGCCTTACTTAAAAGAAAATACGACCAAATGATTGCTCGTATTTTAAAAGCACCACTTACTTAACTTTCAGGATTATGTTTAAATTTGATTTATACAAACGGAGTCTTCACATAACTTTGATAATACGTCAAGTTATACCTGTAGGTACTCTAGGCCCTCAACGTATCCAGACTAAGCCAATTCTATAACCATTACTTTAAGCGAATTAACTTTAAGTATACTTGGGTCCTTTAGGCCTTTCGTAAGGTCAACCCGGGAACTTAGCTTAAGTCTTAAGCCCTGCCTACACCAGACGCAGATGCGGTGCGGGCAAAACGTAGGCAAGCATAGCGTGGGCTTAGTATCTTGAAATAACTACATAATGCTTCAAATAACTTAACAGCTGTAGATATATAGTTCATTTTATGACCATCTTACGCAAGATTGGAGGTTCTCGCAGTTAATGTCGAAGCCAGATTGCTCAGGGCATCTTAAACTAAGCTACTAAGTTCAAATAAACAAAGAGACTAAGTACTACTTTTTTTAGGACTAAGTATAGATTGTAATTTGACATGGAAGGGACATGTTGACATTATTTGTATGAAATTAAATAGATTTTCTTATGCGTTATACAGGCTGTTTTTTTTAAATGGGACAGTATGGTGATATCCGAATCCATAAGAGATACGGGAAAACTGTCTTTGGAACCATTTGCTCATTTTGTATGAAAATGATTTACTACTAGTTCTCATTTACTATGTATCAGCAACTCCTTGCTCCGAGGCACCACACAGGCGCTTCTCACCTTGTGTTAAGACGGACCATTTATGTAAGCCAAGCCGAGTTTGTTGCCTTATTCTTCTAGGCTTGGTCGCGTTGGAACAGGAGTAATTTAATTTTATATAAGACGATTCAAAATGATCCTTGTGATTTCAATGAATAAAGTTCTTATTGACTTTGACTTTGACTTTGATTTTGGCATAGTTATTTTTTGGTCAAGCGTGAGTTCTCTATAAAAATGAGTAGTTTTGATCAAAAACTTTTTTTATGCGTATCGACTCAGTTTCATGTAAGGATTATTTCATTGTATCGGAAGAAAAAAATCTGAGCAGCAGAAGTTAGTCAAATTTTATAAAATGTTTTCTCATACAAATTGTAAGTAATCTGGTACCTACGTTAATAAAACTATCGCAATAAATTTTCAAAATGGCCTCTCTCTTGCTGTTTCCAGGTACGGGTTAAAATTAATTTAAAAAAATAAATAAATATTTGTATTTGTATTTGACTAACACATCATCATCATCACCAGCCTGTTTACGTCCACTGCTGGACGAGGCCTCCCCCATTGAATATAATGGGGGGATTTGCCATAATCACCACGCTTGGCAGGTGAATTAGTGATCGTAGTTTGGTGTTGAGTACTCAGGCGGATACTGCTGCACATCCCCTGGTGTAATCCCTTAGAGAAAGACTTTTACTACATTCACAGGATGTGGATGGTCTATTATGAGGCCGGACACACCACGGCACGACTTACACATACATACATACATACAAAAATGCTGCTTTCCAGAGGAGTAGGTCAAGACCACGGATTTCAACTTGCTACAATATTGACCTACCCTTTTTAACCGACTTCCCAAAAAAGGAGGAGGTTCTCAATTGGTTTTTTTTTTTTTTTTTTAATGTTTGTTACCGCATATCTCCTGCATGTATGAAGCGATTTTAAAAATTCTTTTTTTATTTGAATAGATATACTTCCAGATTGGTCAAAATCCAGTTCTGATGATGGAATACAAATACAAATACAAAATATTTATTTTACAAAAATAATGTAGCTGATGATAACATTTCAATGGGCTCCGCACTAGGACAAGCCTGTATCGCGGATATCCGGACTGGAATTGGCACAAAATAGTTTTAATACTAATGCAGAAAACAATATGCGAGGCAAACATTAGAAATACAATTTTATACAAAAAGATAACTAGGTTATTAAAAAATAAAAATAAAATAATAAAGTTGAAATTTAAACTGTGCAAAAATAAAATAAACAAAGTAGGGCAAGGGTGAGATTTGCGTGTTGGTATGTGTGTGTGTGTGTGTGTTTGTGTGTGTATGTGTGTATGTGTGTGTGCGTGTGTGTGTGTGTCTGTGTCTCTCCTGCTACCACCAGTCTCTTAAGAGTCTGGGTATCACAGGAGTCTGGGTATCACAGGAGTCTGGGTATCCATGAGGAATTGAGGGAACTCCTCAAATATTGTAGGCATACATATGGCGATTTTGATATTTTCAGCAACAAACCAAGCATTTGCATTCAAAAAGTATCATAATCCTTTCACCACTATGGTTCTTTCATAATTTTTTTTTCATCCATATACAATGGCGGAAGTCGGTTTTTTAAATGAAAAGTTTACTTCATTCAGTCTGATCAAATTCTTCATAGTTTTATATGCTCATCGGTTTGCTCATACGAATTCTCCAGATCTGAATCCTGAATACGTTTACCTAGGTCTTCTCTTTCAACTATCCCATTCACGCTTTCCTTATGTACTTGTTTAATCAGTTTTTTTTCGTCCATCTTTTCTACATGCCCAAACTACCAAAGCATACTTTTAGTAATCCTTGTGAAACTAACACAATACCGAGAAATATTCCTATTTGTATCACCTACCACAGATGTGTAACGCGTCTTTACGCATCGCTCCTGTTTGCCTAGAGCTTTATTATTAGTAACATAAAGCTTTATATCCTAGAATTTGTTTGTAATCCAAACTTAGTGTTTATTCAGGGCATATCAAGATCCCGAAATTTGGGTCTGTTCCCTCTAGAAAGGGTCTTGAAAATTAGGGTTGCTTAAGATAGCGGTATAGTGTTTCATAATTATCAGCCTGTAGAAGTCCACTGCTGGACATAGGCCTCCTCCATCGTAACGACGAACGGGTTCGAGCCGCCTCCATCCACCGACAACCTGCAACCTTTACAATGTCCTTAGCCCCTTGAGAGGGGGAGCTTCCTTTACATAATATAATATTATATAAGTAGGGGTTTAGTAATTACGACAAATAAAAAATAAAAAACCGGTCTTCAAATTATCATTGTTTTATGACCGTAATATGACAGCACCACTATCTTAGGAATACCTAGCATTATGGAATATTTCTTCATAGTTACAGTTACTCAAATTAAAAGTGTGTGCTTCAGAATTATTTGGCTTCAATCCGTCTTTGTTGCTTTATGTCTTTGAACGTGGAAAGACCTTCTGGGAAAGGGATACTTTGTCGTAAATAATACGAGGCTAACACAGGCTCTCAAGTGGTCCTGTTTTATGATAAAAACCTGAATGTAATAAAGTTTTAGGCTGATTATACAAAAACATAAAGCCTAAAATATAGATATCTCGCGTCGGTGAATTCCGTGGGCGTTGAGAAAGAGATTTTTTTTGAAGAGTCTAGCCACCCACTTATAGCTAATCTCTTCCAAGAGTTACATTAAGTAAGAATTTAGGTAGGTAGGTATGTATTTATGTAACTTTTCATTAAAAAACTGACTTCCTCCATTGAATTCGACTATCTGCGTGTTTTTGTTTGCTAAAGGCATACAAAACAATAACTTGTTGCTGAAAATATCAAAATTGCCTATAAAATTTGAGGAGTTCCGTCAATTCCTCATGGATTCCATCATAAGAACTGAGTTATGAAAAAAATGGGACCAATCTGGAAGTATATCTATTCAAATAAAAAAATATTTTTTCAAATCGTTATTTAAACGACGGAGATATAAGGTAACAAACAAAAAAAAATTAGAACTGAATTGAGAACCTCCTCCTTTTTGTGAAGTCAGTTAATAATATAACATAATAATAATATAATTATAGAAAATAATTGCAAATTTTTATAAGTAGGTTGTCCAAAACTATTGAACTATTAATTGTATGCTTGCAGCCGCTCATGAGCGAGTCATCTAATACGCAAAACATCAAAGCAGCATAAGACCTAAAACGTTTATTGCTACGCAACATAACTTCCTTGACAAATTTTCGTTTCAAAGGTTACGTTTCGTTTCGTGCAAACTTTTTCAGTACTTTTTTTGCTAGAATTCGCATACATCCCTGTATGTTATCGCTTAGTAGGAAGGCAATGCCACGCATCGCCGCCCGTGGCTGCTGTGCGAGATAAAAGGATTTTCACTTAATACCATGTTGTCCGTACTGACCTATAGAGTTGAACGTAAAAATGTATCTAGTACCATTTAAAAGTAGCTGTAAGTAGTTTAACTTACATGCTCGGAAAAATTCTAATTCAGAAAGCGTATAGGGGTCGTGGAAGGATGAACTGCCCATGTTAACGTAATACCAAAATCATTTGTAATTTTGAGCATATTTCCACCATATTATGCGTAGTGTGGTCTAAAAATAGACCTTTCCATCTCCTCTCGTGGATGTCGGAAAAGCTGACTAAGGGGTTATACCAGGGGATGAGCAGCAGCGTCCATTTGAATACTCAACATCAAACTGCGATCACCACTGTGTCAAGCGTGGTGATTATGGCAATCCCCTCGTTGTATTTTATGGCGGAGGCCACGACCAGCAGTGGAGTAAACAAGCTGGTGATGAGAAGTTAAGTTTTGTCAAAATCACTTTCAGACTCTGAAAAAATCTCCATGTATCAAGCAAAAAAAACAATAGCAACATTTTCAAACTATAACCCGTCTGAAAGAGAGCATAATTAATCTGTCTGCCAAAAAAACATGGAGCAAATTTACATTAAAAAAACTGTTTGAAATTCCATACAGCATTTCGTAATTACCCTAAAGTCATTCTCTTAATTGAATTCAGTATTAATTGTTTTGAATGAGTTCGATTTTCAAATTTAATTTCGATTATGATATGGAACTTTTTGCACGAGGTTTATTAGCTGTAATCGTAGGAAAATAAATTATTGTATTAAGTGTGTCACACACGTAGCAGATACGATAGTATTTTATATGCGTATAAAAACTTATCGCATCTGAAGGTATCACACACGTAGCAGATACGATAATATACGAAAATGATACACTCACGCGGAAACCTTCAAACTGTATTGTATTTCAATGTGTTGACACAGATATCATCTGTCCATCTTTTGATATTATGTCGGTGCCTACAGATGCTTGACGGTAAAATATAAGTGATCGTGCTACGTGTGTGTTGCTCCTTGAGTTTAGTATAGAGAGCAATATGGACAGATACGCGCTCAGATACAGAGGCCCAATTCTCTAATTTAAAAACATTTCAGTCTCGTGTCAGTCGCACTGTTTCGTATAGTAACTATTACGTATTCTTCGCAAGAAACGCGAAGATTAAGTAATTTTTACTATACGTGACAGTTCGACTGAGACGAAATTATACTGCGAATTGAACGTTTTTAAATTAGAGAATTGGGCCTCTGATATCTTACCGCGTCTGCTACGTGTGTGACACATTTTATTGTTCTAAGACATTAGTTTTTTTAAATACTCCTCAGTTTCAAACCTTATTATGTTCTGTCTCGCGAGGCCAACTCTACCAACCGATGAGATAAGGGGCAGGTATGATTTTACATCCACACTGTTACAACAAGCACAATTATATTATTTAGTCTAACCTAACCTAACCTACCCAACGCTACAAAAACACTGCCTAAAATAATATTTAAACTCCTTTCAAACAATTTTTCGCTAAAGTATTATTTTATCTTTTTAAAGTTGATCTTTTGTCCATTTCTCGGACTTTGTCCGAGTTCGTCTGAGTAGATTTTTTTTGAATAGAAACCTCTTTGTAATTATTCGAGATGATTTTATCGACTGTGAAATTTTAAAGTTGCACTCTTTGAGCGTAACGAAGTATTAGATGGGGCTAGATGGTGCTAATGAGGAAAAGGTATGATTAGCGTTTTTAATTAGCACTTTCAAGTTAGTTTTTATTTTACTTTCGCTGGTTGAATATTTTTTCAGTACCTAAACGTATTTTGAATGTTAATTAGGTATCTCCTCATACCTGCCCTTTTTGAAAACTACAATAATAATAATTGTAGGAATATTTTATTTTAAATTCACCAATTATCACGATAATAAAGTGAAGTTATATTAAACCGACTTCAAACAAAAAGAGGAGGTTCTCAATTCGGTTGTATTTTTTAAAAAGTTTCTTACCTCATATATCCGTCGTTTATAAACCGATTTGGAAAATTCTATTTTTCTTTGAATGGATATATTTTCAGATTGGTCCCATTTATTTCAAAATCCAGTTCTGATGATGGAATCCTTGAGGAATTGAGGGGACTCTTCAAACATTACAGGAATACATATAGCGTTTTTGACATTTTCAGCAATAAATCAAGCATTTGCATTCAGAAAGTTTCATTTGGTGAAGTAGAACTGATGATGAAGAGCAATGGCGGAAGTCTGTTTTTTAAGTGAAAAGTTATTTACAGTATGTAATTAGGTGTACATGAACGAACTAAGGATATTATAAAAGTAGGAAGTCGGTGGATGGAGGCGGCTCAGAACCGTTTGTCATGGCATTCTAGGATTCAGTTTACACTGGAAATGTACTAATTGCAAATGTGCTAGTGCATGTGGCCGTGATGTATCCAGCATGTATTCCTAAGAATAGACACCCTGTCTTCTCTCTTAAGCCGACTATAATTAATTGATCATACTAAGGGCACCAAAATTCAGCAATCATTAATCCGCCTCCGTAGTGATTCTGGAAAATCCTCTACATTTCATTTGACGAGAGAGGCAACGTCCAGCAGTGGACATCAACCGGCTGATAATGATGATGTACTAGTTTAAGACATTTGTATGTAAAACTTATTTTTTTAAAGGAATTTAATCAAAAGTTTTAACTAAAAATATCTCACACTGCGCTTTATTGTGAGTTTTTCCCGCAGCGTTACGTTTCTAGCACATAAATAACTAGTTACGTGATAAGTCACCAGTTTTCAAAACCCTATTGTCTTAGTGTCCCGCAAACATCGTGGTACGGTACTCGCAAACACTGCATTAACACAAACAATGGCCCGGGGCAGACCTATTTTCTTTCAACGCCGCGGTTGTAGTTCATTTAATACCCGAAGGTGACACCATTGTATCCTGGTTTTGAGGGACATTCGGTACAAGTTGATGTGTATAAACAGAGCCCAAGGAGGCAATTCCAGTAATTAAAAAATAAATAACATGTAAAACATACTTGTAAATGTTAATTGAGTTTTATGACACTGAGATAAAACTGCCTATTTTTAATGTTTTATCTTTTTTTAGACTTAAAAACCCTCCGTCCCAGATGTACCATTGAGTTGTACCATTGATGGTACAATTGGTACTGATTTATCCCACTAGTACCACTACACAAAATACAAGTGTCACGCCCTGCTTTAATTCGTAATTACAAGTATAAATGTTACTAATGTATAATTTACTACAGTTTTAAAGAAAGCTGATAAAAATTGCTATAAAAGGTTGTTTGTTATTTAAATCTCTAACTTCTACAGTTTAGGAAAAAAAAAAAAAAAAGTCTTATTCTTAATTATAATCTGCATCTTGATCTGATTTAATTTTTTATAATAATTTTTAAATATTATTTTTATTAAAAAAATATTTTTTTAACAACGATATACAAAATAATAAATTAAGTAAATTTAATCGTGGTTTATCAATTAATAAACCAGGTTCCTCTAAATAAACTAAAATACCGCCAAATTATTTAAGTTTCAATAAATAATTATATACTATTTTAGAATAAAATTTTTAATTTTAAAATAATAATACTTATTTTTGCAGGCCAGTGTAGATCAGGGGGCTTAATACGGGTGCAATTTTTAAAAGTCATCAGTAACTAAACGTCTGAAAAAATGCCGTTTATTCCACGACCTTCAAATTTCTAAGCATCTAAAACTCATTTATGACTGAATTTCTTATACCTATGATATTAATAAATAATTTTAAATTTTAATGTTCTTTGGTCATGTAACACGCAATGAAGGCTCAATGGAGCGTCTTGTAGTGCAAGGCAGGATGGAAGGTAAGAGACCACGGGGTCGCTCTCCCACACGGTGGTCAGACCTTATAAAGTCCAGCACACAAATTTCCATGACCGAATGTTCTCGCAATGCTGCTAATAGAGCCGAGTAGAGACGCATCACAAGAGCCGCCATTCAAGCAAGACCTACTTAACCACGACCAAGAGTCAAAGAGAACGACTGTCAAGAGTGTACGACTAAGAAGAGAAGATGATATTAATAAAAGTGCTTCCTCCAGTAAATCTGTGAAAACCTGTAATTTGCGGCCTTTTTGATGATATTTAGTCACTCAGTCATATTCAAAAATAGCACCCCAGGTTTTGGCTAACGTAGTGTGGTGCGCCCCACAGCTAAGAGGAGCGATGATGATGAATGGGGGTGTTCAGAAAGTGGATAAGAAGACCCGAATATCTTGCTTAGTGATGCGTATGTTAGTGATGAGGCCTGCATCCAGCAGTGGACTGATATTGGTTGATGATGAAGAATGAGGAATGAGAAGACGTCATTCAAATAATGTTATAAGGGCAGCTTTTTCTGGCATCGACATAGCTCTCAAAATTAGCAAGTTGAAGTGGCAATGGGCCGGTCATATAGCTCGCAAAACTGACAAGAATATAGGTTCTCGAGTGGCGACCACAAACTGGTTGAGACGGTAGGAAGGCAGAGAAAGGCCCTCCACTCGATGGACTAAAGAAATTTTAAAAGTCGCAGGAAGTCGGCGGATGGAGACGGCTCACGACCGTTTGTCGTGGCATTCTAATGGGGAGGCCTATGCTCAGCAGTGGACTTCTACAGGCTGATGATGATGGTGACTAAATTAACATAGCGTACCGGTGGCGATACAAAGACTTGCTTTGTGTTTGTGCCTTTTTATGGTCCTGTGCTAGGCTTCCCCCTTAACATACCTACTTGGCCGTTTATTCATCATGGTCGATAAACCCAACACTTATTCTTCAGTCACTTTGCATGTGACATTCTTTAGGCACATATTCAATAGGCTCGAAAACGTATAATAAGTGTAAACTCAGGATTATTTACCTCAAATTTACTCAAATTTGACGCTTTTTGAGTTTACCCTGACTCTTTATTCTAATACATTCTATTCTATACATAATAATTTTATTCATAGTTATCAGACGATTTTATTAGCCGTTTTGCGAAATGAAATTAATTACTTGATTGAATCGTAAAACAATATGTGCGTGAAAATTTAGACTCATTAAATCCAGACTTAAGTAATACAATTTATAACTCATTAGTTAGAGCTTGGATTAACGAAGTAGAAGAAAGCATTTCGAAATAATTTGATTTTATATCGTCTCTGGAAGCTATGAAAACACTTTTAGCATGCTGCTGCTAGCTATTACCAAGTACTGACATTTAATATTCCTAGAGAAGTATAAAGGTATATTTCTATTCAATATTGCAGCCTGGGGTCTAATAGCCATTCAGTTCATAAACTATTCAGTACAAAATATCGGTTCGTCGTTGACATACCCCATCATTGAATAACTTTAATCGCAGAAGTCTATAGACCTGCGACTGTGTCTTTTGCTGCAGACATTACAGAACCAATATTTTGTACTGAATATAGTTTTTGAACTGAATGGCTATAAGAGCTCACAGTAACCCAGCTGTTCAGCTTGAATTCAGCAAAATTGTGGTCACAGTATTCAGCATAAGTACGTATAAAACTGTTAATTATTCTATTGAAATGTTTTAAAATTAATTTTCAGCAGAAGTGATTGTCAGCTGTGTGTAGTGGGGAGGTATTAGTTGAGACTTAAGAAAGAGTTTTCCAATTTAACGTTGTGAAAGAAAATTATGTTTTTTTTATAGCTAGAAACTGTGTTTGACACATTTTATGTTGACACCCTGTTTACGTAGCTAAACGAGCGAAGCAAAGTTAGATAGATAGATTTAACACTTTATTGTACACCAGGAATACATAATAGGATTTATTAAAATTTTGCAGTACAGTGAACGGCCTTATCGCTGAGAACGATTTCTTCCATGCAGCCTTTATCCAAAAGGCACAAGTTCTTTGTATTAATTAAACGAGCGAAGCGATGTTTCTGTGTTAACTAAAGGTCGGCGTTCGGATGTAGGTATGTGGGTGGGTATCTAAGTTCGATGGGAGTTTGTAGTATGATAACTTTTGAATCGTTAATCTAATCTCCATGAAATTTAGTAGGTTGTTTGTGATACCAATACATTTGGCAGCTTAATCGGTAAAGGATTCGTTGATATAGATATATGATATGGTGTACATCGAAACATCGCGAGTTTACAGTTCGGTTTCAAATTAAATCAAATCAAAAATAATTTTATTCTTGAAATTATAAGGATCATTTTGAATCGTTTTATAAACTAAACTTACTTCTGTTCCAACGCGACCAAGCCTAGAAGAATCAGGCAACAAACACGGCTTGACTTACTAGGTTCAGTCTAGTAAGCACGGCAAGTAATTCTGTGATGGAAAAGCTTTAGATAGATAAATAGATGAACACTTTATTGCACACTAGGACCAATGATAACAAAAAAAAAAACACAATTAGCATAGTCATCAGTAGCCTTTAGATGTCCACTGTTAGACGAGGCCTCCCATAGAATACAATGGGGGGATTTGCCATAATCACCGCGCTTGGCAGGCAGATTGGTGATCGCAGTATTGGTGTAGAGTACTCAGGTGGATGCTGCTGTTCATCTGTGTGTGTTATCTCTCAGTCAGCTTTTACAACATTTACAGAAGGAGACGGATGGGTATATTCTATGCCGGACACGGCATAGCACAATAATTTGTTTATATTTTATTTAAACTTACCGAAAACATAAATCAACATATTGTCATCAAAAGGTTTACGTACTGTCAAAGCATAAAATAAGCTTAAATGGCAATTTCGGGCTAATTCCCATTGGTGTTGCTATTATTGGTCATTAACCCGATAGAGATGTCACGTAGCTGAGCATTAACTTTATATAACAGGTAGATCTCTTGGGTAAATGTGAAGATTACTATTGAAATGATAGAAACAGCTAGGGTTGTCAACTAGTCAATGTCGGTTTTGTATTTTCATTCGCTTTTCGTTTTTATTTAAACTAATCTTGAAAATTTACGATTTGTGTGGCGCAACGGCTGAATAGCCGGCTGAGACGCAAGAGGTTGCGGGTTCGATTCCCGCTGTGGAATAAATGTTTGCATGATCTGCAAATATTTGATCCGGGTCTGGATAGTACCATGGTACTCGTAGTTCCTGATACCCACGACACAGGGAACGACCTAGAGTGGGATCAAGGACTATATATGTGACTGTTGGGTGTTATGTTAAATGAAATATTTGCTCGTGGATTTATTTTCAGAAGATTTGTAAGAAGAGCACAATATTGGAAATTCAAAAAATACAAACAAGTTACATAATTTTTGCCTCCGTGTCAGTTGTACTACTAAGAAGTACAACTGGTAGTACAAATGACACACCTTTGTATTTCTAGTACAACTACAAAATATACGAGTACTTTCTCTCGACTTTTGTACTACCAGTTGTACTTCTTAGTAGTACAACTGACACGGAGGCATAATTTTTGTAAGTTTAAATACTAAAATATTTGCTAGTTTGCTTGAGCGGGAAAATAGCTCACTATAAGTAGATACATTAGCTAGCAAGAAATATCATGCAAGTATACCTACACATATAGATACCTGCTCTAGCCATGTATAGTAACTTTGATATAATGTTCCCTTCTACGTATATGAAAAGGTTAATTGTGGGAAGTCCACCCGGGATGTTACATGTACGTAAGTAGGCGAGTGTTTCATAAAGTTATGCTCCCTAAAGTACTTACTTGGCTGTTCGGACAGGGAAGACTTCATGTGGATGTAATAAACAAGAGACTTAGCAGTGGGTTTTGGTACTCGTAGAGCCCAGTCATTATCATTATCATCATAATCATCTTCCATCAGACGAAATCCGTGGCACGGTGAGAGAGTAGACGGCTATACGAGTCATTGTCACTTGAACTTGCCAAGTCTAAGGTCCAGATAAATAGAACGTAGTTACTTCATAATCCTACCTAGTGTATAAGCAAGCCGAGGCAGAGATCCCTTGTGTCTAAACACAAGTTTTTTACTTAGTTAGAGCAAGGTGTTGAAGTAATGGACTGAGTGTACAATATGTAAGAAATGTATTATCAATACCTACATAAAGTCTTCTTAAAGGTCTTATAAATAGATTTTAAGTGGCATGTACAACAAAAGCCTTTTTTTTTAAATAATTTTTTTTTTATTATTATTACTTAACGGTGACTAAGTCTAAGTCTTACTATGAAATTGTCCCTGTCTCTCTCTAATACGCGTGTTTAAACATTTGTGTGACAGTGACAGGGACAGGTCTAAGCATTAGTACGTGGTAAGCTTGTGCCAAGTAACGTCTATTTATCTCGGCATGACAGATTTTATCGGTGATCTTGGTTCTGCTACGGATTCCCACATCACCAGCGCCTTCCTGGTGGTTAACCAAATGGTAAATTATAAATTGCGTTAAAATTTTTACTAAATTTTCTTCAATGTGTCCAATACTACGACAAAGATGCGTCATTTACTGAAACGGTAAAGGAAATAATTGCAAAGCATGACTTTTATCTTTGACATCAGATATTACGAATGTTTTCTTTACATTTTTGCCCTCGAGTGAACCATAGCCGGTACTTACTGCTTTTATCTATAAAAAGCGTAGCAAAAGACTCGAACTGTCAAAAAATTACTCTTATTGAAGCTGAACGTAACGCTAATAATGACGTAAAGCTATACATGGAAAAAACCGTTTTCTACGCCACATGTTATTTTACGAATCGCGTATGAGATTCGTAGAAGGTTCGTAGACGTCTACGAGATTCGTAGACATCTACGAGATTCGTAGATGTCTACGAGACGCCTATGAAATGAGAACTAGCTGCCACGCGTTTTTAATAGGAACTTGGGTTTAAGTATTTTATTTCCGTAGTAACTCATCACTGCCATGTACTGCAATAATTTACAACTTTTTCCTTTCTTCTCAGTAATATTCTATGTTGTTGATTAGGCATA
Organism: Epirrita christyi; assembly: GCA_951392215.1. Classification (NCBI taxonomy): domain Eukaryota; kingdom Metazoa; phylum Arthropoda; class Insecta; order Lepidoptera; family Geometridae; genus Epirrita; species Epirrita christyi. The sequence goes on along the minus strand of OX595842.1, from coordinate 2,434,456 downwards.
TACCCATATCAACACACATAAAAATGATTTGTTAAATTAAGATTATTTGTCTTGTATGAAAGTAAGTTTCTTTGTGCTAAGAAAATGGTGATTTCATATATAGTGAAACTAATATTTTCTTGCTAAAAGAAAAAAAACCTCTTGAATACATACACTTAATCAAAGACAATGTACCTTCCGCTAAGACATATTATTCTCGTTCCAATTAAACTTAAACTCTTGTTACAAAATAATACTAGTCATTCATCCAATAAAATCTAGAATCGATCAAAGAAATGGCGTATTACAATTGGAGAAGACAACCTTGGCTCGAGATTTGATGTACTTGAAATACATGAAAATAAAAATTTCTTGCTTAAAAAACTTGCGTAATCATTTGAAGATCATAATTTTATCAGAATAAATCTACTTTTAATATTGAAGCAAGATTTATTTTGTTTTTCTGTCTAAAACTTTATTTATTTATTTCGAAATAGTTTTCTTTGAATGTCAAGTAAAATATTTTATTGCGGAAAAAACATCGAACTCTTGAAATAAAAAAAAAAACTGTTGGACAGAAATACATTATCTTGACGTTACGAAATATTTCAATACATTTTTTTTTCTTAATTGAAGTAATCGTTTTTATCTGTGAACGAGCATACAATAGATCTAGGTAGACCAAATAATAGACTGGTCTTACAAAACCAATTGGTTTTGTTAATTGGTTCAATATACATGTTTTTTTGCATGTTAGTACTGATATAGTTATTTTTCTGTAAGTTTTCTAAGATTCTAAAAATAAATTAAAATAAAAAAATAACTATATAACTATACTGTACTAATAATGTTTTTTTTGTTATAATTTATCCTACAGTAAAGGGGTCATCTATCTTATATTTTTTTTTCATTTTATAATTTTTTGGAAAACATACAGCTAGGTAAACAAAAAAAGATAAGTAAATATAATATAGAGAGCTAATTACAAGTTTCCACAAACAGTTTCTGACTAACTAAAAATTAAGAATTTAAAAGTAGACAGACAAACACAAACATTATCTATCTATCAATGAGCGTACTAAACTAAACAGACCAGCAGTGACACCCCTATCGTTGGTCAAAGTCTAGTTCAAGTTAAATTGATCAATTAAAACTTGCTGAGCGTCTCAAAGATAGCTTCAAGTTCTCATATCGGCGTTAGTTATTTTAAAATTGTGCCGTGTAGTACATGAAAGAAAATTAAACGGCTGAAACAGATCTTTTTAACCGACTTCACAAAAAAGGAGGAGGTTGAGAAACTTTCTTTTTTTTTTGAGAGAGATTCGGTTGTATTTTTATTTGTATGTTTTTTACCTCATTTATCCGGCGTTTATGAACCGATTTGGAAAATTATCTTTTTATTTGAATAGATATACTTCCAGATTGGTCCCATTTTTTCAGAATGCAGTTCTGATGATGGAATCCATGAGGAATTGAGGGAACTCCTCAAATATTGTAGGCATATATACAGCGATTTTGATATTTTCAGCAACAAACTAAGCATTTGCATTCAGAAAGTATCATGACCCTTTCACTATTATGGTTTTTACATCATTTTTTTTCATCCAGATATTTTGTCGAATACAATGGTGGAAGTCGGTTTTTTAAATGAAAAGTTATTAGAGTTGCGTTCGTCATCATTCATCATCAGCCAGTAGAAGTCCACAGCTGAACATAGGCCTCCCTCTTAGAATGCCACGACGAACGGTCTTGAGCCGCCTCCATCCAATGACTTCCTGTGACATTTATAATGTCTTTAGTCCATCGAGTGGAGGGCCTTCCTCTACCGTACAATACAATTACAATGTTATTATTTGGATAGCAGTTATTAGTTTGCAAAAAAACAGATCGATGATAGATATAAACTTGAAGTCCATCACACTTTGTATACGCTGATGGAGTCTTGTAATTTGGAGTCAAATCAACAGATTTCCTAAGAGACCCAGTTCTAATCTTTGGTTGGCGTAAACACTAATGATCAAACATTAAACATACACATGGGAACGAACTTTGATTGAGCAGAAAATAACTTTATCTTGGCTGTAACTACGAGTATGCCTAATCATCATCATCATCATCAGCCTGTAGAACTCCACTGATAGATATAGGCCTCCCCCTTAGAATGCCACGACGAATGGTCTTGAGCCGCCTCGATCCACCGACTTCCTGCTTCCTGTGTATGCCTTATGCTTGATAACAAATATTTAGAGACCGTTCAGAGCACATAGACATGTGCCGTGTCAGGCCTCAGAACAGACCCCTTCGTCTCCTCCCGTGGATGCCTTAAACGCCAATTAAGGGATTACACCAAAAAATAGGCAGCAACATCCACCTGAGTACTCAACACGTATACTGCGATCACCAATCCGCCTGCCAAGCGTGATGATTATGGCATTTCCCCCCATTGTCTTTTATAGGGAAGGCCCATCCAGAAGTGGATGTGTACAGACCACTGATGATGATGATGATGATGATGATGGTGATGATGATGAGAAATGTAAGAATTAAACTGTTCCACTCACAGAATTCATTATCGTGTTCTTCAATCAAGAAAACCCAGCGTAGCAAATAGTGTACAACAAAACACAAATAACAATATGTGTTACTCTCATTTTTTTATTGTTTTCGCACAATGACATTATCAAAATTGAATCTCCGCTTTTATTGAAAACAAAGAGTAACAAAAGAGAAAAGTACACCACTTTCGGAATCGACTTCAAAGTTAAAAGCACTTGTTTCCTTAATACCCTTCAGTTGGAAACTGTAATCGGATTGTACCGATATTTGGCTTCCTTCCTTTCGCTTGAACTCATTGAATTGTATTGAAAATTACGTGAATTTATCGACATTGAATAATATGTCTTTGAACTCTACTTGAGACAGCCACTACATGCAGTAGTTCTTCAGTAATTGGTTACGGAATTATCTGGTTGCTGGAAGTACATGAGCATTAAGACGAATTAAACCTCCTCCGTACTGGGGTATATCGTTTAGAACAAGTTTCCCTCATGGAATTGTCGGATTTGAAAGGGCCGAAATTCGCTACTTTCGGCAAGAACTTGAGCTCCAACATGTGCTATTACAAATTTTCGGATAAGGCAAAAATTTTTTGAGATGTTTTGTGGTCTCTCTCTCACACACACACACACAAGTAAGTTAGAAGGTGACAGAATAGCGCCAGCAAAACAAAAAGTGAGCAAAAATCACAAAAAACGATAATTTTTTTTTTTTTTTTTTTTTAATTTGACTAGCTAATTGTACACTTTGGAAAAAAACCTTGACAAATATGTGTGTGAAAGAATAACTTTTCATTTAAAAAACCGACTTCCGCCATTGCATTCGACTAAATATTTGGACTAAATATAGTGGTGAAAGGATTATGATACTTTTTGAATGCAAATGCTTGGTTCGTTGCTGAAAATATCAAAATCGCCATATGTTTGCCTACAATATTTGAGGAGTTCCCTCGATTCCTCATGTATTCCATCATCAGAACTGGATTCTGAAAAAAATGGGACCTATCTGGAAGTATATCTATTCAAATAAAAAAAGATTTTTTCAAATCGGTTCATAAACGCCGGAGATAAGCGGTAACAAAAATTAAAAAAAAAAAAAAAAAAAAAAAAAAATACAACCGAATTGAGAACCTCCTCCTTTTTGGGAAGTCGGTTAAAAATACTAAAACTCAATGCCGTTTAGGACTATTTACAAATTTTCAAACAAAAAAAAAAAAAAAAAAATACAACCGAATTGAGAACCTCCTCCTTTTTTGGGACGTCGGTTAAAAATGCTTCACTTTGGATATTTTTTTAATAATGTAATAATATAATTAAAATTACTTATTTAAATATCAAATTATATTTTTTTGTACATTTAAATTAAAGAAGAGTTACATGGAGAAAACTTCTATTTGGCATCTATCAACGCCTTAACGTACATTGTGTTCTAAGCCTATTGAACAATTTGAATTTGGAACAAATAATGAAACAGTGTTTGGGGCCGTTGACCTCTGAATCTTGAGGTTTCTCATTACTACCTACTTACATGTGTGTATATAGTTGTTAATTATTTCTGGCTTGTGTGTGACAATTGTTTTTTTATTTCTTACATTATCATTAGCAGCAGATGCATCCAATGCTGGACGAGGCCTCCCCCATTGAATGTAATGGGGGGGTTGCCGTAATAACCACGCTTGGCATGCAGTATAGGTGTTATTTATTTGGTGTAATTGGGAAGAAGAGATGACGGGGTCTATTCTTACCTCAGAAACACCACGGCTATTCTTATTGACGACCTCTGTGGCGCGGCGGGCGAAGGTTCGCTTGCGACGCAGGCGGTTGCGGGTTCGATTCCCGCCTCGGAACAAATATTTGTACGATCTGCAGATAATTGGTAAGCGTGTTCTGGATATTTTCCATGTATAATAAAAAAAATATCTATCTATGTAATATTGTATTAAGTATATCAGTTATAATAAATAATAATGCTGGACATTTCACACAACACTATCTAGCCCCAAGCTAAGCAGAGCTTGTGTTATGAATACTAGATAACTGATATACTTAATATAATACATTACATAAATAGATATTTTTTATTAAAAATAGAAAATACCCAGAACACCCGGAACAATTATCTGAAGATCGTACAAATATTTGTTCCGAGGCGGGGATAGAACCCGCAACCGCTTTGACGACCGCTCTGTGCCGCGGCGGACGAAGGTTCGCCTGCAACGCAAGAGGAGACCGTCCAGCAGTGAACCTGAACAGACCTTAGACAGGGTAACCAAGAAAGGGCCAATTAAACAAAAGAAGAATGATTACTTTATTAAGATTTATTTTTTAGATTTAGTTTCTCAAACACACCATTTATAGGTACATATTATAGTTTGGAACCAATATATAATTATTTTGACAAACATGTTTCATTCTCAAAACAAGGTTATAGGCACGTCTATTAACAGATGTCAAATACTTCCCAAAGGACTTTATCTATCGATGATAAGGGTACTCTTATTTCAATCAAAGTTCGGTATACAAAATGATTCTGTTGATATGGCACTCTAAGAGCTAATCATTAAATTATCGATGACAGCTTTAATATAATGACGATACACTGTTGAATTTGTAATAGCTGATTTTCCTATAAGTCTTTGGAGAATAGTTTGTCTGAAGGAGTACCAGTGGCGCGGGCGTGGTGGACGATAATTATTTGACGTTTCTTTGATAATCAGTCACAGTCAATGTGACAATCATCATCATCGTCATCAGCCTGTAGAAGTCATATACATATAGGCATAGGCCTCCTTCTTAGAATAACACTACAATCGGTCTTGAGCCGCCTCCATCCACCGACTTTCTACGATGTTGTCGAAATCCATCGAATGGAGGGCCTTACTCTACCGCGTCGTCCGGTTAGTGGTCGCCACTTGAGAAGCTTTATTCCCTAACTTTGCTTAAATTACGTACTTTATTTTTTTTCCCCCTTTATTCCTTTATTTTTCGTGTGCCAATATCACTACTTAATTTAAGATACTGAGGTTTAAGTTTATCAGTACGTACTACAAAAATAGTTACCAATTGTTTTATTAAATTGTCGAATCATTTCAGCTGAGAAACAAAGAAAACACAAAGATGTTTTTACGCGGAGGGATAAGAATATTTTTTTTCGCAATGCCATATCAATTGGTGCGTACTGTATAACAGCTTGCGTAGAAATGATTGAGTACCGGAAGCTAAGTTTCGTGGCACATGTGTTCCCTAAATTGGAATAATTCGTCTCTTAGAACGGTGTTTTAGCTTTATTAAATGTTGTTTTATGGAATAAGTATGACAAAGGGTAAAATTATTCTAATTATTGACACTAAATTGATTTAGGTATACATATTATTTAACTTTTGAAACTATCATGGTTATGAAAATAATTATCACTAGAAACGGGATATTTACCATGATTTTTCAGCTTTATTAACCCCGATATTTCGCACTCGCATAGACTTCAGTTTACCCGTGATCATGGCGCATGCAACTGTGCCAAAATATCGGAAATTAAGCTTAAAGTGATGTTGAATATCCTGTTTCAAGTGATAATTATGTACATATTATTATTTGTTCACAATTTGTCCTTCTTCCAAAAAAATGTTCTTTTCAACCCACAAAAAATAACTAGTACAAGTACATAGAAGTAAAAACATAAAATATTTACAAAATGAGGGAAAAAATTAAAAAGAAAACGAATAAAGGAAAGATCTAAAGGCACGTAGACCTCGAAGCTCATTCCGCAACTCCTGAAAGCATATAAAAAAGTTGTGATATCATTAGAGGAAATCTCGACGCCACACCTGCTCGAAACTTTTCAATCAATAGTAGGAAGTAAGTTGAGACAATACCAGTAGCTAACAAGTAAACGAACTAACCCGCTTTATAAAAAATATTACTGACTCTACGAGTACTTGTAGGCAAGTGCTACGCTAAGCACTTGCCTACAAGTACTCGTAGAGTCTCGTAGACTCTTCTCGTAGACACAATTTACTTATTACAAAAAACTTTATTAAAACAAGAAAACACTCTTCTTTACGAATTGAGAACATTCTTTTTATGAAGTGGTTAATAAAATAACTTTACTTTTTTTCTTTTTTTTGTGCTTTTTAACTACTTCTCTGGACCGTATGTTTAAAAAGTACTATCATATTCCATTGATATAGTTTGGTTTGTGTGATACGGTAATAATAATTTTGTCTCATCAATATTGCATGCTCTTATTTTTAATACAAGTATCGTTCCAACTAATTAGAGTAGCATCTCTATTTCTACAAATAATGTGAGAATGACCTGGAATACATGAATAATAATAAATTAAACGGTCGATTCACTTGCCCCGGTGCAAACGGACCTCAAGTTCCGAGTCAGCAGTGGCTTCCTAACTTGAACAGTTACTAGACCCGCGATAATAGAACAGGGGCTCCCAATTAGAATTGTAATGCCGTAGTTATGACTTGTCTGATTGTGATAGTTGAACAATAATTTTGCTTGGATTTCTCTTGTTTTCCTTCTGATGTTACATTTACATTTTGATGTAGGTTTTCTTTGATTACTTGAATAATAGTGTAGGTTGTTTGATTCAAAACAAAGATAGTACATGAGAATACCTTATCTATTTCTACGGAAATTCCTGAGAATGAAATTCCTTTTGACTTATTCAAACCTAACTGTCTGCTCACGACTTTGCCTGCGTGTAATTTTCGAAAGTCCTAGAGTATAAAACTTTTTACAATTCAATAAAAAACAAAAAAACAGTATATCAGACACCTAATTTCTTCAAATTTCTTCTTTCAAATTTTTATTTAAGAGTTAAATATGCTGTAACGCTTTGTTGTAAGATTAAATTTGGCTCGATAATAACATTTAATTAAAATTAAATTTAATTAACATTAAACACCCCCTTTTATCCCCATAAGGGTTGAATGAATTTCATAAAATCTTTTCTTAGTGAGCACCTAGAAGCTAAAAGAAACATTCATGCCAAATTTCAAGTTTGAAAGGCTTTGTAGTTTTGTATATCTGGAGATAAGTCTCCACTTTTTGGTTTCGCTTGTTCATAGATATACCTAGATTGTGAAGTATATTGTATTTTCTTTCTTAATACGAATGAGTACCTTCTTTAGCCTCTTATTTACCCACAAATTCGGACGAATATTTTTTCAAGAATACGATCTTATTTCAAAGATTGGCTTGTCCCTCGCTGGATTTTATTTTATCAGTGATATAATTTCGAATAAAACAAACTTCAATCTGTGCAAAGCCAGCAAACGTAACTACGTAGTAATTGTTAAGCTGGTTGCATTTGAATATTCAAAACAGCGATTTGAAGTTCGGCTACCACCTAATTTATTAACGGTTAAGTCAGAACTAAACAGCAACTTTACATAAATTGAAATGGAAGCTTGCTAACTTTGAAAATGCCAATAAGAACTAAGAACTAAACTCATTAGCGAAGTTTTTACTGTGAGCCACGTGGATCCTGAATGTATTATTTATTGCTAAAACAAATGTTTTTCAAAAAATAAGTATGGGTTTAAGAAAAATAACAGAGTAGTAATGTAGGTAGAATTACTACTATGGGTTTTTTTTATTACATAACACCTAATAGTCACATACGTATATATATATTATATTGTCACGGGTATTTATCGCGTGTTACCTTATTATTTATTATTCCCGACGTTTAGAATGCGTTACAGCAATCATGGTCGCGGGCTGACTGGAATACATGGAGCTACCGTCGAGAAGTGGTGGCAGCTGCAGAAACTACCCTCAATAAGGTAACACGCGATAAATACCCGTGACAATATAATAAATATGTGTTCTAAACGCGAGAGTTTAAAAAATACTATCACATACGTAATCCTGATCCCACACTAGGATTAAAACAGTGATTCGAATAGGGTGGGTGAGATGAATCGACTCAGGATATTCAACTATGGATGCTTCCAACATCAAACTCAAACACCACTGATGCCTGAAGGTTTCTACAGCCAACAAAGTTTTATTGACTACCGTTTATATATTGTCTAATCTTTGTCACTGACGATTCGTGCAAACTAAAATGTAAATTTATCTCCTGTGATTCAGATTTCTCTGAAATCGTTTCATCGTTTTGCCGGAGTATGGAAATTGAATTATTTCCATTTGGAAATTAGATTTGTGTGATAATAATGACACCTCTATTTTCTAGATAGTAATTTCTGTGATTAATCATTTTCAATCAGTCACTGATCCAAAGTAATGACTCTTCGTAGCTTGGAGAACTCCAGGGATAAATAAAATGCCTAAAACTCACTACAGGTTGGGAATCCAGAAAAACACGTGCTATCAATCTAATAGTTAATAAAATATAATATACGAATATAATAAGATGTAAAATTTGACAAATTACATTGATTACCTTTAAATATTTTAAATTTAAAAGTTGATTATAGAATAGTTTGATTTTATTTCAATAATCTAATAAAGAAAAGGCAAAGTCCTGACTGACTGACTGACCGAGTGACAACGCACAACCTAAACCGCTGGTCGTAGAGATTTGAAATTCAGAGGGTGTATTCCTTCAAGAGTATTAATAGGGGTGTACTAAGAAAGGTATTTGGAAAGTTCGCCCTCTAAGGGGTTCAAAAAGGGCTTTTAATGAAAAACAAAAACGCTCTGTATTTCGGAAACGGTTGGTAGTAGATGCATGAAATTTCACATGTAGATTTCTCAAATGAAACTAACAAACACATATTTCAGACATTCCTGAAATATTTATGAAAACAGGCAAAAGAAATACACTACGTTTTGGCCTGATTTTAGTTTAGTTCGATGTAGTAAAAGTTAGTTTCACGGTGTCGTTGTTGAGATAAAAATATTTTCAGGACCGAAGTTTAAAATGGAACTCCTAAATTGAACAACTCAAGTGTGGTGTCATTTCAAAGGTTGTTTCACGGTGTGGTTGTTGAGAATTCAATAATTTCAGGACCTCCAGGTTACAATGTGACCCCCAAACTGAAAAATAAAAAAAAAGGAAAAAAAGGAGGCAAAGAAAAAGAAAAAAAGGAGGAAAAAGGAGGAAAAGGAGGTTGTAGGAGTTTTTAGGAGTTTTTAAGGTTTGTAAAGGTTTGTTTGTTTCACTGCGGCCGCATTATCTGCTTCCACGCGGACGAAGTCGCGAATGAGTCAGCTAGTTCGTTATAAACTAGGCCTTAGGAATTTACCTATAAAGCTAGGTTATATAATATACTGACAGCTTTGAATCTCTAGATGCCTGAAGTTTTTACAGGTTTTCCTAACTCTTTTCAACAAATCGGTTATAAAAATCTAGTACCATTCAACCAAAGTCACTGAAAATAGCTTTACTGTAAAATCTGCTTAACTAGACTAGTTTCACTTCGATCGACGCGAGACAGGGACGTTAACCGAACGGAATCGTTTTTCATTTTAACAAATGGGACCTTTTTTATTAGAAAAGTTTTCGCCTCCTTTCAATATTTTAATGTCGTCTTGCTTATTGGATTCTAGGGATGCCTTGGCTTTTGTTTTTGCTGTTTCACTAAATAATAATGTCGCTATTTCTGATTCTTAGTACTTACCTACATATCAACCAGGGGCAGTGATTCTTCAGCGTCACCGCCCGTACTAATCACGTTGTTTGTCTTCGTTTGAATGGAATAATAACAGGATGCGGAAACATACGTTTATTCGCTTGATACCATCCACATGCCAAACAATAACATAACACCCAATAGTCACACATCTACGTAGTCTTGATCCCACACTAGGATTCCCTGTGTCATGGATATCAGGAACTACGAGTACCATGGTGCCATAACACCCAGACCCGGAACAAATATTTGCAGATCATACAAACATTTGTCCCGCAGGTAGAATCGAACCCGCAACCTCTTGCATCTCAGCCGGGTACTTGCCTACCGCGCCACAGAGGTCGTCAATATAAGAATTTTAGTATAGACGAAATCAAAATCATCATTAGCTTTTAGACGTCCACTGTTGGGCCTCCCCCATAGAATGCAATTGGGGGATTTGCCATACATATTACGCTTGGCAGGCAAATTGGTGATCGCAGTTTGGTGTTAAGTACTCAATAACTTTTCATTTAAAAAACCGACTTCCGCCATAGTATTCGACAAAATAATTTTGGATGAAATTTTTTTTATGAAAGAACCATAGTGGTGAAAGGATTATGATACTTTCTGAATGCAAATGCTTGGTGTCTTGCTGAAAATATCAAAATCGCCATATGTATGCCTACAATATTTGAGGAGTTCCCTCAATTCCTCATGGATCCCATCATCAGAACTGGATTCTGAAAAAAATGGGACCAATCTGGAAGTATATCTACTCAAATAAAAAAAGAATTTTCCAAATCGGTTCGTAAACGCCGGAGATATGCGGTAAAAAACATAAAAAAAAAAAAAAAAAAAAAAAAAAAAATACAACCGAATTGAGAACCTCCTCCTTTTTTGGGAAGTCGGTTAAAAACCGACTTCCGCCATTTTATTCGACAAAATATTTGGATGAAAAAAAAATGATGAAAGAACCATAGTGGTGTAAGGATTATATATTTTTTGAATGCAAATGTTTGGTTTGTTGCTGAAAATATCAAAATTGCCATATGTATGCCTACAATATTTGAGGAGTTTCCTTCATTCCTCATGGATTCCATCATCAGAACTGGATTCTGAAAAAAATAGGACCAATCTGGAAGTATATATATTCAAATAAAAAAAGAATTTTCGAAATCAGTTCGTAAACGCCGGAGATATGCGGTAACAAACATTAAAAAAAAATAAAAAATGCAACTGAATTGAGAACCTCCTCCTTATTTGGGAAGTCTAATAGAATAGATAATACTTCCAGATTGGTCCCATTTTTTTTCAGAATCCAGTTCTGATGATGGAATCCATGAGGAATTGAGGGAACTCCTCAAATATTGTAGGCATACATATATGGCGATTTTGATATTTTCAGCAACAAACCAAGCATTTGCATTCTAAAAGTATCATAATCCTTTCACCACTATGGTTCTTTCATCATTTTTTTTTCATCCAAATATTTAGTCGAATACAATGGCGGAAGTCGGTTTTTTAAATGAAAAGTTATTATTCAATAGTAAGTAGTAAATTTAATTAGAGTTAAATGTGTATGGAGTTTATTTTAGAACCACAACTACTTTAAGAAAACAATACAGTTGAAGATGTGAAGTTCCGAGGTAAATTGTCACTATTCGTTGGTACCTATAGGTACACGAAGACACCTAAGTACTAATGATATCGAAAGAGCTAGGTACTCATCGTAAATAGGTGAGTTAACTGCTAATGAGAGTCGGGGCGTAGTAGGTACTTAGGTACTACCTATTTCGTTGCAAGGCGTTAGAGTTCTGCACAGAATATCCAGTTTTAATACCTACAAACTAGCTACTGAACTGCAGGTGGCAAATGTTTTGAAGTCACAAAGTTATATTAAAAACTTAATCTTGCGAAACATAGTTGTACTTTCCATTTACGATACGTTATCGTGCATCGTGACTTATTGAGCTAATGTGCATTGAAATAGTGTGTTTCGAAATATAGTACTTCACCCGTGAGAACGATCACTGGTCCAAACCAGAAATTTGGTCATCTAAGACTCCGAAATGGTGAAAGAAAACGTAAAAATAAAATAGTAATATTATTTTTATTTCCCTTACAACAGCATACTTTTGAGTTGGGCAGCAGTATTCACCTGAGTACTTAACATCAAACTGCGATCACCAATCCAACTGCCAAGCGTGGTGATTATGGCAAGTCCACCCATTGCACGCTATGCACGCTATTTTTGCCGCCAAGCAGTAATAGTATTGCTGTGTTTCGGTTTGAAGGGTACGGGTGCCGGTGAAATTACAGGCACATGAGACTTTTCATCTCTATGTCTTAGGGTCAGCAGCGCGCGTGTGACAGAGGCATAAATTTCACCGGCACCCGTACCCTTCAAACCGAAACACAGCATGCGTCCGTAGGCTACGGTAACTACTTTCCATCAGGTACGCGGTATGCAAAGAAGCATACCGCGTAAACTAAGTAGCATAAAAAAATAGGCGTCCAATGAACTTCCTGAACTTCTCTTCGGTCAAAACTCCAAATTCAATGAGTAATGACGTAGCGCAATGCGATGGATTTAATTTGTAAGGCAGGTACCACATTATTCTGAGAGTTACACCAAGCTATCGAGGGCGTTATTGGATACCTGAGTGAAAGAAACACATAGGTTATTAAAATGATGGTCTGCATAAAAAATATTGTACAATTTCGTGGGTCGAAAGCCTCTATTGTTCTATATTAAAACACCACTGTTCTGAAACTACAATGTCTAGACTGAAATGATTCTTGAAATAACTTTCAACAAAATATTACTTGTCACTCATCTAGTTATACGACTTTTAGACAGTTTGCTGGGAGGGTCATACCCTTTACTTCAGGATTGGGACCATTGTGAACAAACATGTCTGTACAAGGGATTTTGAACCAAGAAGATGTCGTTAATGAAAGGATAATGAGGTTAAAACTGACCGAATAACTTTGAGATAGTTGCTTATCGTGCGTGCCGTGGTATCCGGCTTAAGAATAGACCCCTCCCTGTCCTCTTGTGGATGTCTTAAAGGCCGACTAAGGGATTACACCAAGGGATGGGCAGTAGCATCCTCTTGAGTACTTAAAACCAATACTGCGATAGCATAATTATGTTAGTTCTCCTAATTCCCGCAAAATCAATGTTCGCTATCTCTAGAAGTGTTAATTTAGCTGTAATAAGTAAAAAACACACTAAAATTAGAATTTAGCGCAATTTGCTAACGTTCCCCCTTAAGGCCTTCGACTATATAACCCATACATTGTCAAGTGATAAGCTGAATTAAGTATTACTCATCATCTTCATCATCATCAGCCTGTAGCAGTCCATTGCTGGACATGGGCCTCCTCCTTCGAATGCCATGACGAACGTTCTTGACCTGCCTCCATCCACTGACTTCCTGCGACGTTTATAATGTCTTTAGTCCGTCGAGTGGAGGGCCTTCCTCTACCGCGTCGTCCGGTTCGTTGTCGCCACTCAAGTACCTTTATTCCCCAACGGTTATCAGTTTTTTGACCTGCCCATTGCCATTTCAACTCTTCAACTTTTGACACCTTGGTGTGAGAATTAATGACATAGAGAAACTGATATAGAGTTTATAAACATAACACATAACACCCAAAGTCAAATTCCCTGTCTGAAAGTTAGTCGGTGACTAACGTTTGACATGCTCAAAATTATCATAAAGAATTGTCAATTAATGGTAATTTTTAACCGACTTCCCAAAAAAGGAGGAGGTTCTCAATTCGGTTGTATTTTTTTTTTTTAATGTTTGTTACCGCATATCTCCGTCGTTTATGAACCGATTTGAAAAATTATTTTTTTATTTGAATAGATATACTTCCAGATTGGTCCCATTTCAGAATCCAGTTCTGATGATGGAATCCATGAGGAATTGAGGGAACTCCTCAAATATTGTAGGCATACATATGGCGATTTTGATATTTTAAGCACTAAACCAAGCATTTGCATTCAGAAAGTATCATAATTCTTTCACCACTATGGTTTTTTCATAAATTTTTTTTCATCCAAAATTATTTAGTCGAATACAGTGGCGGAAGTCGGTATTTTAAATGAAAAGTTATTTCATTAAAAATAGTAGAATCGGCCCCCTGATGGAAAGTAGTTACCATAGCCTATGGACGCCCGCAACACCAGCAAAATAATTTTAACAGCCAAATAATTATATTCCCTGAACAAAACTAACAGAACGATTAAACAAAAGGACATATAAAAAAATGAGTATTTTGTTTACTGGTAGGCCGTTATTCAAGGGAGCTTTAAAATACATATATCAGAGCATTGTCACGGAACGAATGGGGATATAGCGAGGAGTTAAAAGCTTGACAACAAATAGACCTACGTATATATAAAAACATTGAAAAACGTTTTACAATTACAATGGCAATTAAAAATGTTAAAAATATTTTGAAGCGGGATTGGAAAACTAGTTGCTGTAGATTTAATTCTAGCAGCGTCATAAAATAAATTCGCTGCAGTGTTTTTAGGGTTCTGTATTTTTAACAGACAGTGGATATCTACTGGATGAAGATGATAATTATGATGATGACCTAAGTTGTGCAAGCACTTTATACATGCACCTACACTGATTAAGGGTAAACCGTTTAGCAGGAGTACCTATCTACCTAGATTGAAGGACTTACGTTGTGTACTCAATCCTTCCTACTAATACACTCGAGAGCAATGAATCCGGGTCACTTAAAGAATCCTAAAAATCTCGTAAACTAAAAATGCTAGGTTAATGCAATAAATTGTATTTAATAGACAATGTAATACTCCTTAAATGAAGGTATTAAAACTTCTTAGTTATTGTAAAGTTATATCATAAAAAAATCAAATTTGAAAGAGGGCCACTTTCGAAGATGGAACTACGAAATTACAGCATTTGGTTTTGCTTTTGTTTGTAATCTGTCATTTATCATTGTTTGATTTCTGTTTTTTTGTTGTTTTTTTTCTGCGTAAACGCAGTAATGGAAGCACGAGGAGGCAATACGAAGTATTAAAATTCAAGAAATTCGTAATAAAGTTCAAAAATTTCATGTTTCCTTTTTTTGTTTTAAGGAGAGATCAGCAGTTTTTTTCTTTATGTAATTTTGTGTTAATAAAATGTATGGTGACTCATATTTTTTTTACCTTCATTTAAGGAGTATTACATTGTCTATTAAATACAATTTATTGCATTAATCTATCATTTTTAGTTTCCGAGATGTTTAACATTCTTTAAGTGACCCGGATTCATTGCTCTCGAGTGTATTATAAACGCGAAAGTTTGTGAGTATGGATGGATGTTTGTTACTCTTTCACGTAAAAACTACTGAATGGATTTGAGTGAAATTTGGAATAGAGATACTTTACGCCCTGGATTAACACATAGGCTACTTTTCATCATCATCATCATCATCAATTTTTATCATTATTCACGCGGGTGAAACCGCGGGGCGCAACTAGTAAAGAAAAAATTAATAAGTGTAGTAACACTAAAAAAACAATAGAAGCATCACAAACAAATGACGATAAAAAGCGTCAACATAAACTTAAAAAAAAAAACTTTCACGGCTTACATACTCGAGTGAAATTATTTTAATTGGTGGTAAAAGGATTTTGGTGGAGATTGGTGGCTCTATGTTTTGTTAATACATCGCTCGCTTGCTTGTGTTAGCCGTGCCATATTTTACAATATTTTAAGCTTGTTATATTTTTATATGTAGATTTTTCAATTTAATCCATGTAGGTACAAGTTTTGATATTTCTTTATGTGTTTATTATGTTTGCACCGTAAGTATAAACAAATTAACTAAAATAAAAGAAGTAAGCAAGCAATTGAATAATATGTTTCTTAATTTTACGCCACATAAGTTAACAAAATAATGAATTTAATTACCTAGTTGATTAATCAGTTCTTATTTGCAAACTGAGTCGTATACATCTCGGATGAATACAGCTGTAAAGTTATTGGGGATCATTCAAAACCAAACGTTAGAAAAACAAAATAGATAGATAGATAGATAGAAAATCCTTTATTGCACATAAAAAAAAAAAAAAGTACAAAGGCGAATTTAATGCTAAGAAGCATTCTCTTCCAGATAACCTTGGTGTATTGTGGATAAAAATAGGCGTCGGTAGTGCACAGAAAGAGAATAGTGATAATTATACAGAAAATAAAAAAAGTTCAGTAACTAATATTAATTAACTAAGTCCCTACTAATAATGCCTAAGATATTAAATAAACTAATATATTATAAATATATATATAAAAATAATATATAATATATTCAGATAGAAAAGTAAACATACTTAAATAAAATAAATACATAAACATACATAAACATAAATAAACAAAATAAAGAAGACAATTATGACTAGGACCCGTGAACATTAATTTTAATTATTTTATTTAAAATATTATTATTTACTTATTCTATTGATAAGAATGCCAGAACGAACCCTAAAATACCTATGAAATACAAGTACTTAAACGGAAATATAGCATAAGCAAGCCCCCTAAATCTAGAAAACCATAAAAGTATAGACAATAAAATAACTGCGCATGAAATAGAACTCCTTGGGGCGTAATTTCCACAGAATAGTGTATACTTACTACAGTTATGATTGCAATAAAATTTATAGCTTTCGTCTGGACCGTCGATTCTTGTTTTATTACGCAGACACAGTATAAATATATGGCTTTGATCAGTACATATACTACGTAAATACACAATTTCACAGCTCACACATCCGTATTAGAGGATCCACACACGCAGTAGTTTCTTGTCTATTTTCCTTAGAATAATGACTGAAGCATCTATTTTCACATAACTTTTATACATACCGCCTTGCCACAAGCTTGAAATAATTATGGTTGACAAACTAGGGCCACACAAATGGTTGTATGCTCTGCATATATTTATTCCGGTTCTGGGTATTATGGTACCATACCATGCTCGTAGTTTCTGATACCCATGACACAGGGAATCTTAATGTGGGATAAGGGCTACGTATGTGACTGTTGGGTTGTATGTTAGATTATGTTGTTATGTTATATAACAATCTCATTCAATTACATTGATTAAACTTAAAAGTAGTAGAATAAATGTTTTTTTTGTTGTTATTTTATTTATTTACATACCGCCTATACCGTGGTTTGTCCGGCCTAAGAATACCCGTGGATGTTGTAAATGCCTAAAGAATTAAAAAAGGTGATGGGCATAAAAAAGAAAGATAAAAGATAAAAAAATGTTTATTGCACAGTCTTAATTACCACAACAACATTAGGTACAATAATAATAAAGGGTAAAAACCCTCGGTGTTAACTTAAGATTAGGTAAACAATATTTGTAATGTCGTGTGGCCAAGACCCTAGGTTAGACATTACTTTGAGTTCCTCGCTCTAACTAAGTATTTACTTGTATGTAGAAGCGAGGGCTCCAGCTCTGACCAGCTCTGGGCATTAGACACGGGTGTCTGTTACTAGATGATTACTGTGCTACATTATACCCAATTGAAAAACTTAAAACTAGTTGGTGTGAGAAGGAGTACTGAGGAGTACTTACTTACTCACTTATAATATTAATATTAGTTATGCAGCTTAACTGACTTAGAACTAATGATTTTAATATAAAATTAGCGCTTAATATTCACCTAAGTACTTAAAAACCTGGTGGCAGAAGCATCCACCTGAGTACGTAACACCAATACTGCGATCACCAATCCGTCTGCCAAGCGTGATGATTATGGCAAATCCCCCCTTTGGATTCGAGGGGAAGATCTCGTCCAGAAGTGGGAATCAATCGGATGATGACTATGATGATGCAAAAAAACCGTACAACCGTGAATAAATATTCCATCTCACCAAGTTTCTGTATCCTGAAGGTAATGGTAAAACTAACAGGAATGCTTAAGTAGAGTTACTGCTTAGCTTTATATTTCTACTTTAGTATATTTTCCAATGATGCTCGAAATAAAATAAATCTGATAAGTAACTGTCGATATTTATTTTTGTAAAGTGTAGACACATTTAGGTAAGTAGATTTGTCGGTGAGGTTTGTTTAAATAGAGCACTATAAAAGCTCACACTCAAAACGAAATACATGAAGAGGTCATATTTATATATGATAAATATGTCGATAAAAACTACCATATCAGAATTTTGGCTGACATGCCCCTTACCAGTGTAATTTGGAACACTTTCTAGGCTGCAGATAAACTGGAGAATGCAGGTTCGTCTCCCGTAGGTAGCTAGCTATACATTTTGATTTAAAAAATAAACAATATGCATATTTTATAAAACATAATTTCTGGTAAACAAACACAGTATTTTACTACGAAGCTTCTAAAATAGTCGTATTTTTTTTTAAATAAGTTTGAGCAAGGAAGAAAACAATCTCTTTAGATTTTTTTATAGTAAAGTATAATTAAAATAAAAAAAAATCTAAAGAGATTGTTTTCTTCCTGAAAATGGCAAGGTATTTTATTCATAAGATTAAAAACAAAACATTAGTTTCGTGACGTGCATCGATTTACAAGAGTAGAAATAAAACGAGTAATACAAGGAACATCAAGTAAAATTGGTATAATTGTTTGATTTGGCCAAAATATTTCTAAAATAACAGGGTATTTCCCTTTCCTTTCCAAGCCTTACGTCAATTTGTAGAATATTGTACAATATTAGATAATAAGAATATAAATTATATACACAGGATTTACACACACACACAACAGGAATGATAAAAGCTTAACATTTATTCTAAAACCGCTCGAAAGGAAAACCCGACTAAGTACATCAAATTTCCTCGATATAATTATTTTCCAAAGGAGGCTTCGTCTATTCAAAAGTTCGCTCGGCATCTGAAATAGTAGCAATTTCATCTATGTTTTTTTGCTCGCAAGCAAATTTTGTAAATTGTAAAGTCGAGTCGAGTCGAGTCGAGAGATCGAAACATAATTTTATTTTATTTTATTTATTTATTTAAGTCAAGCAACTACAAAGCTTATAAGCATAACACACAATAAACACACCAATACAATAAACTACAGATACAACAACCATTACAGAATATTAAACAAAGGCAACATATAGATAGGAGTACCTACCTACATGTTACCCTTGTTCAAAGGGAGGGCATGCAAGTACGCAAACTATCACCACGCTCTTTTAAACGGCTTGGGCGGCACATGGTACCCACAACAGTTTTTCATGTAAGGACCATCGAAGCGGTCTGCAATTACGTTGAGGAGGGTGTTGGCGCTCGTCCGCACCCGCCGCACTAAAGACGCGCTGCGCAGGTGCATTGTTGCATAAAAACAATTAACGCGCGCCATTCCCGAAGTGCTGCAGAAGCGGGGGAGCCCCAACATCATCCTATAAGCGTTGTTGTATTGGACTCTGAGGGCTGAGTAAGATTTTTGAGTGTAGTCCATCCATAGGCTGCAAGTGTAGAATTACTTAAGTGTAGAAAGTGTGTAATTTTATTTCATGACGACCTCTGTGGCACGGCGGGCGAAGGTTCGCCTGCGACGCAGGAGGTTGCGGGTTCGATTCCTGCCTCGGAACAAATATTTGTACGATCTGCAGATATTTGTTCAGGGTGTTCTGGGTATTTTTCTATGTATAATAAAAAATATCTATCTATGTAATGTATTAAGTATATCAGTTATCTAGTACCCATAACACAAGCTCTGCTTAGCTTGGGGCTAGATAATGTTGTGTGAAAAGTCCAGCATTTATTTATTAATAATTAGGTTTTATAGGTTATATTATAGGTTATTAAACATATTTTCATTTGGCGCCTACATCGTTTATAATAAAATCTAACTAGAAATGTCCGCGGTATCGTCGTTATCGTTATCACCCCATAGATGTCAACTGTTGGACGAGGCCTCCCCCATAGAATGCAATGGGGGGATTTGCCATAATCACCACGCTTGGCAGGCGGATTGGTGATCGCAGTATTGGTATTGAATACTCAGGTGGATGCTGCTATCTATCCCCTTATGTAATCCTTTAGTTGGCTTTATGATATCCGCGGAAGGAGACAGAGGGGTCTATTATTAAGCCGAACACACCACAGTACCGCGCAAGAATACTGTGCCTTATATATTTTTGTTGATTTACACAAATAGATAGTTGTAAGTAGTAATAAATACTTAGTGTCTTCTCTTGCCTTTCTCTGTAATAAATATTTACCTTCTTAAGACTTTGATGTTTGCCAAGAGCAAAGCTAGTAACAGATATAAATGGGTTGAGATTTGTGACGGACCGCGGCGGTCGCAAGTTTGGCCCGACATTAGTCAGACATACTAGCCTGGAGCCACGGAATAAATAATATAGCTACTACAAACCAGAACTACGAAGAAATACTCCAGACGCGGGACTCTGAAGCAATTTCTGGATAAGACCACTCACAAACTTCAAAAACTTACAAAAACTACTACCGAATTGAGAACCTCCTCCTTTTTTGAAGTCGGTTGGTAACGTGGTGTTTGTCACTTGTTGTCAATTCGTACTTGAACTTGTGGTCACATAATGCACAGAAAGTAGGTTACGCATAATATTGTTGTTAGTGTTTTTAAGCACTACTACCAACGATCTTATAATTCACAATAGATCCAGGGTCACGTACAAAATGAAAGCTAAAAACTGTCCGCATGGATACATACTTATACAGCTACATTTGTTTACTAACGAACAAAGATGAAAGTTTTAAAACAGTTCTAAGTTCAACCTAATTACAACCATGACACCTAGCAAAAAAGTAGCAAATCTTCAAAATATTATCTTACACTTACGATCATTCGTCACAAAAAACGAGCAAAGCAATTATATTACTCCTGTCACTTGTCAAATCAAAAGACATAGGTTAAACAACTAGTGTGAAATCAACCTTAAAGAGCTACAAATAAAGTTCTTTTTCCCGTTATTACCTTGCGAGCTACATCCATCCGTTTCCATGGTTTCGCTTCTGTTTGCTTCTTCAAATTTAACTACAGAAGGTATGGAGTCGCGTTGATCACTTAAATAATTTATAATATGCACGTTAAAGTTAAGTTAAAATTATTTATGTTTTGGGCATGTAGTTTGATATTGATAGTATATATACTTGTTATTTTATTAACGTTCTGTTGTGTGTATATTTATGTGTATGTTTATGTTTTTGGCCAAGATGTCTATCGCTGGATGTCACAAATAAAAATATCACTAAATTCCACATCTTTATATTCATGTTTACAATCTTTATAATACAAGTACAGTTTAGTGCAATAATTTGATCAAAACCCAAAATGTTTAAAACAGCTCAACATTAAAAATTTTCCATTCTGCGTACCTACAGGCTGATAATGAAGCCCTAGTTATAAAAAGCTCAAATATAAAAAATATATGTTCTGTTACGTTTGTCTCGTTTCATAATAAAAAAAGATATCGACCATCAAAGTTTTCCAACAAAAACCGTAAAGTGCTTGAGGGCGGGCGTACAGGCGCCTGCCGTAGGTTGGGCATTTATTTGATATTTGGGAAATATACCTATAATATGATAAAAGAATTTGAAAAAGTACTGTTTTTTTACGATAATGTGTTCTATAAGTGATTCTGGTTCATAAATTTTAACAAAGCGAGAGGACTCATTATCAGTTGGTATAGATGTAAAGGGGTTGTTAACCAAAGATTTGGTTAAATAACAGTAGCGTAAATGGATTGCTCGGAAAGCTAAAATAAAAAAAAGGAAAGCCAAGTATCTGATGAGAGTTCAACAAACAGACACAAAAGTAGTATTAAATTTTTTTAAAGTTCAGGTAAAAACAAATTATTACAATACAAATCTACTCCATGCATCTACTGTTCTGTTACAGACAATTTTGCGTCAACGTTGGCCAAACATTTGTAGCGGTGGTTTAAAATCGGTAATTTTGATCAAAATTTCATACTTTTTGTTAGTTTAAAGCTTAAAATACAACTTATTCTACATGTACTTAACGAAAGTAAGACACTCCGGCCGTTAAATTGTTTTTTCGGGGATTATTTTTGCAACTTTTAAATATACATTGCGGCATTGTGACACGTGTTTACATTGGCTTTGTTTGAAGCGAACTAAATCAAATACAAACTCACTTTTCAAGTGAGCTTAAATTCACCGAGACGTTTTTATTGCGCCGACCCGATATCTATGTGAGTATTAGAGATCGTTGACTACTACCTTAATTTTTATCTGAATTTTCCACATCATATTTGAAAAGTTTAAGTCACTACTTAAGAAGTGGATATCTCACACGTACTTCAATAAAAAAGTCTTGCTAAAACCTCGATATAATTTTAAAAAACCTTTAAAAAGATACCCTGTCCGCTTAAATTGTGCACTGGAATTGTTTTTTTAAGTCTTCAGTATTTGTTTTTTTTATTTAGCAGTCTTAAAAGTCATTAAGCATTATCGGCGGCAATGCTTAGCATTTTCGGAATATAAAAAGTGCCCCTGGTAAGGTCACAGCTCGCTGTTCTGTGCGATTCATAATTCTATGGCAGAGCTGAGAAATAACAAGACGCCGGCTATTCTGTGAAGTGTCTGGAAAATTGTTGCCGCTGTTTCTGTCGGCTGTCGAAATCCAAACATTGAAGTGAACTATTGTTTAGTGAAGTTTGCGGCAAAACTTATTTTAAGTTTTCTCACTTATAAGTTTGGTAAATCATATTATAAATTGTTAATTTGGAAAAATAGCTAACAGTACAGAATTATGTATGAAGTTTTGAATTTGATGACGTTGAAAAAAGCAAAAGATTTCTATCTGTGGGTTCTCAGAGCAAGAGTAGTGACTTTCGCGGTCACGCAAAATATTGACGAGCGAAAAATTATTTTACACTAAGGCAATATCAAAAGAAATTTCACGCAATTTTGACAAATAGTTTTTTAAACTGAATTTGTGCTCGTTTGAACACTCATTGAAGCCAAATGGTTCTGATGATAGATCGGGACGCAGCTGTTACGATCTATAATCTCTTTCGAAAATTATTTTTAAACGCAGAGCTTTTATGAAAATAAATGTGTTGGACATGTTTTTTTTATTTTTTTTTAACTACTGTCACATACGTAGTCATGATACCGCACTAGGATTCCCTGTGTCGTGGGTATTAGGAACTACGAGCACCATGGTAAGTACCATAACACCCAGACATGGAACAAAAATTTGTAGATCAAACAAACATTTGTCCCGCAGTGGGAATCGAACCCGCAACTTCTCGCATCTCAGCTATTAATATTGTATACCAGAATCATCATCATCATCACCAGCCAGTTGATGTCCACTTCTGGACGAGGCCTTACCTATCGACTGCCATGGGGGAGTTCGCCATAACCACCACGCTTGGCAGGCGGATTGGTGATCGCAGTATTGGGGTTAAGTACTCAGGTGGATGATGCTGTCCATCTTCTGGTGTAATTACTTAGTTAGTTTTTAAGACATGCACGTGAGGAGACGGAAGGGTATACTCTTGGGCCAGACACACCACGGCCACGGACATATCTTAGTATTATGTTTGCAAAAGTAAATAAAAAGTTTATTTTTTTACATTGGCACTCAAGGGTGATGGCCTATGTCCAGCAGTGGACTTCTACAGGCTGATGATGATGATGAAGAAGAAAAAAATGATTAATCTTTAGTTAGCTTTCAGTCTGCGCGAAGTTCGCTGGTAATTCCACCTGTCTTAGGTCTAAGCACAGTTTAATGGCTGTCGCTTATAGCCGAATTCTGATTGATTCCGAAGTGTTGGATGGTACTTACTGGTCGATATTATGGCGTGCACAGGCAACCAAATAAATCCTACCGAACAAAAAATGTAAGCAGAGAAAAAAATGCTCAAAATACTCCAATGCCCGTTAGCATTGATCTTATTTCTACATTTTGCTTATTAATTAAAGAGTTTATTGAATTTTAACTATTAATTGTCATTATTTGTTTTATTTAAATTTATTTCCCGATGTTGACACTGTGTTTACACTGCTATCGGTTGCATGTTCTGTTTTCTCTAGCAACCAAAAACATTGATTTTCTTTTTGCTTTCATTTGTAGATTTCGTAGCTTCGTAGCTCAAAGCTCAAAGCAGCATCTACGGTGACTGCTACGAACTATGTATCGTAAAAAATAACCGCTTTATAAATTTTTTTATGCCTCGGGTTGTTTGAAATGGTGACTGCTAAGCTACCACCTGAGGCATCACGTCAGATCAGAGCTCGTATAATTCATTCAAAGGCTTGTGTAGGCAAACGTTTAAAACTTGAAGACGGTAAAAAACTGTACTGTTTGTTTGGTAGGTACGTTTACAAAAACTTAAAACGCCTGGCCTAGGTGATTTGTTGAAATATATACCGTGAGCAAAAATATCTATTTATTTTAGGGTTCCAAAGGCTGCCATCATGACTCTAAAGTCTGCTACACACTGTGTCGTAGGCCCAGCCGGCATGCCCGGTGGTTATTCTTTGTATCCGCGGCGTATATCAGCATACCCGCGCAGCAAAAAGCCGCCGGCATAGTGTGTAGGAGCCTGTGTGATATCAATCTGCCTGTTGTGTCTGTCACGAGGTATTTTACGGCAGCCGTAAGAAGTAGCAAGTTACATTTTGTAAGATTATTATGTTGTGGGCAGTTTTATAAGATTTTTCCTTGCTGCTGGCTTATTTAGGAGTGTGTTATTACTGGAAGAAAGCTTTAGCCGAATTGGTCGTGGAAAGTAATGGAGGTGATGAGCTCACCACTTATCACGTCTATATTCCTGCGACTGTGCAATCCACGGTGATAAGAGGCCCATTGAGGTTTTGCCAACCCCTTCGGGGAAAAAGGCGTTTGTTTATGTATGTTTGAAGCATGAACCCTATGCAAATAATAAAAATGCGAAAAACTAAATCCCAAGGGGCGGTACATATAGGGGGAGTTCTCAACCCATGATTAAGAACTATATTCTAACCTTATTACAACCTTATTTAAACCTTATGAAAACCTTGTTTTAACCTTTAAAAAACTTTTTTTGTTATTTAAACTTCCGTTAACAACCTGGCATTTGAAATTTTTGATTTTCTACAAAATAACAAACAACAAATATCATCGATAAATTCAATCATTGTTTGGATTGAATAAATAATTAACGTTTGATAATCACCTAACTTAATCAAAACATTATACCTAATTGAAACTGGCAAAATTGAGGAAACTTTCCTTACAGGCTATAAATAAAAAAAAGTTCTGCCAGTAAATAACTTCCAATCACCACACCTAGTAAATAGCCTTATTGTAGATTAATACAGAATTCGTCTACCTAATCGGGTAGACCGGGAGTGTTTGCAGGCACCTGTACCGCCAAGACCCGCATCGAGTTAAACTTAATTATATATCAACCGTTTCCCGTAGCTTCCACGTTGAGCACCGCCCAAGAGAACAAAGATAATCGCCGTATGCCCAAACGTTCTCTCGAGAACCAATGAGAAAGTACCTACAGCCAGTATAACCACCAAGGTCCGCGGTCAAGTTCAGTGTCTTTCTTTTTATTTATTTATTTTAGAAAAACCATCGCCACATAACATCAGAATGCTTTTGGGATAAAAAGGCCTGTTGTACGTGACAGTGAAGGTTATTTCGAATATCCTGTGATAAAAACTTTTAGAGTTACGTAGTAAAAACTGTAACTTGAAAACGGAATCCTACACTATGTGTTCCCATACGCATTGGCCCAATTTATTATATTTCAATATTAAATTCTGACTTAAAATTCAATTATATGGATATAATTACTATAATACTATAATTGCAAAATAACACTATTATAATACACATTTGAAAACACATCATTTTACATTCACATTCATTTTATAAACAAGGTAAACAAAAGTTATAAAAATTTGGACTTCAATGGTTTTATATGCTCCACGAAACAACTGTGTAATATTTCCGATTCAACGAAAATATTCTATTTTATTTCACAAAAATAAAATCTGAAAAAATAACCACATAAATCAAAGATTGGGAAGCCGTAAGACTAAAGAAAATTCCGTTAAATATTATAGTCCGTTTATATGGCGATTACAGTCACAACACAAATTCGAAGAACCTATCGACATAAACATGGAGCGATTCGTTGGTCTGTTTACAATTTTGTGTTTTCCTTATTCATCATCATCATTATCAGCCTGGAGAAGTTCACTGCCTCTCCCCTAGAATGCCACGATAAACGGTCTCATAGCTGCCTCCATCCTCAGAGATGGAGGCAGCTATGAGATATATACTTAGACTTAGACTATATTTCTGCTACGTTTATAATGTCTTTAGTCCATCGAGAGGAGAGCCTTCCTCTTCTCCTCTTCTTTGTCGTCCGGGTTCCTTATAAATTGTATAGAAATATTATAGTACATTATGGTACAAGTGTGTAAGGTTAGTGATTACGGCAGAGGCGCCATTGAGACCCGAGCCGATAGGCGAGGGTCTTAAGAGAGCCGAGGACGGTAATCATTAATACATACGTGTATCATACGACGTTTTTCAACACACTTGTGAAGAAAATAACTATAATTTTAACAGTGAAAACGAGTTGTGAAAAATTTTTCGCTATGGCGGGAAAAATTAATCAGTTTTCCTATGTGCGCGCATCTAACAATTGCGATCGGCCATAGACTAAAGGAATGAGGTTTCTTTTTTTTGCTTTCCATGGCTAGCGTTTTAGCTACGTACAAAATGGGGAATTTTAATTTTTCTTTATTACAGAGAAAACAAAAGTTATATTTGAGTGAAAGTTTTATTTATTAAAGACGTACAAGTTGAAATTATCTATTTAAATACGAAGTTGCATGAAATGAGCAAGCAATAGCAACATTAATTTATTTGTTCTATTGATCACGATCTTTTTTGTATCGAAACTTTTTTAAGAACAAACGGGACAACTGGGATCAGAGGAATGCAACTCAACCAATAAATAAAAAAAAACTCTATAACTCACTTGTGAGTTATAGCAATGAAAAAGTCACAGTTTGATTATAGGTGTCATTATGTGCCTAATTGCGGTGAAATTAGAGCCACTTTATGAGCAAGTGTGTTGAAAAATATATTATATGTTCCGAGAAATGACTTCTTAGAAACTAAAATTATTCCTATTCTAACGCGACCAAACCTAGCAAAATCAGAGCAATAAACGAAGGCTGACTAAGAAAATACCAGTGATATGACGAACGAGCTAACTACTTTTTATATTACTGTTAAATATTTAATACTATAGCAATTTTTTAATATTTGTTCTGGGTCTGGGTGTTTGTGGTACAATGATACTTGTAGTTTCTGATGGCCACGACACAGGGAATCCTAGTGTGGGATCAAGATTATGTATGTGTCTGTTGGGTGTTATATTATTAATTGCGACTTTTTAAAAATACGGTTTGTCCTGTATGTACGTAAATGATACAAAAAATGTACAAAGTGGTGATCTACAAGAATTTAATTTATGTAGCTGAATTTGTGTTATACGAGCGGAAGTTATTGTAAACCAATAAACGAGGGACATTTCGCTTCACCGGACATAAATGTAATTCCATTATAATTGGGGAACCAACGGTGAAAGAACTTTGCTGCTGAAATAACTTTATACATTTTGTTCAAAATCTAGAGATTAAATTAGCTTGCTAGAGGACACCATCATCACTATATTTGTATATTCTTCTCTCAATTCAATTAGTTTTTTTAATTTATTTTTTATACTACTTGGCAAGCAAACAAGCATACGGCCTAGCTGATGGGAAGTAGTTACCGTAGCCCATGGCACAGATTAAAGACAGTACAGGAGGCTCACTTCACGAACAAATTTATATAAATAGCGACTTTTTTATAAAAATTCCATTCAACCCCCTGATTGGCACTCTATTACTAGACGTACTGCTTTTGCACTTATCCGCAACACATTTCAAATATAAACCAAACTAGCTGTCCAGATTGGACCGGATAGGGACTGGACCGGACAGGGCAGCCGGTAATGAGATGGCCAGCCGGATCTGCATTCGACAGTATCTCATTAATGGATAAACTGCCGCCGTGTGGTTTACGGTACAGGGGATTTGTAACTTTCCAATTGATTCTGTAAAACTTAAACCTCTCACGGATACTTCATCGAAATTTTCGGCTGATTTAAAGTTTAACTTTCTCAATGTTTTTTTTTGGATTCTTTGTTACAAAAATCTAGAACTCTGCTAACCTTTAAAATTGTGTATTGATAAATTGTATCCAATTAAATACACAATTTTTTATAAGGATCTGACGTGTAGTTTTTAAATAACTTCATTCAAAAAACCGACTTCCGCGATTGTATTTAACTAAATATTTGGATGAAAAATAAAATATGAAAGAACCATACTGGTGAAAGGATTATGATACTTTCTGAATGCAAATGCTTGATTTGTTGCTGAATATATCAAAATCACCATATGTATGCCTAATATTTGAAGAGTTCCCTCAATTCCTCATGGATTCCATCATCAGAACTGGATTCTGAAAAAAATGGGACCAATCTGAAAGTATACTATTCAAATAAAAAAGAATTTTCCAAATCGGTTCATAAACGCCGGAGATATGAGGTAACAAACATTAAAAAAAAAGGAAAAAAAATACAACCGAATTGAGAACCTCCTCCTTTTTGTGAAGTCGGTTAATTCAAAAACTAAGAGTCAGATCTTAATCAAATTTTGTTGATATAATTGGGTATGACTTATCAAGGTTTGCAAGGTTTTTAAAACAATGAACCAGAAATAAATTATAATTTAAGCCTTAAGAGCGTGTTGTATGTGTTTTTTAACCGACTTCACAAGAAGGAGGAGGTTCTCAATTCGGTTTTTTTTTTTTTTTTTTTGTATGTTTGTTACCTCATATCTCCGGCGTTTATGAACCGATTTGGAAAATTCTTTTTTTATTTGAATAGATATACTTCCAGATTGGTCCCATTTTTTTCAGAATCCAGTTCTGATGATTGAATCCATGAGGAATTGAGGGAACTCCTCAAACATTGTAGGCATACATATGGCGATTTTGATATTTTCAGCAAGACACAAAGCATTTGCATTCAGAAAGTATCATAATCCTTTCACCACTATGGTTCTTTCATACATTTTTTTTCATCCAAAATTATTTAGTCGAATACAATGGCGGAAGTCGGTTTTTTAAATAAAAAGTTATGTATGGAAACCGAAAAGCACCTCTAAACGTATCGGTGAAGAATAACTTTTCATTTAATAACTTTTCATTTAAAAAACCGACTTCCGCCATTGTACTCGGCTAAATAATTTTTGATGAAATTTTTTTTATGAAAGAACCATAGTGGTGAAAGGATTATTATACTTTCTGAATGCAAATGCTTGGTGTCTTCCTGAAAATATCAAAATCGCCATATGTATGCCTACAATATTTGAGGAATTCCCTCAATTCCTCATGGATCCCATCATCAGAACTGGATTCTGAAAAAATGGGACTAATCTGGAAGCATATCTATTCAAATAAAAAAAGAATTTTCCAAATCGGTTCACAAACGCCGGAGATATGCGGTAACAAACATTTAAAAAAAAAAAAAAACAAAAAAAATACAACCGAATTGAGAACCTCCTCCTTTTTTGGGAAGTCGGTTAAAAAACCGACTTCCGACATTGTATTCGAAAAAATATTTGGATGAAAAAAAAATTATGAAAGTACCATAGTGGTGAAAGGATTATGATACTTTTTGAATGCAAATGCTTGGTTTGTTGCTGAAAATATCAAAATCGCCATATGGTTGCCTACAATATTTGAGGAGTTCCCTCAATTCCTCATGGATCCCATCATCAGAACTGGATTCTGAAAAAAATGGGACCAATCTGGAAGTATATCTATTCAAATATAAAAAGAATTTTCCAAATCGGTTCATAAACGCCGGAGATATGCGGTAACAAACATAAAAAAAAAAAAAAAAAAAAAAAAAAATACAACCGAATTGAGAACCTCCTCCTATTTTGGGAAGTCGGTTAATTAAAAAAGTAGTATACTGGCATATTGATATATCACGACATGGCATGGCGGGCAAAGGTTCGCCTGCAACGCTGGAGGTTGCGCGTTCAATTCCTGCTGCGGGACTGTTGTGATGTTTGTATGATCTGCAAATATTTGTTCCGGGTCTGGGTGCTATGGTACCATGGCACTCGTAGTTCCTGATTGTCACGACACAGGGAATCTAAGTCTTGGATCATGACTACGTATGTGACTGTTGGGTGTTAAGTGTGCTATATCCTAGAACCAAGCCTGCTTGTGATAAAAATCTTTACCACCGGATTTTTCTACCAGAGCCCACATCTTCATCCTAATCCTACTAATATTATAAACGCGAAAGTTTGTGAGTATGGATGGATGGATGTTTGTTACTCTTTCACGTAAAAACTAATGAATGGATTTTAATGAAACTTTACAATAATATAGCTTATACATCAGAATAACACATAGGCTACAATTTATAAAGATATTGTGTGAATTGTCCATAATATGACGATAAGTGTCAAGTAATTAGGAAAAAATCTACCATATGCGAGCTATTCTGGCGTGCGCTGCCAAAACCGCTAGAGTTACACATATGTAATGTATGATAGAAATGTTTATTTTAAATAGTCCTACAAAAAAGCCCGCCATAGTATATATCTATATCTTATGTGTAAGCCATTACAGCCAAAATGTGTATATGTGTATCCTATCCTACTAATATTATAAACGCGAAAGTTTGTGAGTATGGATGTTTGTTACTCTTTCACGTAAAAACTACTGAATGGATTTGAGTGAAATTTGGAATGGAGATACTTTACGCCCTGGATTAACACATAGGGTATTTTTCATCATCATCATCATCATCATAAATTTTCATCATTATTCACGCGGGTGAAACCGCGGGGCGCAACTAGTTTTCTATATCGGAGAGGCTAAATTAACTATACGACACGAAAACGAAAAATAATGAACCTTTATACATATTTTAACTCTCATCATCGTCATCTTAGCCTTTAGACGTCGAAAGGCAGCAAAATACAATTAAATACAAATAAAATAGGTCCCCCATAAAATACAATGGAGAAAACTGCCATTCACCACGCTTGGCAGGCGAATTGGTGAACGCAGTATTCGCGTTGAGTACTTATGTGGATGTTGCTGCCAACCTGGTTTAATTCCTTAGTCGGCTTGGAATACATCCGTGGGACGAGATGGAGGGGTATATTCTTAGGCAGGACACACCACGGCACTCAGTGGTTAAAAATAAGTTTAGTTGATCTGAATCTGAAGGTTACTAAAATTAGGTAAGTGGATCATACTCCACTGGGTTTTATTGCTCCTGATAATATAAAGATCGGTCTAGTAGTTTAATTCCCGTGACAGAACCTTAACGACGGTTAATAAGTTAGATAAGACGACAGATGATGACATGAAATTCTAATATTTTTAACCGACTTCACAAAAAGGAGGATGTTCTCAATTCGGTTGTATTTTTTTTTGTATGTTTGTTACCTCATATATCTCCGGCGTTTATGAACCGATTTGGAAAATTCTTTTGTTATTTGAATAGATATACTTCCAGATTGGTCCCATTTTTTCAGAATCCAGTTCTGATAGTGGAATCCATGAGGAATTGAGAGAACTCCTCAAATATTGTAGCGACATACAATATTTCACATACATATGGCGATTTTTATTTTCAGCAACAAACCAAACATTTGCATTCAGAAAGTATCGTAATCCTTTCACCACTATGGTTCTTTCATAATTTTTTTTTCATCCAAATATTTACTCGAATACAATGGTGGAAGTCGGTTTTTTAAATGAAAAGTTATTTATTTTATTCTGTCTTGAATTTATATTCAAGTGTTCCTATGATTTGATCTTTCGATTAAGGTTGATATTTATAAATATATCAAGCAATATATGTGATGTCTTATAAACTTTTGTGTATTATAACATAACACATAACACCCAGCAGTCACATACATGTAGTCCAGTAGGCCTAGCCAAACGAAATTCGCTTCGAATTAGAATGTTACTTTGTCTATATGGCTTCTGATCCCAGACTAGAATTCCCTGTGTCGTGGGTATCAGGAACTACGAGTGCCGTGGTACATTAACACCCAGACCTAGAACAAATATTTGCAGATCATGCAAACATTTGTCCCGTAGCGGGAATCGAACCCGCATCTCTTGCGTTTCAACCAGCTACTGGACCACTGCGCTACGGAGGTATGTTACTGTTGGGTGTTATGTTATGTGTTTTTTTATGTATCGGCTTCTCCTTGTTCTCGATACCCCACACAGGCGTTTCCCATGGTAGTAAGAAGGATCATAGAATCAAACCAAGCCGTGTTGGTGCCCTGATTCTTCTAGCTTGGTCGCGTTGGAACAGGAGTTATTTTAGTTTGTAAGATCAGAAATTATCCTAGTGCTTTCATTGAATAATATACTCTTGACTTTAATCATTGTTTTTTAAATGCATCCTATATTTTTGTGGGGATGCTGCTGTGCTTCGTCACCAAGAGTACAAGCCAAGAAATTTAAAAAAAAAATTTGATGTGATTTTTTCTTTTTATATTAGTTTATTCACGTTCAATCCGACATATCGGCTTTCCTATAAACATAAGAGTGGAACTGGGCTGGTACTCCATATGTCCCGTTATCCTTTTACCGTATATCTTTTCAGCCCCATTGGGGGAAAGTGAGTTTGGGTTGTGAAAAAACGTTACACTGCCCCGAATGGGGGACAACGGGATAAATTTATTCCCACTGACCCCAGCGAGGCTTAACTGAAATAATGCTACAATTGTTTGCACCCAGAGTGTTGAGCAAAACTTGTTACCTAATATAGAGCTATTGTAAAGGAAAAAAATCATAGCTAAATCGAAAGAAATAAAGCTAAAAATATTTTTATAATAATACCAACAGAGCGTTTCAATGTTTAGGAACATTTAATTAGCCACCGGATGCGATGCACGAGTTAAGTAACTACCAGAAATGCGCCAGAAATATTTAGAAATAACTTTATTGTCATCACCAGCGCTACCCCCCCACCTGCATGTATTTAATGGGGGGGGGGGGGGTCTGGACGCGACCTCTCCATTAAATACAATGGGGGGATTTGTCACTAGTACTAGCACTTGTTTAGTACTCAGGTGTATGCTGCTGACTAGCCCCTGGTGTAATCTCTTACTAAGCCTTTAAAAACATCCATGGGAGGAGGAGGAGCGGTCTCTTCTTAGGACGCAGAAAGTACGGCAAAACTTAAAAAAAAAACTTTATTGAGTAAAATAGAAAAAAAATAGATTTTACTTTGTATAAAATAAATGTTTTTCGTGATTGTGGACCATACCAGTTATCCTCAAACCAGCGATCAGGAAAGCGGACATCGCATGTCAAGTCGATAACATTGTTATTATAATAAAGAAAAAGGCGACGTTCATTTCGCGCGATACGGTCAATTGACCCCTTTGTTCCGCGGTAGTCCAGCATCCCGGCCCGACTGTATATTTGCTATTGATAGATATTATTAAAATTTACAAGCAGTCACCCGCAGTTTCACCCGCGCTAAAAAGATAAAGATAATTTATTACAAATTTAAAAGTACAAAATAATGTTAACCGAAGTTCAGCTTACTTTACACTTATAATAAAGTTGTTTTCCTGTATTACAAAAACGTACCCTCCATGCTAGACTTTATCTGTGTTACGGTATGCTTTGATTTAATCCATGTTTCAATCTATCTGAGTATCGAATTTCATCAAAATTGGCCAAGCTCTCAAAAATTCATCCATCATCATGATTCATTTTGAATTTTATTGACTTTTATATTTAAGTAAGGATTTTCTTCGATAAACTGAAGTATCGCCTCAATATGATTATCATCACCAGCCTGCATCATCTTTAATACAATGGGGCATTTGGCATTATTACCACGCGTGGCAGTCGGATTGGTCATCGCAGTTTGGTTTTAAGTACTCAAGTGGATGCTGCTGCCCATCATTTGGTATAATCCCTTAGTAAGGCTTTAACTACATCTACAGGAGGAGAAAGAGGGATATACTCTTAAGCCGGATACCACGACAAAGTTTAGTAGACGGTAATTCTAGTCACATTTTAGTTTAGTGTACCATGGTGTGTCCGGCCTGAGAATAAACTTCTCTTTCTACTCCCGTGGATGTAGTGAAATCCTTACTAAAGGATTATGATCACAAGGAGATGAGCAGCAGCATCCGTCTGAGTACACAACAACAAACTGCGATCACCAATCCGCCTGCTAAGTGGATCCTGTCTCCCATTGTATTCAATGGGGGAGGCCTCGTCTAGCAGTGAACGTACACAGGCTAGTGATGAGACGATAATTAACTGTACTGGTACACTAAACAGTCGCGTACCTATGTACGCATGTAGATGTCAATAACGAACAGTGGCATATTTCATTAGGTATCCGTTGTCAGATCAGTTTGTTGCTGACCATGACAACTGTTCAGTGTCCCTGGTTAGATTGTATTAATCTAATCAGGGACATCACAGTCAAAAGGTTAGTGCTCACGTTGCTGTGTTTCGGTTTGAAAGGTATGGGTACCGGTGAAATTACAGGCACATGAGACTTTTCATCTTTATGTCTCAGGGTCGGCAGCGTGCGTGTGATGCCTCTGGTGTTGCAGGCGTCCGTAGACTACGGTAACTACTTTTCATCAGTTGGGCCGTGTGCTTACCAAGAAGTATAAAAAAATGGTATTCGTTTTAGCCTATGGATTATTAAAATACCTTAATGTTTGTTAAGTAGGTTTTAAATTGATGAATAAGTGATAATTTTTGGGAACTTTTCCCAT
The DNA here is from genome assembly GCA_951392215.1 of Epirrita christyi. Classification (NCBI taxonomy): domain Eukaryota; kingdom Metazoa; phylum Arthropoda; class Insecta; order Lepidoptera; family Geometridae; genus Epirrita; species Epirrita christyi. The sequence continues at coordinate 2,399,415 of OX595842.1, read as the reverse complement.
TTAGCAGCTTAAGTATCTTGGAAAAAACGATAGCTTTACATTTAAAGGTTTTGGTTTTTAAACAGAAGATTAAAATTACGCTTTGTTTTGTACATAAAAACACAATATGCATCAGTTTTTGTTTGGCGGGGCACGGTCAATTAACTCCTTTGTGACCTATCGGACGGAGACCCGGTAACCAGACGGTAATTCTTCAGTCGTCAAAACAGTATACTCTATTTTGCTATTGGTAGATTGCGCAAATAATCAAGTGAATATTATTTTTCAGCTATTAATGCCTGTCTCTCTTCACTTAATGGAAGTCTGTGTATTGAGGCGACTCAAGACCATTCATCGTAGCGCCCTTGTCTGATGAACTTCTACAGGCTGATGATGATGATGATAAATGCCTCCTTCCACTCCTCGTGATTTAACGCTGTTACATGCTAAGATCTTAGAGAGTGCATTATGCTAGGGCCAACCATTGGTCACTCGTTGTTTTGCAATAAAGTCTTAATTTTAATAATCAAAATTTTGAGATGAGATTTTATCTATCCGAAAGTTACGAATTCCGTAAACGAATCCGTAGATATTATAGTTTTTCATTAAAAAACCGACTTACGCCATTGAATTCGGCTATCTGCATGTTTTTATTTGCTAAAGGCATACAAAACAACAACTTGTTGCTAAAAATACCAAAATTGCTATATGTATGCCTATAGCATTTGAGGAGTTCCCTCAATTCCTCATTGATTCCATCATCAGAACTGGGCTTTTGAAAAAATGTGACCAATCTGGAAGTATAATTATTCAAATAAAAAAAGAATTTTCCAAATCGATTTATAAACGACGGAGATATGAGGTAACAAACATAAAATAACTTTTCATTTAAAAAACCGACTTCCGCCATAGTATTCGACTAAATATTTGGATGAAAAAAAAATGATGAAGGTTCTTTCATCATTTTTAGTGGTGAAAGGATTATGATACTTTTTGAATGCAAATGCTTGGTTTAATGCTGAAAATATCAAAAACGCCATATGTATGCCTACAATATTTGAGGAGTTCCCTCAATTCCTCATGGATTCCATCATCAGAACTGGATTCTGATAAAAATGGGACCAATTTGGAAGTATATCTATTCAAATAAAAAAAGAATTTTCCAAATCGGTTCATAAACGCAGGAGAAATGCGGTAACAAACATTAAAAAAAAAAAAACAACCGAATTGAGAACCTCCTCCTTTTTTGGGAAGTCGGTTAAAAAATACAACCGAATTGAGAACCTCCACCTTTTTGTGAAGTTGGTTAAAAAGAACCTACCCTTCCTTTAATCTCCACTCCGATAATAAGGTCAAACCGAAGCCTATAAAGGACTATCCCTCTTTGATGTCACGCATCTAAATGCAGCCTCAGTCCGCACTAATTGCTGCCTAATGCTCTTCCATCCATGTGTGATTGAATCACTGTTTTAATGAACATATGAAACTGGTATGAGCTGTGTGAAGGGATTTTACCTTCCAATTAAATTTCATGGCTTCAATCTAATGCAGAATTTTGAACCAAAATATATTATGTATACTTGCTTATATAATATCCCAAGTATTAAGGGGCCAGCGCAGGATAAAATGCCCATCCAAACGTAATACCATAATCATTAGTAATTTAAACATATTTCCACCATATTATGGCATTATTCGGATTTGGGTAGTATTTATCTAAGTTTCTTGATATTTATTGTTTCAAAATACTTACCTTAAATGAAATGAAATCGAATTCCATTTTGTATATTTTTACGACCTTTACGATATGTTTTCATCTTTTTTGTTTCGTATTCAAAACAAAGTATTTTCTACAAACTGTGATTAGGAACATAGCATATATTGTCAAGTTACAGAATAACTACAAGATATGAAAAAAACATTAAGTTTTTATTCATCATTTTTAGTATTACGGAACACGACCTAATTTGATACAAATTCCGAACGACTCGTACACCCATCGCACATGCAGGGGGAGAGGCTCCGGTGCCAAACAGGGATAGCTGATTTTGACACTCGCTTCAAATTGAATTTGCTTGCGGCCTTCGCTGGTCCCTTACGTTTTTCAATTAAAAATCTGCGTTGAGTAGGTACAACAATACTTAATTAGCATTATACTGAGATGAATGTCATTTTGGTGCGATTTTTTGGATGGTTGGAGTGAGACAGAGCGAGTGCATGGGACATTAATTCATTTTAATTTTTTCATTTATTAATCGATACTTAGGTAATTCTATGTATTTTACTTCCGTTTTGTTTGTTTGTAATTGTTTTGTTTTTGTGTCAAATACATTTATTTTCTTTCTTCTTTTTTCTATTTACAACAAATTTTCCTAGAATTGTTTTCGTGTAGAATAAATGATGTTTGTAATGACTAAAATCTTTTTTAAGCCCTCGCCGCACAGAAGTGGTTCAGCTGGCGTTGTGATGTACCAAATTGTACGAGATGTTACAAAAGTCGACCCACGTTCCATGTGGCTTTAATGATCAAAGGAAGATTTCAGTCTTTTGCTTCCTTAAATGCTTTGTTTCTAATCATGAAAATAACGTTTAGGAACCATTGAAATAAAGCACAAATTAAATGAATAAAAGTATTTAACATGCTATGCTTCTTTGATTTAAACCCGTTGACACGATAATTCTATTGTTCATGTGAATTTTGGGGCCAAATAAGTCATAACAAAGATATAAAACTGTCGTGCCTTTGTATTTAGGTCACAAGGCGGGGTTAGTCCGTTTTAATTGTATGCCTCTCCCAACTTGTTGACTCCAATATCATTGTCATTAAAAATGTAAAATAACAAAGTTGAAATTAATTTCGAAGCTGTAATTTGTGAAGTTTTTAACTTCAGTGCTAAAACTAAGTAGTCCTTGTTACCCGACTAAGGCGAAGCAAAAAGGAGAGTTATGATTTTGATCGGTATGTATGTGCATGTATGTTCATCTTCATCTTTGACAAATGAGGTATCGTTTTAAGCGTTTTGATTGTCCGCTGATTATAGGCATGTGACGTCACATTATATTGAATATTGAATAGCCGTGGTCATAAACTTTTGCCCTAAAGCTTATGATCGCTTACTAATGTTAGAATGTATTGTTTTGTTAGGGTTGGTGGCATACGACTACGGCTATCCTCTGAACATCACTATAAATAGTATTAAATACATAACAATATATCACGTGTTTGATTAATAGACGATAAATATTGAATAGTTTATGCATAACAATTTCTGATCAGAATATTTTCTTGTTTCATACTTTTTGAGCGTGATTTTTCAGTAGTCGGGTTTTAGTTTTTGAACTTACTTATTATTTTTATTACCCGACTGATTGAAGGAAATTTAAATGTTTTTGGAATTTCGTTTGCTGGAACAATGTATTACGTAAGTTCAATTACAAAACTCCAGTTATTGGTACAGACCATTTTATCGAATAGTGTTGCAAAATGTCGAAATGTAATGAGACTATGCTGAATTTAAAGCCACAATTTCACCAATCACATTATCGGATGCAATTTTAATTTTACAAAAATAATGCAATAGCGCGTACAATGTTAAACGAAATGAAATGTATAGGCTGTCTGCCTTTTTAAGTTGTTAATATTATAATTGTATAATAATAACAAAAAGTCACTATAACATTTTATGAATGTATTAAATTATACATTAGATTTGGTTCTTAGTATAAATAATATACCAAGTGATGGGCAGCAGCATCCACCTGAGTAATAAACACCATTACTGCGATGACCAATCCACCTGCCAAGCGTAGTGGTTATGGTGATTATAGCCCCCAATTGAAAGAAAGAAAAAAAAACAGTTTATTTATGATCTAACAAAAAACACACAAACACTAAAATATCAAACATATTAAATATAACTTTTCATTTAAAAAACCGACATCCGCCATTGTATTTTACTAAAAATTTGGATGAAAAAAAAAAAAAAAAAATACAACCGAATTGAGAACCTTATATTTTTTGGGAAGTCGGTTAAAAAATTACAAAATGTGTGTGCCAGTTGCAAACCACAAAAGTGTCCCCAACTCAGCAATTGCATTTGATGGGGGAGGCCTCGTCCAGGAATAGACATCAAACAGTGATGATGATGATGATGATAAATAATCCTGAGTGGGACAAATTATTATCTTGTGCAATGGCACACCTATGCCCTCTGCCGGACATTGACTGGTTTTGACAAATGGGATTTGGGACAAATGCTTGTATGACCTGCGAATATTTGTTTCTGATCTGGGTGTTATGGTACCATGATACTAGTAGTTCCTGATACTCACGACACAGAAATCTAGTGTGGGATCATGACTACGTATGTGACTGTTGGGTGTTATGTATTGTTATGTCTCAGCCTTTACCAGTAGAATTCCTAGACTCCTTTTCATCAAACTAAAAAAGTGTCTTTAGAGACACTTTTTTAGTTTGAAAAAGTGCCCAGAAAACCGTGTCTGAATAACATAATTCTCGCGAGAAGCGAAACGAAGAACTTGTAACAGATTTAAGTGAACTTTCTGTGAAATCAACGCAACAGCATCCACTCAACTATTTGTAAACTCGACATTTTCAGCGCTGGATAACTTAAGTGAGAGAAGTGCTGGAAGTGCTAACTTTTTAGTTCTTCTATCGTGACTTGACGTTTGTAAGAACTTTCACCAAGTTCCTGATAGGTAATACAATACGAGTCCTTTTCAATTAAAAACTTAAACACGATACCGGTATTGTTTGTTATTGGATAAAGTAACTGACACCGTAAGACGAAAATTTCAATTTTATTTAGGTAGAGCTTCAAATAAAATTAAATCAAATTTAGTAAGTATTCAATTGCTATGTCTCCTTTATCAGCTGACAAACATCCACTGCTGGATCAGGCCTCCCCCATAGCATTCATAGCTTTCAACCTATATCGTGCAATGGGAATTTGCCATAATCACCACGCTAGGCAGGCGGATTGGTAATCGCAGGTGGATACTGCTGGCCATCTTCTGGCGTAATCCCGCCCGTACGAGAACTACTTCATAGTATTCTCGCAGGTTTTGAACTAAGCACTAGTTTAATAACATGGAACCTTTTTGACGAGCTCAGTGGAGCGGCGGGCGAAGGTTCGCCTGCAACGCAGGAGGTTGCGGGTTCGATTCCCGCCTTGGAACAAATATTTGTACAATCTGCAGATATTTGTTCAGTGTGTTCTGGGTATTTCTTCTATGTATTTGTAATAAAAAAATATCCATCAATGTAATGTATTGTATTAAGTATATCAGTTATCTAGTGCCCATAATACAAGCTCTGCTTAGCTTGATAATGTTGTGTGAAATGTACAGCATTTATTTACTTAATTTAAACCATCGTAATAATTTCCAACTACAATCTGTTTGAGAAATATTATAAAAGAAGCACGCTTTGTTTTAGTAAAATTAATCATTTCACAGATGGTGTAGCGTCCCGGTGACCTATTAAGAAATAGGTCACCAGGACATATTTTTTTTAAATTGATGGTATTATTGAAGCAAGGTTAGTTGAAATTGCTTGATTACTTTATAGTACAGGCAAATTAGCAAAAAGTGTGGACCTAAGTCGTGTAGTCGTGGATTCTTATGTAAACGTTAGATGACACGAGAAGAAGCTTATCCTAGGTTTGCACCGTTTCTGGCGCTTACGGAACCCTTTTAAATATTAGGTACAAACTTAAAAAGGCCGTAAATTTTTAAATAGGAAGAAATTACTTGATGCAAGTTAAATTACGTATAGAGAGACTGTTTTAGTGCATTATGATTTTAATAAAAACCAGGTGCATGTAGGGAACACAGTGTTGAACAAATGCATCTTCCGTAAAAAAAACCAGTATATAACTTCCGGCAGATGTAGTACTAATTAAATGAATAAGTTTAAGTCAATTTCCAGACCTACATTAATTTTCCCCGAAGTAGAGCGACAATAAAATATGGAAAAGTGCCTTCCGTGAGACGCACCATGGTGAAAACCTGGTAATGTATTTCGAGCATTTTTCTGATTTTTCTTATTTTTCAATTTGCACCGACTACCTTAATTTTCCCGGAGCCGTAATAACCACAAAATGTTTTTTTTGTAAACGATTTTTTTTGTATGTTCCGTATGTCGGATTTAAAAAATACTTGGTGCAAATGTAGATCATAACGGTTCAAAGTCTATGCTAAATTGCACCGACTACTTCTATTTCCCCCATTAAGTTACGGATATTTTAAGGTTTTTCACCCTATTTCACCCTGTTCCGGAGGGTGAAATTACTGATGCTTATTATTAGAGGTGATTTTTAAGCCATACAAAACAATTAGAAAAGTTTTCATGACTACATCTAATTAGTTCCACACTTTTGCAAAAAATCACCTAATTTGACTGTACTATTAGGTGGCATAATGGAACTTGGGTCTAGCCACTACCAACAGCAGTGGTCTCGGGAAGAAGATGCTATGCAAATCAATTTATCTTCAAATTAGAGCAAATTAGGGAGAGGATCTATCTACGTTATGTCAATGAATGATCAGAACAGTGATTCATTGGCATTCATATTTAAACTAAGATATTTATGAGATACAATTAATGATTTTTTTGACTAATTAAATTGTTATACTCGTATATTAAAGTTCTAACCGCATATTTTTTAACTACGTTTTGTATATTTCGCTTAATTAAAAAAACCCTCAAAATGAATACAGTCTGAATTGCGAACCAGTTTTATCGTCATACATGACATGCGATTTTCAACTTTAAGCAAAGCCGTTTGGGATAAAAACAATTTTTTGGATGTTTAGATATTAGGATCATACCCTGCCTTAAAACATGTGTCATTGGTATCCTGAATATAACAAAATTAGTGTTGGCTGTCTCAAGAAATGGTGATGAGTTGTGATGTGCATAAAGTTTGAAGTTCGCGCCACTTGCTAACGTTCAACCCTAACCCATTCATTTTACGAGTGGAAACTCGTTGATACACACTCGCTGGGATCAGAACTTACGGCTGCTACAAAGAGCAGAAAGTTGTGGTTTTGTCCCTGGCACCACAACCCTATCTAATTTTATGAAAATGCATACATAGATCTTCTGATTCCAATGATTTGGAGCCCAGGGGTGTTACAATGAGCTTTTATAGCCATTCAGTTAAAAACTATTCAGTACAATATATCGATTCGCCGTTGACATTCCCCATCGTTGAATAACTTTAATCGCAGACGTTTATAATAGACCTTCTGCGCTGTGCCTTTAAATATACGGGGTGTAAAAAGACAGCTCCCGAATACTGAAGGTACCGGTAAAGTTACCTATATCATAGCTTTCGCCTGAGAGGTGATTAATACCGGAGAAAACCTTTTTTTTTCGTTTCTTATCGTATTTGTCAGCCAGCAATGTACGCATTTATTCCGGCCGCGCGAGTTCAACGCTCCCGGTCAGCTGATCGACCCGTAAGGTATTTATCATGTGGTTTTCATTGCTTTTTTTGACGTTTTTATTTATTAACGTGTTTTTAATGATGGAAAATAGGTTTTTGTGTTCCTTTAACGATATTTTATGGATATTTATAAAGAAAACACGAAAAAAGCGGACCAAAAGTGAGCATTTTTTTGCGTGTTTTTTCAGCTTAAATGTTTTCAGAATCATGGTCTGAATGCACTGTTTTAGTTTTCGGGAGTAGTCATTTTACGCCCGGTATATTATGTACTGAATAGTTTTTGAACCGAATGGCTATAAGAGTTCATGGTAAACCAGCAGTTTGCAAAACATGTCTAATAAAGATTTCTGATACGCATTTTAGGCTCAGCACGTATATTTTGACAAGTGAAATGATCATTGAAACAGATGTAGCAATGTTTCGTCCGTTTACCCTCTACGTAATGGCAGTGGCGTAGCAAAATCGTAGCAACACGTAGCGCATTTGTCTAAAAAATATTTCATGCAAAGCTCAAATTGACCAAACCACAGGATGACAGGTCTTTGAACACCAATGAGTGACTTATTCAATAGTTTAATTGAGTAAAATTGATTTTATTACATCTAAAATGATCTTTACAGATCTGCGAAATTGTTTCTTACTGCCATCGCCCGTGATATCATAGCAGTGATACATTGACTTGCATACTTAACTGACAATAAGTGTTCATGCGTTTGTCAAGTGTGAGTCAAGGCGTAGACTTTTAGTTTAGAGATGTTTTACTGTGATAATGATACATTGTAGCAGTACGTTCTACTTACATGCAAAACATGTTCAGCTAGGGACGTATAAATTGTGCAGACGAGACTGATGCTTTATGGCTCGTGCTATAGAGGCGATATTTGGCTAGATGCAACCAGTGTTTTTTTTATAGCTTTTGGCGTAAAGGGACTTGAGGTATTGTTTTAATTTTAAAATTACATCATCGTGATATTTAAGGGTGACACACACAGTGAACTTTAGCAGTGATACAATCACGATGCTAATGCAATGTAGGTACGATTTCGTGTATTTTACTTTCTTTTTAACGATTTTGTGATGCATGTCGCAATAGACGCGCTGCTAAGTCACAGTGTGTGTCCTTATAGACCGTATTCAAGCCAAGTAGCTTACTAAATGGGGCTTTCGAACATTTCCACATACCTAATAGTAAAGGAAAATATCATTAGTACAGGGCTTATCCTTAAACCTAAAGTACCTACATTTACACTATGTGTAACTACGTGTACAAAACGCTACTGTGTTAATTTAACCTCAATTTTTGTAAGACTACCTTTGAGTAGTCTTGAAAAGATAAAGAATGGTTTATTGAATTTACGTCATACCAAATCTGAATAAAAACCTTTCCATATTATTATTTCTGAAAACCAATGATCGGATTAAGTAAATTATATTACACTGATCTTGTTTGGTACAGAGAAATACACATTTCTTGCATAGTCTGGTATGAGACTGTATGAATATATCAAAGAGAAAATGTAATTTCCACACTCTTAGGTATGTCAAGATTTTTACGGTTATTTTGGAATAATACCCAGCAGTCACATAATGATCCCACACTAGGATTACCTGTGTCGTGTGTATCAGGAAATACGAGTACCATGTTACCATAACACCCAAACCCGGAACAAATATTTGCAGATCATACAAACATTTGTCCCGCAGCGGGAATCAAACCCGCAACCTGTCGCATCTCAGACGGCTGCTCGCCCGCCGCGCCACAGAGGTTGTCGCATTATAAAAGTTAATTAAGTAGTTCTAAAAAAAACTCTCAATATCTTTATCTTTATCAATAGTTAATATCTTTCCATTATAGATATTAACTATATTGGCAACAAATTTTTGAAAGCCTCTCTAGGACTTTGGCACGTCTCGGCCTTCCATCGGAAAATACCCGATTTTTAATCTCCCCTGAGGATGTAACAAGAATAAGCTTAATGAGTTTGATAATTAATACTCTAGTACTACGGGAAACAATATCTTTAATTTTTTTTAAGATTAAAATTTCGTGTATCAATAACATGAATTGTGGCCAGACATAAAATTAAAATATAAAGATAATAAATAATAGTTTAAAAAACTAAAAAATACGCTTTTATAAAAAATTCGACCAAAAAATGAAAAATAAATAATAGTTTCAAAAAATAAAAAAATTACGCTTTTTATAGAAAATCCAACTAAAAAATAGAAAATAAATTTTTAAAAATTTGAATTAAGAATAGTGTAAATAAGAAAAAAAAAATTATTGTAAAAAAAGCGTGGGGTGCATGGTGTCAATAGTTATAAATATTTTATTGACAGATATGAGTAGAAGGATTATCATTTTGATAATATCTTAAAAAGCACACCACGTTTTTTTTACAATAAAAAATACTTTTTTCTTATTTACAATATTCATAATTCAAATTTTTTAAAAATTATTTTCTATTTTTTAGTTGGATTTTCTATAAAAAGCGTATTTTTTTAGTTTTTTCAAACTATTATTTATTTTTAATTTTTTAGTGGTTATTTAAAGTGGAAATCTTGTTAAAGGAAGGTGCAGATGTTGAAGCGCTGAATGAATAAGGATGATGAGACACCGCTTCATGATGCTATTAACAACGGACGTGTCGAAGTTGTTGAACTTCTTGTTCAACATGGTGCGGATGCTAATTTAGTTGGTCCAAAATAGACCAATTCATTACGCTGCTTCGAAAGGTAGTGGTGAAAAAATCAAAATTTTGCTAGATAATGGAGTCTACGTTGATACTTTAGATCAGAAATGCAGAACTCTAAATATTGCTATCAATGCAAACAATTTACAATCTGCAGAATGGGTTTTAAAATACTGCAGGTTTCATTGAGTGTGGTAGAAATACATCAATAAGCTCTTTTAAATTCGTTCGCTGTATCGTTCGCTTTTTCAATCGCTGTACAAATTAATAGCTTATTATTAATTTAAAAATTAAAAATACATTCTAGTAATCTGCCATCGATTTACTAGAACATGACATGACAGATTACTTGACGACTGGACATTGTTTGTAATTATCTATGCTACTTGACATTGACGCAGACCTTCCGGGTCTCAGGAAAACAAAAATCGCTGATCCTGATTATCCTAGTAAGGATAACGGGTCAAAATGTTTAAAATATTGAATTGTCATCGGTCCTTAATAAGTATGCCGAATTTCGAGTTAATCCGACGTTTTGAAGGGGGTCAAAATCATGTTCAAAGATTCCGTTACATACTAACATACATAATAAAAGCGTAACAAAAATGTCTTAAATTACAACTACAACATAACACTAACAATAAATAAAAAAATAAACGTAATGCTAAGAAAAAATATTTATTAATAATAATATAATATATATTCCTCGCTCTAACTAAGTAGGTATGGACTTGTATGTAGAACATGTTGATTTAAATGTTTGTTATTCATTGTTTTTATCTAAATTTTCATACACCTTATTTTTTTACGTAATTCATTTTATCATTGCTATTTTTGTAAATCCCAATTCAAATTGTAAACGTGATTACCTACGAAATTTTCCTCTCTTTATCCAATAACTTTATAACATCTAACGAACCTAAATTTCACTGACGAAAAACACCAACGTTTTATTTTTAGAAATGTACGTTATTAAATAAACGTCCCGTGTAACAAAATACAGGAACAATATTTTTATGAGTGCTTGCTATTATTTTCGTATTTATTACCTTCAAAACGGTCCTCGCATTCTTCTCTGTCAGAATACCGAAAACGGCAAAAACCTGCACTCACTAATGACTGCAAACATTTGTGATAAAATCTAGACGAGAGTCATTGTCAGTACTCCTAGCTAGCAACCGAACGATTCCATCTCAACCCATACGCTTGAAAATAATACAACCCCTATAATTCGAGACGCAGGGTACACAATACCGTAGCATTGCAAACTACGTTAACTGTTATATTTTGCTAAATCTTTTTATCGTATTTCGCTTTGAAATTCAAGTACTCTCTATATGATTTTATACATGTTCCGTAATTTATTCATTTGAGTCGCGGAATATTTTAAATTTGGCTTTGTGTCGTCGTATGTATCACCGTTATTTGGAGTGGGTGAGTGGTGGATGAGCGAGCCAGAAAAGGCAATGAAAAAATAAATGAATCGAAAACAATTTAAATCTGATAGCATTTACCAACAGCTTCACCTGTGTGATTTTGAATTCCGGGGAAATATAATAGTAAAGCATGGTTCTATGAAAAGTGGGAAAGGTGACGACCTTAATATAGCGGAGACGCGGTACTACTTGACACAACAGGTAAACATGACCTAGTGAAAGACATCAAGGAATCATTAGGTAGAAAATTGCAGTAACTGCTTTATTATGACCGAATAACAGCCGACACTGCTTAGGAAACTTTGGATTAAGAAAAGCTATGGCCAAATCAACGCGTTCAGCCCACGTCCGCTGTGGCGTGCACGGTGGTGATCCAACGCGTTCAGCCCGCGTCCGCTAAGGCGTGCACGGTGGCGTTTCGTACAAAACTTTTGATCGCCACCGTACACGCCACAGCGGACGCGGGCTGAACGCTTTGGTTTGACCATAGCTTAAAGGGCCTAGCCTAGGAGGCGGCTTAAGGCCGTTATGGAAATGCCTATGTCTAGCAGTGAATTTATACTGCCGGTTGATGATGATTATAATGATGATCTATGTAGCTATATGTTTTCATTATGTTAGCTTAGAGTGTTTAGGAAATAAATAAGCAAAAAATTGCTAGGAAGGGCTCGTAAAATATTCTTTCAAAGTCTCGTATTTTATTAATTAAAATCACAAGGAGAACTAGGTGAATTTATGCCTACTCACAATCAAGCCTATATTATATAGAAGAAACAGCACGCGTCTTTTTGGTGAATTTTAGTACTTTAGTTTTTGTAATCTTGTTATTAAAAAAATACCACTCTCTGAAAAATAGCAGGATGTGATCAGACATTGTTCTAATATTAGCTCATCAATCAACTATAATACCAATAGGTATCAATGTCAGGTACTTAACTGAATGGGGGATTATCCTACGAACAATATACTTACTTAGTGAGTAATCATCAATGGTTATTTAATTGTGTCTTTGAGCAGTTAATACACATAAGAATAACATATTAGAGTCGTTCTTCTAATAATACTTAATTGCTAAAGTAATGTTATTTTCGTTCGTGAACTCATCATTCAGGTATGTATTCTTGTAACGCCAGAGTTTCGTAAGAAGCGTATATTACCGTCATATTATGGTATGACACATGGACATTGGACATAGCTGCATTTATGCTCATACCTTCTTGCTTCACCAAACTGTCACGGGAGATTTAACGATTGTTTAGACTTACTAGTTCCTTTTAAACCGACTTCAAAAAAAGGAGGAGGTTCTCAACTTGATTGTAAGTTTTTTTTTATGTCTGCTACGTGATTACTTTGCCAATAAAATTATGCATTGATTTTGATAATTCTTTTTTTCTTCAGAGGTAATAAAAATATAAAATTGATCATGATTGAATTAGCGCTTTTTAAAAGAATTTGACTTTTGTTTTTTTTTATAAAAATTATATATTGATAGATGTTTTAAAACAATACTAATAAATAAATAAATAATATAAATAAATAAATGCTGGACATTTCACACAACATTATCTAGCCCCAAGCTAAGCAGAGCTTGTGTTATGTGTACTAGATAACTGATATATTTAATTCAATAACTTACATAGATAGATATTTTTTATCATACATAGAAAATACCCAGAACACCCTGAACAAATATCTGCAAATTGTATAAATATTTGTTCCGAGGCGGAAATCGAACCCGCAACCTCCTGCGTCGCAGGCGAACTTTCGCCCGCCGCACCACAGAGGTTGTCAAACTAATGTCATTGAAACATGTCGTAACCGATGGTTACATTCATTTTGTATAACGAGTAATTTTCCTAACCTAATCGTTGGTTATAATCTACCAGCTTGTGCATGCGTTGGTGAACTTGAGCCTGAGATCCAAAAGCTTGAAAACGAACTAACAATCATTGGCTTCTCAGCAGAAAGCTGAGCCGAAAGAGCTCCAGATCCTGATAAACTGGTTAAAATGCAATTTAAACGCGAAGGTTCTGAGCAAAATTGTTTTTCAGAGCAAATCAAATCAAAATTAATTTAATTAATTTAAATCACAAGGATCATTTTGAATCGAAGACGATAAGAATAACAAGAAGAAAAAAATAATAATAAGAATTTAAGAATATATTATATAAAATATAATATTCTTCGCAGCGGGCTATGGAGACAGCTATGATAGGAGTTTCACTACGTGATAGAATCCAAAATGAGAAAATACGTAGAAGAACCAAGGTCACCGACATAGCTCTCAGAATTAGCAAGTTAAAGTGGCAATGGGCAGGTCATATAGCTCGAAGAACTGATAACTGGGGAATAAAGGTTCTTGAGTGGCGACCACAAACCGGACAACGCGGTAGAGGAAAGCCCTCCACTCGATGGACTAAACACATATAAACGTCGCGGGGAGTCGGTGGATGGAGGCAGATCAAGACCGTTCGTCGTGGCATTCTAAGGGGGAGGCCTATGTCCAGCAATGGACTGCTACAGGCTGATGATGATCATATAAGAATGTATTAAAATTACTCCTACTAGCATAGTTTAAGAACCTTCCAACTTTAATGAGTACAACAAACGTGGCAGCAGGCTATAAACGTTAAAGTAGCCCGCGTAAATCACGTGACGTGTCTAATGCGGGCGGGACATGTAGGGTAATGTCCGACTAACTACAAATTGTAACATTATCCTCTGTAACTACAGTTTCGGCAAGGTGAGAAGCCTCTTTTGACAAGTGTACTTCTCTGAAGTTCCATATTATATACAGAGGATACAACATCATTATGGATCAAACAAAGCCAGGATTTTTTATTATACTACTACGTAAGCAAACAAGCATACGGCCCACCTGATGCAAAGCGGTTACCTTAGCTTACGGACGCTTGCAACACCAGAAGCATCACACGCGCGTTGCCGACTCTAAGAATTTTAAAACGCCCTTTTTGAAGAACCCCATACTATAGTCAATAGAGAAAACCTCAGCAGGATGTTATGAATATAAAGGAAAGTATAATTATGTATGTTATGTATACTACTTAGAGGCTGTCGGATCATCATCAGTATTTGTAGGTAAGTTTATTAAAAAAAAAATAGGGAATATTGGGCCTATCTTATAGTTTACAGGAAAACCACTCATATGAGAAAATGCGTAAAAATTGTGTTGATTGACTGATAACTAATTAGTTAATTGGTCTTGTTGTTACCCTTTGACCCATTGAAATCAGGGAGAATTCAAGAATTCTTCAACTTAGAAATTAAAACCTTATTAATTATAATTTAACCAAAATAAAATAAAATACAACTTCCAGTACAGTAGAATTTAGTTAGGGGAACTAAGTTCTACTGTACTGGCAGTTGTATTTTATTTTATTTCACTGACTTTCATTGACAATTAATTTGATTATTGTCTTGATTAAATAATTATAATGTACTTGAGTTTGATATTCTGTTATTTTCATTTTCAGTTATCCTGTGATGATTACTTTTCGAGCTTTAACTTGATTTTGGAACCCTACACTATGTGTAGTTAGGAGGAGACGCATGGCCGGTTTATTTGGAGAATCGCATTGCCGTTTTTAATTAAAATTGTATCTAACGCAAAAAGAAAATCATTATTTATAAAGCACACGAAATCTCATAACTTTGAACGCAATATCACAACCCCGGAAGTTATTTTAAGGATTTTACGAGTAGAATCATTTATTTGATGTCACGCAACACCTAACCCACCAGGGAGTGGTGATGTTGATGACAGCTATTTACTAAATTCAAGGAAAAAGTTTATTAATTTAAATCACTCTTTTCATATTTAGGACTATGTACTTACTGGATATTAAAGCATCATTAGTTAAATCAAATAAAAACCTTTTATTTCAGACTTTATTACAAACAAAATCATAGCTCACAACATAAATAAAATATAATAATTGAAATCAAATAAAAATAATTTAAATTAACACAGAACACTCAATAATAATAATAATAATAACTAAAACAATGTTTTAATAGGGCCCATGGTCAAAAAACGACAATAGGATAATAACACTCAATAATATCACTTTAACAGTGACAATATTATATAGTCCTGATCCCACACTAAGATTCCCTGTGTTGTGGGTATCAGGAACTACGAGTACCACGGTACCACAACACCCAAACCCGGAACAAATATTTGCAGATCATGCAAACATTTGTCCCTCAGTGGGAATCGAACCCGCACCTCTTGAGTCTCAGCCGGCTGCTCACCCGCTGCACAACAGAGATCGTCCTCCATATAGGCTCCACAAAAACGCAGTCGGATTTGTACGACTAATGTCAAAAAAGAAAAATGTCCAAAACCAGTGTCCAAAAGTAATAATGTCCGATTATAAAAATGTCTTATCATTAAAATGTCCAGTACTAAAAGCTAGTTTGTTTAGGTTAGGCTTTGAGTTAAATACAGGGTACCAAGATATTATATACGGTAGGTAGACGTCTCTATAATAGTTGGACATTTTTCTGGTTGGTTATTTCCATTCTTGGTCAGTTTTCTAGAGGGCCTTTTCTGTATCTGGTCATTTTTATAGTTGGCCTTTTTTAAACTTGGACGTTTTTCCGATTGGGCGATTCCATAGTTGGGTGTTATTGGGGACATTTTAATTTTTTGAGATTAGTCGTGCAAATCCGGATTTTTGCGCATATTATATAATATATATATATATATATATATACGGCATTATTGCCGTGTTTAGAATGCGTTACAATAATCGTTTCGAATGCGTAACAGTACGACTGCTGTAACGCATTCGAAACGATTCCAGTATGCTTTCACAAATAAAGCAGCAGCCAATACAAATCTTTTACCAACAAAAATCATCGACCAACAAGTCCTGGCCTAATATAATATGAATGTAACAAGCTCATCTCACTTAACAAAATCAGACACAAAAAGAAATTCAAACTTAATTTATTATTCTTTGCTGAAGTAATAATTTAATAATTTTTAATTTATTATTTGCTTTCGAATGTTCAGCTTAATTGCGTATCCGAATAATGAATCGCCCCGGGCAGCGACGGGATACTTATAATTTATAATGAGATTCCAGATTTGTGAAGATATTATTTCCCGTATGTTGTTTAAGCCAGTCTCTTATTGAATGGCAACTACATAGAAAAAAGTAAGCATTTACCAATAAAGTAGTTTGGACTGTCTCTGTTCATCCTAAGTAAAATCCATTTACAGAATTTAAGTTAATACAATACTTAAGTGCATCACACACGCAGCAGACGCGGTAATATTTTACATGCGTATAAAAACTTATCGCATCTGAAGGTATCACACACGTAGCAGATACGATAATATACGAAAATCATACATTCAAGCGGAAACCTTCAAAGTGTATTGTATACACAGATATAATCTGTCCATCTTTTGATATAATGTCGGTGCCTACAGATGCTTGACGGTAAAATATAAGTGATCTGCTACGTGTGTGTTGCTCTTTGAGTTTAGCATAGAGAGCGATATGGACAGATACGCGCTCAGATACAGATATCTTACCGCATCTGCTACGTGTGTGACACTTTACAGTTAATGTCTACTTTCTCACATTCAAATAGGTATTACTTACCTTCTGTGAATGACATTTAGAAGTCGCTGTATTGGGTCACCAAGAAACAGGCTTTGCCTAGTTTGGGACTCGCTGCTAATACTTACTCGGAAGGTGCCACTTCACTTCGTGTATATTCGCAAATTTTTGTATTATTTTGCCAAGTAAAATAACATTATGTACCGATAGACTCATGGTTGATTTTACCATGGAAAAATAACATAAACACTATTTAATTAAAGCGAATATACACCAAGTGAAGTGGCACCGTATTACCTGTCAATGTAGTTGACAAATCTTAGGTAGTAATGACTTATTTTAATATGTATTATTTAGGTTATACAATTGTTTGTGAAAAATAAATTATGCAATGTGTAAATATATTAATAACATACTTAAAATAATGATATTTAACCCATTAAGGGTCTTTTCAGATCTGCTTCAGATCTGAAAAGACCCTTAATGGGTTATGAAAGCTGCGAGCCTGTGTCTATAAATATACAGGGTGGGGCAAATTTTTGGCCCCTAAAGGGTAGCTACCTTTTCTTTTGCAGTTAGAAGGTTTTGTTCTTAGAAACCTTCTGTTTTATTTTGAAGAAAAAAATATTGGCATTTTTAGATTTTTGAAAAAAAGTAAGGTTTACCCAAAAAATTACATTTGTCAAAAAAAACATGTTGGTCTTAATCGACTCTATTTCCAACCAGGAACACTTTCCCAAAGTAACATACTAAATCAAATCGTAAGTTTTTGCAATAATTAAAAAACCATTCCCATGCATTTTCTATGACAAAACGAGTAAGTGAAAACAACAATGTCACTCATTCAATGGTTCTTAATTTAAATTCGTATGTAACTTTTTTAAGTTGGTAGGCTAATTCTTCTTCTTTCTTTGACTTTCTTGTCTGGTAGTGGTATCTCTTCATTTTATCTACGAAATGCTTCTAACGCTGATTGAACACGACATTTATTTTAAAAATAAGCTTCTATTAAGCTTAGCCGCTGTTGATTCGTAAGAGCCATTTTGGATTTAAAATTAAAAAAAATATTTCCCGCCAATTTTTTCTAGCGTTATTGTCATTCAACCTTGGACCCTTGGATTCTTGTAAACCGCTGTTTCGAAAATTAAATATATTATCTCTTCCATGCCTTTACGTGTATGAGACTGCGTGTTTTGTTAAACGGCATATGTATTTATTTAGGAAGGCTAGTGACATGTATATGTGTAGCACTAGGAATGGTGAGCGTCTTGTGAACGATTTTACTCCGAGAACTGCTCTGTACAAAAAAAACTGCTATAACATGAGTTTGATCATTTATAATATCTTACCTACAAATATCAAGGATCAGCCTTTTATTCGATTTAAAAGTATGTTGCGGGCCTGGTTGCTGGATCAAAGTTTTTACTCTGTAAAAGACTTTATAAATTTATAGATGTATAATTATTAATTTAAGTATTTCAAAATGTATATTCCTTAATTTAACTAGTTTTAATTTTAATTTTTGCATGCTATTTTTTTATATAGCGGAATATGGGTCCTATATTTTAATTGAACAGCCTGTATGTACCTATTTCAAGCAAATAAAGATATTCTATTCTATTCTATTCTATTCAAAGAGGTTGTATATTATCATTCTACCAATAAGGTAACAAATATCAATAAACAATTTGAATTTAGAACAAATTGCTTTCCGTGTTCGAATGGTATGCATGACTTTGTTGCGGCGAATGGCGCAAAAATAGAAAATTCTTAGAAAAATGTATGGGATTTTTTTTTAATTATTGTCAAAATTTACGATTTGATTTGGTAAGTTACTTTGGGAAAAGTGTTCCTGGTCGGAAATAGAGTCGATTAAGATAAACTTGTTTTTTTTGACAAATGTCATTTTTTGGGTGAACCGTACTTTTTTTCAAAAATCTAAAAATGCCAATATTTTTTTCTTCAAAATAAAACAGAAGTTTTCTAAGAACAAAACCTTCTAACTACAAAAGAAAAGGTAGCTACCCTTAAGGGTCCAAAAATTTGCCCCACCCTGTATAACGACTTAAGATAACTAGGTTAAGCAATAGTGTCTACAAAATTTTGATAAGTTAATAAGTTAATAGTTTAAGTTTAATGAAAACAATGTTTAATTTTATCCAGCAAACACTAAAATAAGGTTAAAGTATTCACATAACTGATATCGAATCTATATCTAAACAGAATAATGTTGCTATAGTGTAAGCGTAGTTAGGGCCCAAACACAAAACTGCGATGCGACTACGCATTTTTTGCGTAATTTTTATTTTTTTTGCGTAATTTTCTGCGTTGCGAATTCGCATCGCATCGCATCGCAGTTTTGTTTACGAGCCCTTAATTATGAATTCATTGTAAGTGCTATTGCATAGAAGCGACGCGCAAATGTGCTGTGTGATAACGTACGTACATAGTTCAAAATAGCGTTTCACACGATCGTCTACAGACCTAGTTTGTTAATCTATGTATGGGATCGTATACGACCACAGCGCATTGCTTTGTTTAACATTTACTGTCCAAACACTTGTCTAGAAATAGCATACTCAACAAAAAACCCACGGAAAATGTGCAGATTTTTAAACATACGTGTGCTTGACAGCTGTGTGCGACATTCAACGCTGTATCAAGCGTGCGAATGTGTATGTTTAGAATTACAGGAAACATTCTATCTGGGATTGTAATTTTTTATGTTTACTCATATTTTTAATATTTTGAGGGACTTGTTGAGCTATTTTCGATGGTATAACATTTTCAGCTGCTGGCTTATTAAGGAGTATGTTATTACTGGAAGAAAGCGTTAGCCGAGTTGGTTGTGGAAAGCAATGGCGGCAATGAGCTCACCACTTGTCATCTTAATTCCTGCGACTGTGCAACCCACGGTGAAAAGAGGTTCTTTGAGGCTCTGCCTACGCTTCCGGGGAAAAAGATGTGTGTTTATGTTATGTATGTATGTAAAAATGATATAATGTTTGATAAAGTTGTGAGTAGATACAGTCATGTTTAAATTTAATTCCATAAACACTCGCTTTAATCAGTTTCGCAATCAGCTCAAACGTTTTGTTAATGGGTGGTTCTGAAAAGGCTCGGTGAAGCGAGAGGATAATGCCATTCGCAGACAGATGTTATTACTTTAGAGCTGGAGCATCTGAATTCTTTCACCACGCTGGTTTTTCTATCACCTGTCACTACCAAAAGATGTTGGGCAGGGTTTGTCAAAGAAAAACGAGTGAGGAAGCTGTGATAATTTGGTGGAAGCCGACCTTATTGCCAGCATGTTCGGAACAAAAAAAATATTGCAGTTTCGCCAAAAGAAAAATGCTAACTATTCGTTTATATGTATACCTAGCATTCGTTTTTAGGATTCCGTAGCTCGACAGGCAAAAATGAAACCCTTATAGGATTACTTTCTTGGCTGTCTGTCTGTCTGTCTGCCTGTCAAGATCTGTTCAGAAACGGCTAAAGGGATCTAGTTTTGTTAGTAGTAGAACTTCTTGTGAAAGAGTTCGTCCGGGGAAGTACTACCACCGTACCTATTTCTGCCGCCAAGCAGTAGTGTTTGCATTGCTGTGTTTCGGTTTGAAGGGTACGGATGCCGATGAAATTACAGGCACATGAGACTTTTCATCTTTATGTCTCAGGGTCGGCAGTGCGCGTGTGATGCCTCTGGTGTTACAGGCGTTCATAGGCTACGGTAACTGCTTTCCATCTGGTGGGCCGTAAGCTTGTCTGCTTGCCAAGTAGCATAAAAAAAATAGTTTAAATGTATACCAAATACGAAAGTTTTTGAGGTGCCGTAAAAAAATCAAGCTTCTAACTCGATGCATTAAAAAGATAAGATAAATGTCTAATTTTTGTATGGAAATCGCTAAATCGAAAAACCTCTCCAGTAACCTCAAAATTCTTGAATTTGAGAAATAATTGAAGGATCAGAGCCCTCAGGGCGCGAGTCTTACTCGCACTTGTCCTTTTGATTTTGTCAGAAACTTTTCTGAAGGTTGTCTGTGGTATCACTTTCAGCGATAAGTTCAGCGATACTTATTGTACTGTGAAAATTATGTTTATTTTTTTTTGTGTTCAGTTATCCTGGTGTTTAATAAAGTGTTCATCAATACAGCATAGCATATATATATATATATCTATATAGCATTTTTTTCGTGTTTTTTCAGCTTAAATATTTTCAGAATCATGTTCTGAATGCACTGTTTCAGTTTTCGGGAGTAGTCTGTTTACGCCCAGTATATCTGGTAAGCAATATGTTGCGCCCCGCGGTTTCACCCGCGTGAATAATGATTAAAATTGATGATGATGATAATGAAAAGTAGCTTATGTGTTAATCCAGGGTATAAGGTATCTCCACTCCAAATTTCACTCAAATTCGTTCAGCCGTTTGAGCGTGAAGAAGTTAACTAACACAATAACAAACTTTCGCGTTTATAATATTATACATATTTTGGCTGTAATGGCTTACACATAAGATATAGACTGTGGCGGGCTTTTTTGTAGGACTATTTAAGATAAACATTTCCATCATAAATTACATATGTGTAACTCTAGCGGTTTTGGCAGCGCACGCCAGAATAGCTCGCAGATGGTAGATTTGAATCTACTTACTTGACACTTATCGTCATAATAAGGACAATTCACACAATACCTTTATAAATTGTAGCCTATGTGTTATTCTGATGTATAAGCTATATTATTGTAAAGTTTCATTAAAATCCATTCAGTAGTTTTTACGTGAAAGAGTAACAAACATCCATCCATCCATCCATCCATTCATACTTACAAACATTCGCGTTTATAATATTACTCCCCGCAGTTTCACCCGCGTGAATAATGATGAAAATTGATGATGATGATGATGAAAAGTAGCCTATGTGTTAATCCAGGGCGTAAAGTATCTCCATTCCAAATTTCACTCAAATCCATTCAGTAGTTTTTACGTGAAAGAGTAACAAACATCCATACAAACTTTCGCGTTAATGATATTAGTAGGATATAGTAGGAGGATAGGATAGGAAAGAAGTAGGATTTTAATGGCATGATTTAACAATGTACGGCTGTCATCCTCACTGCACGCGTAGTGCCAAAAACATTCTATACGAAACACACTTTGGTAGGAGCGCGATGCTGAAGCTTATTACGATGAAATGTGGCTTGACCTTCCTGTCTACTTTCTACTCCTACGTGTGTATACAGTATACTTAGGTACTACTCAACAAATTCCGTCATAACGATAGAGACATATTCCACTACTTTGAAATGAGAATTTTCTATAGGTTAGAAAATACACGCTCCAATGCATTTGAATATCCGTTCAGAGATAGAAAACCCTTTTCAGATAAATATTGCAATTAAAACTGAGAGGATGATAACATACATTCACATCTAGAGACATCTCAGGAATGACATCATTCATAATAAATTATTCAAACTAGCATTATCTTCATACCTACAGTACCTACCCGTACAAATCGTGGAACTTAGCAGCTGAATAAATTTCTGGTTCATTTTTTAAACTTTGCTTGTAGTTGACGTCATCGTTACGTCATGATGATGATGATGATGGTTTAGTAGTTACGGCCTTCATTAAGTTGCTATACATTATACACTGCACATTCTCGTCAATATATGATAAACATGAAGTAATAACTTAAATCGTTTAATATCTCTGGACTATGTTTCGTTTAATCTGACCTCGTCTTTTTTTTACTATATCAGTATTTGACAATGAAGTATGTGGGAACAGCTGATAACACAAGAATGACAAACATGTACTAAATTCCATGTTTTTTTTTTGATAAAACCTGTTGTAGTTTTACATTTTATTGAGTTATTTATGTCGTATGACGAAGGATTTCAGTAACACGAGATGGATGATTTTTGTAAATTAAGATGTCGTTTTAAAAAAATGTTATTGATTTATCCAATGATAGTTACCATGGAAACCTTGTTAATTTCTCATACAACTTAAGATGATAGCAACCTTATTAATTTCTCAAACAAATTAAGAAGGTTGCTATGGTTAATATATATCAGATATTGAAAATAAACTCACATCAACACCTGTACAACGTTTCCAAAGCAAAGATTCCAAGAACACAAAAGGTTCAACATGGTGTTAACTCCAATTGATGTGAAACGGTTTTTGGCCTTCAATGATTCTGAATGGAGAACGGAAAATCAAGTTAACACTTGACTTTCCATTTGCGTGGGCGTTCAAAGTATCACTCAGTAAAAGCTTTTATGGCCTCCATTAAAATGTAATGAGCTTTTCAATTAAAATTGTATTTTATTGACGTAGCTATTTGGCGTTGATACGACAGTTTTAATTTTACTAAAGTAACTTTCGTTAATTATATCATTCATTTTGTAAAAACGGGAAATTTTCACGTAACGGACGCGGAGGGAGTGTAGCGCGGATCCTATACCCACCTCAGGGGATATAGGATCCGCGCTACACTCCCTCCTGCGCTGAAGACCCTCGATTAGGGTCGAAACCTGTTGGTGCTTCCACCAACATATGGGTACGTGAAAATTTCGAATGAAAATTGAATTTGACACGTGTTTCGCCTCTCAATGAAGCATCCTCAGGAAACAGTAGGCTCACTGCGTGCTAGAACAACAAAGACGCACTACTGCAAAAAACTCCGCAGCCATGTTGCCTAGCCGAACGCCGAACAGAAAGTTACTAGTACCATAACACCCAGAGCCGGAACAAATATTTGCAGATCATACAAAAATTTGTCCCGCAGTGGAAATTGAACCCGCAACCTCTAGCATCTCAGCCGGCTAATCGCCCGACGCGGCACAGAGGTCATCAGAGGTGAAAATGCCCTCGGTATATCGAGTGGTTCATCCTATGCGTTGTCCGGTTCGCAGTCGCTACTTGAGAACCTTTATAAACCAACGTTTGTCAGTTAGAGCTTGTCCACATGCAGCGGCGCGTTTTGCCGCTCGCGCGAGCGTGTATTACACAATCGCGCGTTTCGAATCGCGCGTAAATTGCCTCATCTGGACAAGCTCTTATTTATAATTTTTGAGGTTGAAGTTCTTGTGGCACAAATATGCACGAATATATTAAAAAGTTCATAACTCAAAAATTTCGTACAGGTATAGCAATCACGAATATCCACTTTCTCCGAGCTAGACACCTATTGTCTCATGCACTTTCATTAAATTCTATGAGAATTGCGGGCGCTGATGGTTATTGCGGGGGACCCTGACTTCCGATCCTAAGGTTCGTGGTTTTAAATCCCGTTCGTTACACCAACGGATTTTACCACTCGATAAATTTATGCTCGCATTTTTGCTCTCAAACGATGAATGAAAACTTCGTGAGAAAAACAGCGTGTCCTAGAACCCAAAGTTCGAAGACAATTGCATAAAAGACGTCTCCCACGACTGTGTCGTGGGTATCAGGAACTAAGAGTACCATGGTACTATAACACCCAGACGCGGAACAAATATTTGCAAATCATACAAATATTTGTCCCGGAGCGGGAATCGAAACCGCAACCTATCGCATCTCAGACGGCTATACTCGCCCGCCTTGCCACAAAGGATATATTGTTTACTAGGCCCTTTAAAGGACTCAAGCAATTCATTAATGTATCGAAGGGTGCCCAAAAAAAACTAGTGACTCGAAATAGTATCATGGTTGTCAATTTGATTAAACATAATTGTCATTGAATCACAAACATTAAAATTGACCATTTTGTAAAAACAGGAAATTGGGTGGGTCCTATAGCCCCTGAGGTGGGTATAGGATCCGCGCTACACTCCCTCCTGCGCTGAAGACCCTCGATTAGGGTCGAAACCTGGAGGTTGCGGGTTCAATTTCCACTGCGGGACAAATTCAACACGGTTGAGTTAAATAAAAAGTCAGTAAAAATGAATGCTACAAGTTATGTACAATTTTGATAATGGATTATTTGTTTGGATTTCCATCTACGGGTTCGTTGGAAATTTCCTTATAAATTTGAAAAGGGATAAGTTCGAAATGGGGTGATGAAGGAATCGTTCTCTCGGCTTAAAAGGGAAGGATTAATGCAAATATTTAGCCCTGAACGACAGACACTTGATTAAATAGATATTTTAAACGTTTATACACACTAAACCAACGTGAATTTAGAATTGAATTATGTTTTCACTAAATAACGAGCTAAACCCTTGAATTATCATCATCATCATGAGCATGTAGAAATCCACTGCTAGACATAAACCTCCCCCTTAGAATGCCGTGACGAACGGTCTTGAGCCGCCTCCATCCACTGACTTTCTACGACATTTATAATGTTTTTAGTCCATCGAGTGGAGGGCCTTCCTCTACCGCGTCGTCCAGTTTGTGGTCGCCACTGGAGATCCAATCCCAGAAATACTGGGTAAAAATGTTCATGGGACTACTCCCATAAAAATTTTAGACAAAAAGGACAGGTACTTTTTCCACGTGTATAAGAAAAAAAAATACTTTATCTTCAATACTTGGACGGTGGCTGCGTAGTAAGTTGCCCAATGAGGGTCGTTTGTTTTTTTTAGTGTCCAATCAAAAAATCGTCCAGATGGCCGAAAACAATGGCAGAGTCCATTTTAAAAACGAGCAACCTTTTTGTAATATTGAATTTATCATATAATTTGATTTGATGATTGGTTCTTATTTTTAACCGACTTCAAAAAAAAGGAGGAGGTCCTAAATTCTACTGTATTTTTTGTATGTTTGTTTTGTATCTAATTAAATCAGATACAGGAAAACAACACGACAATTTGCGTTCTACTTTACTGCCGAAGAAAAAACGTTTACGAGCGTTTATTGATCGTATTTCTCGTAACTTAGCCAAAACTCAACAAATAGGGTTTAAGAAAATTGGTTATAAAGACTTTAACTCGTAGAATTATTAAAACACAGTAGTTGACATGATCCCCATTGTATTTAAGGGGGGAGACCTCCCCCAGCAGTGGACGTCTAACTGCTTAAAGCAGCATTCGCCAAAGTACTTAACATCAAACTCCAGTCACTACTTGCGTTGTGATAATGTCAAAATATACCCCCAATATATAAAATGAAATTTTATTCAATGGGGGAGGCCACTATCATCAGTGGACGTAAACAGGCTGGTGATGATGATGATTTTCAGATTGACAACCTAACGTGCAATTACAATACCTATAACAAGCGAAATTAGAATTTCACGGCTTTTATAATAACTTTATACGACTTATACGTCATATAAAATTTATATAGGTATATTTAACCTAGGTATATTCCCTTAGCACACCAACTTTTGTATGATAATTTACTACACGTCAAATGGAATAAAAACAATCGAAAGGGTCGACCTTCCATTTAGGAGTCACTAAGAGCATCCTTTATTCCACCATTATGTAAAAACGTTCATATAATATTGAATTATAGTACCCATTTACCTGTCCAAGGGTATTTCTGACGAAGGTCCGGATTAAGTATATCCGAATTTCTTAAAATTCGTATATCCAGGCTTTGTTGGGCTTAGCTCTTGATTGGGCGTAACCTTTAATAGTATTCTTTAGGATATTTTCTTAACTATTGTTATACATCATTAAAATAAGGTTATAATAATAATAACGGTAACCTTAAGAGGCTCTCACTAAATGGTTAAATCAAGGGTCAGATTCAGAAGGCTGTACTCCTGGACTCGGCACGCATAGGAGGTTCCTCTCTCTGCAGCCCTAGCCTCCGACCGCTTGGGCATAAAAATATATCTCAAAACGGGAAACCTCCGCGGCCGGAGGTTTCCCGTTTTGAGATATATTTTTTACTATAATGTTTTTATACTATTATGTTTTTGTAGATAAAAAATGAAGTAAGAAATGTACTTTTTTAACGAGATTTAAAATAAATGAGTGAAATAGTGAAATAATGTGATATAATGTGATATAATGTGATAAAATAATAATAATTATTTTATTTCAGATAACAAGATCCATATTATGTTAGTATGACTTAGAGCTATGTTAGGCACCAAAATAATAGGTATTAATAATAATAATAATTCAAGTATTCATTTAAAAAAAAAGCTAGCATTCGGGTGATGACGAAACAATATTTACATACTTATTTCGTCATCACTCGAACACAGTGCTAAAAGATGGGACTATCCCATTTATCAGCCACAGTATTCAGGATGGTGTTGGTGGTCCCGTGTAATCTGCTCATCATCGAGGCGACTTTCTTGCGCATGCAGGTGGCGAATCCGTCAGCACGTGCCTCCGCAAACATGTCCGAGCATGCATTTTTATTAACCACGTAAAATTTTAAAGGCCTTATTTTAATAAGCCTTGACGTTTCGCTACATCCACAGGAGGAGTTGGAGGAGTTCTATAACCTGCCGTCATACAGTGCAAACTAGTATGGGGGTCACTTGACTGTGCATATCGTTATTGCTACAAACTTAGCTCGCGCCAAAAATTTGATGGTCCATTGTTGCCATTGTATCTGTTTATAGCCTAAGTCAGGTTATAAATTAGGTTATAAATATGTATCTAAATTATGTTTGTTCGCACAACTTTGGAATAAGAAATTATTATTATGTCACCAATATATTTGAAATCTCGTTAAAAAAAATTTACTAAGTATAAAGAAATCTACAAAAACATAATAGTTAAAAAACATTGTAGTAAAAAAGTAATATAAGGTAATATGTTATAGTAAAAAATTAAAACAGGAAACCTCCAGCCGCGGAGCAAGGCCCAAGCAGTCGGAGGCTAGGGCTGCAGAGAGATGAACCTCCTGACTAAGTCAAAGTCAAAGTCAAAAAGAATTTTATTCATTGAAATCACAAGGATCATTTTGCTAGGACTGTGCGTGTCGAGTCCATGAGTACAGCCTTCTGAATCTGATCTTTATTATTATTATTATTTTTTAGTTAGTGTAGTTGGTAAGTTTTTACCTTTTTCTTTTGACCTGAATAAATAAATAAATACTTAGGGAGAGACTACCGCGGTAAGATAATAATAGCGTTAAAAACTATGTGAAAATCTGTCCCCTTACTACCTAGTGAACTGTTAATCGCTTTTGATTACGACTTCGCTATACATTACGCTGCATATTTTAGCTTCTTTTCAAAAGCATTAATATTCAAAACAGACAGCGCAATGAACTGTAAAATCGTCGTTGAAAGCAATTACCATTCCATTACACGATAAGGAGGCTGGTTTTAAGTCACACAGCGTCTTTGAAAAAAACCGTATTCTAATTGGTTAATCCGATATGGAGATAATTGGTAACAGACTACAGATAATAAACTATTACATTGTTATAATAGAGCATAGTCGCCAACATATCCTAAGGTATACCTAGGATTGTTGAGTAGACCTAAGACTAAAAGTTATTGTTCGTCCGAAATGGGAAAACTGTTGCAACTTACAAAACATAAGCGACCACCTTTATGCACACAGCTTTAACAATAAAGAATTACTTTACTTAACTTTACTTACTAGACATACAAACATACAACCAAATCAAATCAAATCAAATAAAAATTTTTTTTTTCATTGAAATCACAAGGATCATTTTGAATCGTCTTATAAACTAAGATTACTTCTGTTCCAACGCGACCAAGCCTAGAAGAATCAGGCAATAAACACGGCTTGGCATACATAAATGGTCCGTCTTACCACTAGGTGAGAAGCGCCTGTGTGGTGCCTCGTAGCAAGGAGTTGCTGATACATAGTAAATGAGAACTTAAAAACCTAAGGAAGTCGTCAAAAGTAAATAAACATCAGCAAAAGTATGTAAGACAGCACAAGCTACGCTTAAAACAAAAACAATCTAATAGAAACATGTAAATAAGTAAGTTATCAAATTTCCATTTTAGCAGTCGAGGGGCAGACCGACATCAGACCACGCGGATTTATCATTAATATGGTCATCAAGAGTGTAATAACGCAAAATGGTCTTCGTTCCGCGAATAAATAGACAAAACTTTTGGCATTTGATGATGGACCTGTAAATTATATCCTAATTCGCAGGCGTTAATTAACAGATCGGGTAAAGGTGTCAGGCTTTTAGTATCTTACTTGTAATTATACCTACTTGCTTGCTGAAAGAAAATTTATTTTATTTGAAAGAGAAAAATTAGTCGACGAGCTCATTAGAAGAGAGGTTTTGCTTGCTAATAAACAGCTGCTTTTACAGTAAAAATAAAACCAACTACCTACTCTGTTTCAAAACGATTCTACGTGTTAGGAGGTGCTACGAAAAATAAACATACACCTGAAACTCTAGCAAAAAACATTTCATCATCATCATCAGCCTGTAGAAGTCCACTTCTGAACATAGGCCTGCCCCCTTAGAATGCTACGACGAACGATCTTGAGCCACCTCCATCCACCGACTTCCTGCGACGTATATAATGTCTTTTGTCCATCGAGTGTCCTTCCTCTGTCTTTATTTGCTCTTTAAACATTCTAGAGCTAATAAAGTGAACTCTCAAAATACCTGAGAAATTCGTCTCTGACATTTTTTCGTCAGAAGGATCGCAAAGTATCACTGGCATTATTTCTTACATAAAACAAAATTAAATACTCAAGTACACTGCTTGATATTTTTCCCACCGAACACAGAAAATTGTTATTTGTTTGTTCATAAGTCTACCGTGTACATGTGAGTTACTGAAATCTGACCGTACAGCTACTTTCAGTTCCCCCAAAGCCTCCACAGTGGGAGGCCGTGTCGCTTCCCTCCCGTTTGACGCCTCATATCAAAATTCGAATCGAACATTCCATTTGCGAAAATGTTTGGTTGTTTTCTGCCAGTTTGAGTAGTATATTAAAAAAGTGTTTCGTGGAGTAAAAAAATATTGTGCAGTGTTCAAAATGTTAGGACAAGGATTCTTTTTTGCTTGTTTGTTCCTGATGATGTTTGGAGGTAAGGACTTTTATTGTTTAATTTATGGATAGATAGACTATAACTTTATTGTTATACACCTTAAAAAAACACAAAAAGAAGATACAAAGTTTAAAATCAGAGGTAAAATGGGTGTTCTTATCGCTTAAGAGCAATCGCTTCCAGACAACCGTTGGATGGACAGAAACTATTTAACAAATAAGAACGGTGGTGTACATCTTAGTAATAATGACATAGATTTATAGAATTTAATTAATTTATTTGTAATTTGTGAATAATTCTCGCATTTTGCTGTTAGAAAACGGCGAAGTAAGTAAATACTTTATTGAATATTTTTAGCCAACTTAAAAAATCTGTTAGAGTTTTTTTTACTGTTTTAAGTCAAAACATATAACGCACGGTTTCAAGACTCTAAAATTAATAATTTAAAGTTAAGTTACGCCAAATAATAATAAACTTTTTTGGTAATTCGAATGTAACAGACTTTTAAATTAATCTTCACTCGGAAATTGAATTTTGTCAAAACGTCATTCCTAATAAAGTGTCGACGGACAGCGTTTAATAAAATAAAATGGTTCAAAGTAATTGTATAATGATGAGCCCGTGATAATGCTTTTTGAGAAAGGTCGCGGTAAAGAGACGTGTTTGAATATTCATCATTCAGGGACAGAATCTGGTACGCGTCTGATGGAATTATTCAACTTGGGAATAGAATAACTTTACATAATATAAAAAAACTGCTATAGGTATATTCAGATACAAAAGTAAAGGATACATACAAAAATAGATGATAAACTAGATGTAAGTGTCGTAAAAGCCGACTAAGAGCAGCAGCATCTACCTGAGTACTATACAACAATACTGCGATCACCAATCCGCCTGCCAAGCGTGGGGATTATGGTAAACCCCCTTATTCCATGAGGGAGGCCTCGTCCAGCATTGGACGTCTCCCGGCTAATGAAGAAGAAGAATTTAATTTTGTTCCCGACTTTAATACTATCGGTTATAATGTACCTACTTACTAATTAGTAATTTAGTTTTTTATAATTTTTCGAAACAATTAACAATCGTTTAGTTAAACTATCTTTTGAATTTAGAATGGTTATGATTTAAAAATGGAGTCTGTGCAGCGTTCAAATAAAAATGGCGTTGGCAGAAAGTGTATCAGAAGAAGGAAACACACATTTAAATACGTTTAAAAAATTATAATCTATTCTCCAAAAGCTAAACTTAATTTGGCTACACTAAAATTATTTATAGCCGTCTTATTCTATAAAAAATAAATAAATAGGATTATTTTTGCACTGTTTTGCAATAAAAAATAATGCTGCACAAGTCGACTCTATTGCTGAACACTTGCTCCAATTATGCAAACCATGAACATTGGCATGTTAACCCTGTTTGGCGCAGATTCTTGAATACCCATAATGCAAATAATAAATAAATAAACAACAACCAGTGTGGTTATCACTGTGCTACACATAGTTTACGTATTATGTTTATATATTTTGACATAGCTCTTAGAATAAGCAAGTTGAAGAGACAATGGGCAGGTCATATAACTTGCAGAATTGATAACAGCTGGGAAATAGAAGTTCTTGAGGAACGTTGAGGAGGTTGTGGAGGTTACCACAAATCGGACGATGCAGTAAAGAAAGGCACTTTTCTAGATGGACTAAATACATTGTAAAGGTCGCAGGAAGTCAGTGGATGAAGGCAGCTCAAGACCGTTCGTCGTGGTATTCTATGGGGGAGGCATATGTCCCTTTTACAGGCTGATGACAATGGTGATAATGATGATTATAGACGTTTGTAAACACACAAATACTACTTAAATGCATGTATATAGAGTAATTATAGCAAAAGTGTCGTGACGGACGAAATTGTACACTTTTTTCGGCCCAGCTCTCATTCCAATTGTCTGGATTATAACGTATAGATAAGAAACTATGTTCCAATAAAAAAACAACCAGTGAGGTTATCATCCATTTCTAAACTTAATGCTGATCTGACAAGTATAGCTTTGTGGTCCCAGAATAACAGCCTACTTCTAAATCCAACTAAAACTAAATATTTAATTTTCGGGAGTCAATACCAATTAGCTAGTTTAACGCCATCAGTGAGTGTTATGCTTATGGATGAACCTATTGAGCGTGTCTACAAAGCGCGTAACCTGGGCTTGCAAATGGATTGCAATTTACGGTTTGAGGAGCATATTGCCGACTCTGTCAGGTATTGTTTTTATAGGTTGAAGGTGTTGTATAGGATGAGGCCATACATATCGGAAGAGCTTCGTATCCAGCTGGTAGAGTCACTTGTTTTGTCTAAGTTAAATTATACGGATGTTGTATATGGTCCAAGACTTTTAGCCAAAACGCAAAAACTCATACAACGAGTTCAGAACGCTTGTGCTCGTTTTTGCTTCACTATACCGTATAGAGGACACGTGACTCCATACCTAAATAAACACTGTATACTGAAAATGAAACATCGACGTAAGCTTCATTTAGCATGTCTGCTTTTCGGTGTTTTTAAGCACGACGCACCTGCTTATCTAAGTGAGAGGTTGAACAAGGCGTCAAGCTCAAGATCCTACGGTCCCCGACAGTGTTCGGTGCAGCTATCGACACAACGGCACAGATCAGCAGCCTTTAGAGGCAGTTTCCGTTACGCTGCATCGAAATGTTGGAATAATATTCCACCACCGTTGAGGAACCTGCAAAATATTCTTGGATTTCGTTTAAAACTAAAAAAATACCTGTTTGAAGGGCAGAAGACGCAAGAAGGTCTCGTGCACGATACAAGTGTTATATAGTTATTTTAGGATCATTTTGTACCGTTATTTAATTATTATTATTATTTATTTATTTTTACCTGCAATTATATTAATTATATTTATTTATTACAATTTATATTACAACTATATTATAAGTACTCAACACCACATTATTTGTTATACTAGTTTATTTTCTAAAAAATTCGATAAATTTTTGTTTTTTGTTTTTCCTTTCTGTACACTTTTACTATAGTTTTTTATTTATTTTGGTACGTCTGCTGTAGTTTTAAATTTATTTTAATTTTATTTTATTTTTGTACATTGTCTTATTTTTTAATTTAATTTGTTAAATCTGTGATGTTGTTGCAAATAAAACTTTTTCTATTCTATTCTATTCTATTCATTGTGCAAATGTTTGTATTAGTTGCTATCTTATAAGAGCTAAGAATGTTCTAGAAGAGTCACTAAACATCGACATCGGTTGGGAGCTCATCCACACATCGATGTGTGGGTATCTCGTAAAGCTCGCTTTACGATATCTTTTCTCCCACATTCGTGCAAATTGTGGAATGAGCTCCCTTCTGAGGTTTTTCCGCTAAACTACAAAATACACAGCTTCAAAAAAAATGTGAAAAATGTGTCCTCCAAGGCAGGCAATGCATTGGCAATGCCTCGGGTGTTACTGATGTCAATAGGCGACGGTAACGGCTTACCATCAGGTGGGCCGTAAGCAAGTTTGTAGAGACAAAACAAAAAAAAAAACACCATTGCAGCTTCTCCAGTAACAGTTACAGACTGTAACTACGTCACACCATGTTTGTTACGTATTTATTTATTTATTGATTGAATTTATGTATCTATCACTATTTCAACCGAGTTAATGGTGGCACTAGCTAATGGTTCAAATCAAATCAAATCAAATCAAAAGAATTTTGTTCATTGAAATCAAGGATCATTTTGAATCGTCTTATAAACTAAAATTACTCCTGTTCGAACGCGACCAAGCCTAGAAGAATCAGTCAACAAACATTTTCTTTCATTTCGTTATTTGATGGTTAAAATTATTAAAACTGCAATACCTCTTAGGTCACGGCCCCCTATAAGAAGTAACCTTCGTGGTATTCCATTGCAGCCATCTTGAGACGTAAAGTTGGTCTCAGGAGCCTTTAATTTCATAGAACCCTTACACCCTTCAAACCGAAACACAGCAATGTAAACATTGCTTGGTAGCAGAAATTGAAATTACGGTGGTTGGTAGTACTTTCCCGGATGAATTTTACAAGGAGCTATACTTCTACAATTTCCACAATAATTAGTAGCTATATTTGTGAAACGACTAATAGAAAGTCTTAGAACAAAAAACAAAAGAATCTCTTACATTCTGCAACACGGTGATAACAGTAACTGCTCTAATAAAAAAGTTTAGTTTTAATTAACTTCTTATTTGAAAATGTCTTCCGTGACGATCCTCTCTCAAATAAAGCTTAAACTTGAGTTGGGATTAGACTTATCCGATGAAATTATCAAAGCCGGAGAAATCTGGAGTGCTATTATCTAAACTTACACATCGTTAGAAGTGTGACGAATTGGAATTAGTTGCATGAAATGAAAAATCTTGTGACGAGTCAGGATTGGCACGTGTAGCACTTAAAGATCAACCCCTTTATTGATGAATCAAATGACAGTGCGATATAAAACTAAAATTTGATGTTTCTTTTATGAAATCCGAATCGAAAACCAAACGTTTAACTGTCAAATTAAAAATAAACATCGATAATCTAACAGATGAGACTTTTTCTGCTCCTTCGAAGGGAGACTCACAAACAATTTTGCACGCCTGCGTGCAGGCTGAATACAGTGACTAAATTAGTTATAAGACCTGACATTTTAAAATAAGTATTCTTGCAAATAAATGATTGATTTGATTTGATTTGAGACGTCGTCCTTTTTTATTTTATTTCAATTTCTAGTGTTTTTTTGAGTTATATCGTGTAACTTTGGTGGCATTTTAACCGGTGTAGCTTATAAAGAGCATATTATAGTGAATTTAAATAAAATAAGTGTATTGCGTGTCTTTTCGAAGGGGTTGAAATTGTCCAGGAACTTTTTAGTAAACTGCCATCGATTTACTAGAACATGACTTGACAGAGGACTTGACGACTGGACTTTGTTTGATATTCTATGATACTTGACAATGGCAAAACTGAGCAAATACTCAGATGCCATTAAAAAAAATCTAACTGATGATCTCAACAATGTTTTAGAGAATCGCATCACTGTAATGAAAGAAAAAAAAGTGGAATACCTTTTTTTTAAATGTTTTTTGACATAATTAGTCTTGCGATTTGGCTTCATTTCACCTGATAGGAAGTAATGATAAGGCTTATTTAAGCACGCTCCCCCAGAAGATGCTTTGTTGCTCTTATTTTGAAGAGACCCAAGTTATACAATACAGGGAATACAAACGCCGGAAGAGAGTTCCACCCCCTTATTGCTATCCGCATGATGAATGAGTTTGAGAAACGGTTTGGGTGCGTTGGTGGATGTTTACAACAAATGGGTGAAATGAATCTCCACGTCTGAAGATGTCACGCAATACATTAACTAATAAACTAAGTATCAAAATACTACACTCGAGAGCAATGAATCCGGGTCACTTAAAGAATGTTAAAAATCTCGGAAACTAAAAATGATAGATTAATGCAATAAATTGTATTTAATAGACAATGTAATACTCCTTAAATGAAGGTAAAAAAAATATGAGTCACCATACATTTTATTAACACAAAATTACATAAAGAAAAAAACTGCTGATCTCTCCTTAAAACAAAAATAGGAAACATTAAATTTTTGAACTTTATTACGATTTTCTTGAATTTTAATACTTCGTATTGCCTCCTCGTGCTTCCATTACTGCGTTTACGCAGAAAAAAAACAACAAAAAAACAGAAATCAAACAATGATAAATGACAGATTACAAACAAAAGCAAAACCAAATGCTGTAATTTCGTAGTTCCATCTTCGAAAGTGGCCCTTTTTCAAATTTGATTTTTTTATGATATAACTTTACAATAACTAAGAAGTTTTAATACCTTCATTTAAGGAGTATTACATTGTCTATTAAATACAATTTATTGCATTAACCTAGCATTTTTAGTTTCCGAGATTTTTAGGATTCTTTAAGTGACCCGGATTCATTGCTCTCGACTGTATTTGCATCACTTTCCGTGAAATAGCCAGATACGTAAATTCAGCTCAGAGAGTAGCTATAGAAAGACGAACATACATTACTTACACTTTTTGTTTTGTGTATATACTCGTTCATCTCACACCATACTCACATTTATTCACACTCCTCAAATATACCCACTTTTATGCGATTATAAATAATGTTTATGGGATAGAGTAGTACGGGACTGATGTCCCCGCCATGCTGGAGGTGCCCACTTGTAAGACCAACCTACTTAAGTTT
Organism: Epirrita christyi; assembly: GCA_951392215.1. Classification (NCBI taxonomy): domain Eukaryota; kingdom Metazoa; phylum Arthropoda; class Insecta; order Lepidoptera; family Geometridae; genus Epirrita; species Epirrita christyi. Next base: position 2,363,071 of record OX595842.1, on the reverse strand, counting down.
GCCCCCATGTCACTCGCTATCTATTTACTAAATTTTCTGTCCCAAAACAGCGTAGATATATTTTTTCTAAACCTGCCGAAAGCCATGGAAATGGCACAGCTTTTGTTTGAAACAAAATTATAATTAAGTTATATTTATATTGTAATAAGTTAATAATAAGTTCTTGCATTTAACATCGCCTTAGGGCTTCCCTGTAATGATGTTAAAGTCTCAATAAGTAAATAAATAAATAAATAAATAAATAAATGTTTTTAACCGACTTCCCAAAAAAGGAGGAGGTTCTCAATTCGGTTGTATTTTTTTTTTTGTACATAGAAAAGCGGTTGCAAACAAACATTTGTTACCGCATATCTCCGGCGTTTATGAACCGATTTGGAAAATTCTTTTTTTATTTGAATAGATATACTTCCAGAATCCAGTTCTGATGATGGGATCCATGAGGAATTGAGGGAACTCCTCAAATATTGCAGGCATACATATGGCGATTTTGATATTTTCAGCAACAAACCAAGCATTTGCATTCAAAAAGTATCGTAATCCTTTCACCACTATGGTTCTTTCGTCATTTTGTTTTCATCCAAATATTTTGTCGAATACAATGGCGGAAGTCGGTTTTTTAAATGAAAAGTTATTAATTTGTATTTATTTTATATTTTCTTATTTTTTTTATGTGTTCTCTAGTTATCTATTTAGTTTGTTAAATAAAAAAAAACAAAAATAATTGTTACTTATAAGTAGTTAACGCTATTATGTAGTTACCTAAAATACCCTTTTCGGCTTTGCTGCCGTTATATGACCTTGCATGCGTACCTACCTATTTTGTAAATTACCTGTATACAAATTGTGGACTCGAATTGGTTTGAGAACGGCGTATACTATGATTGCTAAAAACTAGTCTGAGTTAACTGTGAATCATACATTAAATAATGTAAATAAAAGAACAAAAAGCCGTTAAATTTGTACAAAGAGACGGTGATCGGTCAACCCTGCAACGAAAGGGTTGCCAAAGTTTAAACAATGAAAGTAAAAGAACCCAAACTTTCGTTTCAACCCCATTCTGGACAGTTGGTATAATTACAAAATAAAGTTTATTGAACTGTTTCCTACCGTAATAACGTGTTTTTCAATGAAAATCCCGAGGAAAGTTTGTTTTAATTGCATTGTGGAAACTATCTAATGGAATGAGTGGGAATAGATGGTAAAAGTTTTTTCAGTTTTTTAAATAAAATACAGTGTCTTTTAAAATAATTTAAACCTTACAATCAGCTTTATAATCCACTGGGACACTGTTGTTACAATTTATATACGATTACTTACGAGTGGGCAGTAAGTGGATGAAAAGAGCCACCATATATATATATATATATATATATATATATAACATAACATAACACCCAACAGTCACGTATACGTAGTTTTGATCCCACACTAGGATTCCCTGTGTCGTGGGTATCAGGAACTACAAGGACCATGGTACCACCGCTTCTTAACCGTGGTCCGGTTGTGTAGTCCGGCCAGCCGGACTATGGAAAATTTGTTTTTTTCCGTGGTAAAGTTGTCCGCGCAAGGAAAAAAAAATTCGCTGGCCGGACTACACAACTGGACCACGGTTAAGAAGCGGGTACCACACCCAGACCCGGAACAAATGTTTGCAGATCATGCAAACATTTGTCCCACAGCGTGAATCGAACCCACAACCTCTTGCATCTTAGCCGGCTACCCAACGCGCTACGGAGGTCGTCAGAGGCGTGTATGGGGAGAGGCCTATGTCCAACAGTGCTAATGTGGGTTGCTGATGATATGCGACCGTTTCAATGTCATCCGTCTATCTAGAGTCCATCTGTCCTTCACTACGTTGCCTGGTTTGTGGTTGCCACCCGACCTTTATTATCGCAGCGGTTATCGGTTTACACTTTATAACTTTTATACCTTTTTGTTAGTAGTAGAACTTCTTATGAGAGTTTGCCTGGGGAAGTACTACCACCGTACCTATTTCTGCCGCCAAGCAGTTGTGCTCGCATTGCTGTGTTTCGGTTTGAATGGTACGGGTGCCGGTGAAATTACAGGCACATGAGGCTTTCATCTTTATGTCTCAGGATCGGCAACGCGCGTGTGATGCCTCTGGTGTTGCAGGCGTCCATAGCCTACGGTAATAACTACTTTCCATCTGGTGGGCCGTATGCTTGTTTGCTTGCTTAGTATAAAAAGTAGGCAGTCAAAAAAAACTTTATAAGTTCGGTTGGGCGAGTAGCCAGCTGAGATGCAAGAGGTTGCGGGTTCGATTCCCGCTGCAGGACAAATGTTTGTATGATCTGCAAATTAAATATAATAATATAATAGTATGGGCTACTCACCCGCCGCGTCACAGAGGTCGTCAGAGTTATGCGATGTATACAGCGTAAATAAACGCTTGTTATATATTTATAGCAATAACTGGTATCTCATCCCAGCTTTATAGCTTACCATTATTACTATGAGAATAAAAAACCCTTCTTTGAACGGACGGGGAATACCTGAATATTTTCTTAAATGAGTAAAGAGTTTTTGGAATCGTTCCAAAACTTCTTTAGTAAGTTTTATCATCAGTATACCTAATACCTACTTACTTTCCTAGTTTTATCTGTGATAGAGTAACAATCTGATATTTGTTATTTAAGGTGCATAAAAAACCTGTTGGGGTATTTTCATTAGTATATTTGTTTGCTGGCTTATTTAGAAGTGTGTTATATCTGGAAGATAGCGCTAACCGAGTGTCGTCAGAAAGCAACAACGGCGATTAGCTTACTACTAGTCACGTTTAAATTCGATCAATTATGTGACCAACAGTGAAAACAGGCCCATTGCCATAACCTACCCCTTAGGGGAATAGGCGTGTGTATGTATTTATCTATCTAAAGAGAAACACTAGGTCTAATTTTTCTTTATATTTTCCCTTTTGTGTTCCGTTGCACGCACGTTTCTTATTTTATCAGTAAGTATAAAATAACCAGCTGATAGTTTTTGGCATAAAGACGGATATTGGATACTTTTTAACGCGGTCAGGAAGTTCCCTGGGGAGGAATAAACTCACGCTCCACGGAAAAAAACAATAGCTTTCTCGTTTTTATATCAAAATAAAAAAATCTTCGTTATAAAAAACAAGAATAGGTTTCTGTCGTTCTGTACCTTCATTTCTTCTCGATGACTTCTATGGCACGGTGGGTGAGTAGCCGGCTGAAATGTAAGAGGTGCGGGTTCGATTCAAACATTTTCGGTTCTGGGTGTCATCGTGCCATGTCGTGTTACTCGTAGTTCGTGATAATCCCCAAGGAATCCCAAAAAAGGAAGCTTCAAAAAAAATGTGAAAAGGGTCCTCCAAGGCAGGCAACGCATTGGCAATGCCTCGGGTGTTGCAGATGTCAATAGGCGACGGTAACCGCTTACCATCAGGTGGGCCGCATGCCAGTTTGTCGAGCATAAAACAAAAAAAAACCCAGTGTGGGAATTATGTTACTTCATCAACATCTCCAATCAAGCTTTGGGTCTCCCATTCAACAATGTGGGGACAATGACTCTTTCAATGAATACTAATATTTATTTACTATATTGACTTAATTTTATATTTTAATAATTGTACGTGACCGAGATTTGCTCGGAAAACTTGGAAAAACGCGTTTTCCCAGAGATGAAACCTAGTGATTTTTTGCCCCCAAAAAACCCACATTAAAGCAAATTTCATCGAAATTGACCTATATCTAGCAGTGACCTGACCTATGTCCAGCAATGGACTTTAACCAGCAGTGGTATCTTCTTTCCTCCCGTCAATGTAGTAAAAGATTTACTAAGGGATTGGTCCAGGGGGTGGGCAGCAGCATCTACCGCAGTACTTAACATCAAACTGCGATCACCAATCTACCTGCCAAGCATGGTGATTATGGCAAATCCCACAATTGCATTTTATGGGGAAGGCTTCGTTCAACAGTGGACGCCTGGCTGTTGAAGAACACTCTACATCTTGTAATACTCTAGCATCTTCATGAATACCTTAAAAGTGATGAGGCACATAGTCTCACATTTTGAGGAGATGGCAGCAGTATCAGTATATCCTACTAATATTATAAACGCGAAAGTTTGTGAGTATGGATGTTTGTTACTCTTTCACGTAAAAACTACTGAACGGATTTGAGTGAAATTTGGAATGGAGATACTTTACGCCCTGGATTAACACATAGGCTACTTCTCATCATCATCATCATCATCATCATCAATTTTCATCATGATTCACGCGGGTGAAACCGCGGGGCCCAACTAGTACTGTATAAAGCAGTGGACGTCTCTCCACTTATGAAGAAGAAGGAATTAATTAACCAAACAAACAAAGATCAGTTCAAGTTTCAAAGTTAAATTCAAAATTATTATTTTATTTTATTTATTGAAATTACAAAATGTAATTTTGAATTGTCTTTTAAGCTAAATTTACTTATATTCCAACGCGACCAAACAAGAAGAGACAGGGTGTTTGTTGCTTGATTGCAACAAACACCAGATTGGTTTGGCTTGATTTGATGATCAAGTAGGTATCAAAAGCAGTTCCTGTTTCTCCATTTCTCCACATTTCATTGAGATAATAATAAATAATGACGTTCATTTATATCATCAGTTTTCTTCCTGGAAACGTATTTATGAATTTGCGACGAAATGAGAAATCTTTGTTCTGGCTTCTGTTTTATCTGACGTAAAATATACTCGTAAAAGTTATATTTTTTGTGATAAGAAACCTGTATCAATTTGTTATTTTTAGAGGCTCGTTTTCGTTTTTTGATAAGCCCTCTAGTTTGTTTTTTTGTTTCTTTGATATCCGCAATCATCTGGTGGGCTATAGGCGGATGGGTGGATAGGTTCTTGACGTTTGGAATCCAGACTCACCAGTACTTCTTCCCACATTATAGCAGATTATCCAAAACATGGGTTCTCTTCAACCGCCTTGTTCCACTTGGATTTATAACCATCGCCCTTGCGAGCGGACTGGCATAACATATCGCTTTGCACTTTGTTTTGTTTTTTCATCGACTGTGGGGACTTCTAGGTATACTGTACGTCTAGTCTAAGCCCCCTGATGAATTTTATTGTTGGTAGTGAACCACGGTGCTCTAGAAAAATGAACATCGGTTACGAATAGCGACAGCAAAGCGTATAACGATTCCATAAGTGATCTTGATAATGCCGTCACAGCTACCATACTGCACTACCGAACTAGATGACAATCATTATAGCACTCAATAGTCACATAAGTAGTCCTGATGACCAATTCTATTATTTAAAAAACGACCTACTGTTATTTAACAGGAGATTTGTTTTGTTTTTGTTTTTATACTGTTGTTTTTTTTTGTTTTTTTTCTCACTTATTTAAGTGAGAAGTTCTTCCATTGGAAGGCTCTGTACCACACTGCCTGCACAGCAGGGTCACAGTTATATACCATTGCCTCTCTGTCGATATTATTTCTTGCATGGTTTAAAATTGCTTTTCAAACGGTATATTATATAGGCTACGAAAATCATAAATAATATATACAAGGCCATTGCTAATTCTAAGAAATTGAATAAAAGTTAAACAGTGAATCAAATTTCATCCCAACAGGGATACATATCAGACGCTGTAAGTAGGTACTCCGATTCAATTACCGTGGCTTACAGAGGCTCTAAGCATTTCAAAGGTCTCTTTGATTATTCCAGTCTTTCTTGTCTCGGAGTTATCAGAATTTCAGGGATTTATGCTCAACTAATTCAAATTTTTATCCAACATTAAAAAGGAGGTTGTCAGTTTTGTCTTACGTTATCCTGAGCACGAGTTTCTAGAGCGGCACTTACTTTGTGTTTCTAGTTATCGAATTGACAATCAGTCCTTTTTAAATTATACCAAATGTGGATCAGAAAATTTGTATTAGCGCTCCACAAAAATAGTTGTTTTTATTAGGTAAGTATGCATTACCATTTGTTCTTCCATGGCATTACCTAACATTATTCTGCCAACTCGGGCTTTTGGCGTAAGCCCGAGTACCACAACATAACCCAGCATAACATACCTACATACATAACAATAAAATTATAACACCCAACCGTCACATACATAGTCCTGAGGCCGTAGACATAGCTATCGATATGTCACGTGGTCATTTGTATTGAATTACCACTGTAGAAATGGAATCGCTTCGAAACGAATGCCACTTGGCTAGGCCCTCTGATCCCACACTAGGATTCCCTGTGTCGTGGGTATAAGAAAATACTAATACCATAATGGTACCACAAAACCAAAATACAGCATTGAACAATTGACTGGAAATGAAATTGAATCGTTCTTGAGATAATTGACAGTAGAGCAACCGACAGATTTGAAAGAAGACAGTTTTGAAGATTTTAATGGTACATGTTACTATAATAATATTTTAGGACTTTTATAATAGTAACAAAATCAGCAGTAAACCAAGTGAGCTAGGTTTATGATCGCTATCCTTATTTCGCAGCTCGCATGCAAATGTGTTTCCCAAATGGTCGTGTGCGTCTCTAAAGAGCCGTATTCACAGTAGACAGCATAAAACATGGCATTGTCTGTCCTACCAAAATATGTCAGCCCTTTACTACCCATACACGCAAATTTACATACATTTAGTCCAAAATTTGTTCAGCATACGTGCTTACAAAACAAATCTGTTCGGCCTTTAGATCTCTCTTAGAGTTCATAAAGAATCTTCAATTATCACTCGTATTCCCTCAATGTAAGATTCTGTTTTGTTTGTGCAAATAGACCCGTTATGATATACAATTTGGATTCATAAGAGTAGTTATGCGAGGCTGAAGTAACAATTTACTAGAACAACACTGTCAACGACAGTACTTGAGTAGATTATTAATTATCACTTTTGTTTTAGTTGTATGCCTTTCGTTCACCGATTGTAGGGCAGTAACGGGAACGTTGCCTTCTAAACTGTCGTATTATGAAATAATCATCTTGAAAGGCTATAGTCAACATGCGTGAAAAACACTATACTACACAGTCTTCTGCGGCTCTTTATGACTTTTGTTTTTTTTCTTAAACATGTACAAGTATGGCAAAAATTGAAAGAAGAATGGCAACGTTCCATACATTTTGTGACCCATCTTGTTTTGACAATTTCTCGCTACCTTCAACAGAGACTATTAGTAAGATGACTATGTTAGATGGCTATTAGTAATATATGCTAAGAGAATTTGTAATCGTATGTTGTAGTTTATAAAAAAAGCTAAGTTTACATAAGTAAGCGCGGAATCTGCGGTTTCTGCAAAGATGTACTTTTGAAAAAAGAAAGTTATTATTATGGCCAACATTTTCGAACGTATTCATTTAATTTTTACTCACGACAAACTGTAAACTAGTCAACTGTTCGAATCGTCGACATGTACAACAACAATTTAATTGACATCAATCTATTCTTATTGTCCGAACCTAGATTTAAAAGTATGCTTAAAAATAATGTTGAACGACTAAACGTAAACCACGAATACACACAACACTTAAAAAATGTATTTACCTAACAGGAAACTTACGAAACAACAACAATCTCATAATCTTTTTTAGTAATCCGTGGATAACGTCGTGGGTTGTACATTTAATCAAATTTAGTTAAACAATGTTATTTAAGTAACATCATAATGTACTTACAAACTGTCTGTTTTCCCCAATAAAGTAAAATAAATAAATAAAATAAACTAATTACCTTAAAAGTTTCATTAATTTGTTCCTTGTATTTTACAACACAATGTAAATTAAAAAGTTGTTCAGTCTGGCTCAAAAGGGTCTATCATTCATCACGCCTCTGAAAATATTTTTACAACCTCCACAAAAAGACACTTAATTCAGAGAGGGCCTGTGCGCTGTCAACTAAAACGACATCAATCTCTTTCAAAGCGAGAAACCACTAAACAAGTTGGCTATTGAGACTGGAGCCTATTCATAGACTGCGTGTGACATGTCATGACAATGAACGGTCATTGTTTGAAAACTGTTTGTTAAATTTGTGGTTGCCGGCTTCGCGAGAACTATTTAGTACAATATCCAGCATAAGAGATGAGTGCACTTATCTGAATTTTGATGAGGTGTTGCTGAAAATAAATTGTACAAAATAAACCAAAATAATGACTTTGTTCGCGTGGTCCCTTTCAGAGGCCGTAGACAAAGTAACATTCTAATAGCGATAACGCCAGTAGAAAAGTCCAAAATGTATGGGATTGACGTTAGCTATCGATATAATCACGTGGTCTTTTGTATTGAATTACGACTGTAGAAATGGAATCGCTTCGAAGCGAATGCCGTTTGGCTAAGCCCTCCCTTTTTTGATTCAAAAACCTTTCCCAGACACCTACTTGAAGAATTAACAAACATACTCGCAAACTTTCGCATTTATTATAATATTAGTTTGAAAACCAGCACCACTGCCCCGTATCTATATACTTGTAGGTCCGGTGTGGCTTTATGCTGAGACAAGACCTATTTGTCCTCCACCCCCATAAAACACGCATGACGCTATTTGAAGTTTTTTTTTGTTTTATGTACCTACTATTTCTCTTTCGTGATAATTTTGTTGGTTTTTTGTTTTTAAAAAAAATGTCATGTCACCTTGTGGTTTGTGTTTTTTTGGGGGAAAATAGACGTATTTTCTTTTTTCTATCTTTTGTATTAGTATGACTAGTTGAATACCCGTGCTTCGCTACGGTGAAGACCATGTACCTACTTACATACGTATCAAATAAAGGCAAAATGGATATCTGTGAGCAACATTTTTAGCACTTTTACAACAAAAAAATAAAACGATTAACAGTTGTTGTTGGACTGGTGACATGACCAACACATTCATTTTG